>JAGFNQ010001705.1:554392-715023 GCA_024364735.1 Boesenbergia rotunda
AATTTGGTACAAAATTGGCTCACTGCCATTTCTGTTTTGGCACAAAAATTTCCTGCACAGATTTTAGCTACTTCAATTCCGATTTTTACAGCCCTCCAAGAACAGATTTCCAGCGTAGATTTTTCTCGTATTATTCAGTATCTCCAAATTTCAGCTCTTCTTTTCTGCCCATAGTTACATTTTCGGATTGTTACTGCTGAAATTCAGATTGTTCTCAGATGGTACAGCTCCAACACTCGGCAGCTCAAATTCAGCATTGCAACAGATTTTCTCACAGCTTCAAACATGAATTTTTCAGCCTTTGAATCAGAATTAAACACAGAATTTTGATTTCCATGATTTCAACTTCAAACCTTGCTGACCAAAAATATCTTCATAGATGTTTCCTTGGCAAAGAGCTCCTATCTCTCCACTTGGCAAAAATCCCTTTATTGGTGTGCCATTTCTTCAGATTCTTCCATTGCTTTCCATTCGAATCTTCAAAGTGTAGTAAAGAATCTAAATCTCCAATTGCTTCCACCTCTCTTGCTCATTCTTGGCACCAAACTCACTCACTTGGCACATGAAAATTTCTTTTTTTTTTTCCGAGTTCAATTGCATCATTGATGAAAACTTCTTCCAAATCACCAATCACTCCCCCACACTTAATTCTTTGTCCGTCTCGGGCAAAATAGCATCAAGAAAACATCCCAAGCAAACAAATCCATAGAAAAATTATTGGGGTTAGAATTAGGAATAAGGAGAGACCATTCAAGAAGAGTATGTATCAAACATGATCATGGAAAAATAGAAACAATAGGATTAGTCTTCATAAATGTGATCCAATCAACGAAATATGGTTTTAAAGAACCTAAGCAAGTTCTAGAGTTCAATACATGTGTGTCACAAATAAGGCTAATCTCACTAGGTAAAAATCATTCATCTCAAATTCTCAATTAAGAATCCAAAGCAAAATCGTACTCAAGCATCCAAGATTTCATCCATCAACTCAAATCCTAAGTTTTGACAACCAAATTTGATTTATTTTCCAAAAGACTCTAAAATGCTATGGAGAAAACCTAAGGGATACATTTATTCCTAATCATGCAATAAAAAGTGCTAAAATGAAATACATGGTAATTACAATGATTTTATTCATGTAATGTGTTTTAAGCATTTATTGTTAACTACCTACTTCAAAAAGAGAAAGAATTTATTTCTAGAACCATGAAAATGCGCTAAGAGAAAAGATATGGTATTTGCAATGAAGAATTTTATTCACACTTTAAAGTCCCTACTTGAGAAAATCAATTGCGCATGCAAATTTGAAATTATTCTTGCAAAAAGTAAGGAAATGGTATATACAAAGAAAAATGAGTGTAAAGTTTAGTGAACTCCCCTTTTAAGTTGGGTATATGGCATCAATATAGTCCACTCCATCCACCTCTAGCTCCTTGACCTCTTCATGGAATTTCTTGAGCCGGTGGCCATTTACTTTGTACACTTGACTCGTGGCCTCCTCTTGAATCTCTACCACTCCATAAGGAAAAACATTAGTCACAAAAAATGGACCCTCCCATCTTGACCTCAACTTACCTTTGATCAATTTGAGTCTTGACTTGTATAATAGCACTTTGTCACCAATTTGAAATTCTTTGCTCACAATGTGCTTGTCATGAAATTTCTTAGTCTTCTCCTTGTAAATCCCTGAATTCTCAAATGCTTCCAACCGGATTTCTTCTAGTTCTTGAAGATGCAACTTCCTTTCTTCTCCCACCTTAGTAGCATCAAAATTGCAAGCTTTAACTGCCCAATATGCTTTATGCTCAATCTCTACAGGTAAGTGGCATGATTTCCCATACACAAGTCTATAAGGTGACATTCCAATGGGTGTCTTGTAAGCGGTGCGATATGCCCATAGTGCCTCTTCAAGCCTTTTGCTCCAATCCTTCCTATTAGGTCCCACGGTCTTTTCCAAAATTGATTTGACTTCTCTATTTGACACCTCGGCTTGTCCATTTGTTTGGGGGTGATAAGCAGTAGAAACCTTATGTACAACCCCGTACTTATTAAGAAGAGCCTTCATGTGCTTATTGCAAAAATGGGATCCTTGGTCACTTATGATTGCTCTTGGTATTCCAAACCTGCAAAAAATGTGTGACCTGACAAAACTCACAACAACAGATGAATCATCAGTCCTGGTGGGAATGACCTCCACCCATTTTGAAACATAATCAACAGCTAAAAGAATATACAAAAATCCATAAGAAGCAGGAAATGGTCCCATAAAATCTATACCCCACACATCAAATATCTCACAATATAAAATAGTTTGTTGAGGCATTTCATTTCTAGCACTTATGTTTCCTGTTCTTTGACATCTATCACAACATTTACAAAACCTATATGAATCTCTAAACAGAGTGGACCAGTACAATCCACATTCTAAAATTTTTCTAGCAGTCCTTTGTGGTCCAAAATGCCCACCACATGCTGAAGAATGGCAAAAAGTGAGTACAGAATGAAACTCATGATTTGGTACACATCTCCTAATGATTTGATCACTACAAAATTTCCATAAGTAAGGATCATCCCACACATAATATTTTGCATCACTTTTGAATTTATCCTTTTGAGCTTTCGAAAAGTGTGTGGGAAAAACATGAGCTACAAGAAAATTCACTAAGTCTGCATACCAGGGTGACTCACCATGCATCTGTAAAAGCTGCTCATCTCTGAAATCATCATCTATGGCCGTGGGATCTCCATCTCCCTCCAATCTGCTCAAATGGTCCGCTACTAAATTTTCCTTGCCACTCCTGTCTCGTATCTCCAAGTCAAACTCCTGTAGTAGTAGCATCCATCTAATAAGCCTTGGCTTCGCATCTGGTTTCTTCAGGAGGTACTTCAATGCTGCATGATCAGAAAACACAACAACATGAGAACACAATAAATATGATCTGAATCTATCTAAAGCAAAAACAATGGAAAGAAGCTCCTTTTCAGTCGTGGTGTAGTTGGCTTGGGCGGCATCTAGGGTTTTGGAGGCATAAGAAATGACATGTGGTGCTCCATCTACCCTCTGTGCTAATACAGCTCCCACTGCAAAATTAGAAGCATCACACATTAATTCAAAAGGTAAAGACCAGTCAGGTGATGTAATAATAGGAGCTGAGGTAAGAGCCTCCCTGAGTCTATGAAAAGCTTCTTTGCATTTTTCATCAAAATGGAACTCAACATCTTTCTGCAGAAGTCGTGTCAAGGGCCGAGCAATCAAGCTAAAGTCTCTAATAAATCTGCGGTAAAATCCTGCATGTCCAAGAAAAGCTCGAATATCCCGTACGCATACGGGGTAAGATAAAGAAGAAATAACACTGATTTTAGCAGGATCTACCTCAATACCTTTCTGAGAGACTATGTGTCCAAGAACTATCCCATGCTCTACCATAAAGTGGCATTTTTCAAAATTCAAAACAAGGTTAGTTTCAATGCAACGATGTAAAACCCTAGACAAGTTATTCAAACATGAATCAAAAGACGTGCCATAAACTGAAAAATCATCCATAAATACCTCCATACAGTCCTCTAGCAACTCACCGAATATACTCACCATACATCTCTGAAAAGTACCGGGTGCGTTGCAGAGTCCGAAGGGCATACGTCTGTAGGCGAATGTACCAAAGGGACAAGTGAAGGTGGTCTTCTCCTGGTCCTCTGGATCTATGCAAATCTGAAAATAGCCTGAAAATCCGTCCAAGAAACAGTAGTGTGACTTCCCTGCCAGTCTCTCAAGCATCTGATCAATGAATGGTAGAGGGAAGTGATCTTTCCTTGTGACCTTGTTGAGTTTCCTGTAATCAATGCAGACTCTCCAGGAATTCTTGACTCTGGTGGGTACTAATTCATTACTTTCATCTGCCACCACGGTCACTCCAGATTTCTTAGGCACCACATGAATAGGGCTAACCCACTGACTGTCAGAAATAGGGTAAATAATACCTGCCTGTAGAAGTCTAGTCACCTCTTTCTTTACTACATCCAAAATAAGTGGGTTGAGCCTCCTTTGTGGTTGCCTCACAGGTTTGACATTTTCCTCTAAAAAGATCCTGTGCATGCAGATAGCTGGGCTGATACCTGGTATATCTGATAGTGTCCACCCAATTGCCTTTTTATAGTGCCTCAGGACTTGCAATAATTTCTCTTCTTGTTCTGACTCCAAATGCTGTGCAATAATGACAGGTAAAGTCTGCTCCTCTCCTAGGTAAGCATACTTCAAGTGACCTGGTAATGGCTTCAATTCACTCTGATCCTCTTCAGTAGAAATAAGTGGTCCCTGGGGCTTAGTGCAATCCCCTACACTCTGAATATCAGTAAAAATAGGCGATCCTTGGGGCTCTGTGCAATCCCCTACACCTAGAAAAATATCACCAGCTGGAAGTGTGTCTGAAATGTCTTCTGTAAAATCCTCAGTTTCAGCAGTCAGTACTCTCTCAGCCTCCTCTGAATCAATAGCTTCTTCAGAAAAATCATCTAGAAATCCCTCAGTCTCCAACTCAGTCTGCGCCAGCTCCTCTAGAATGTCCATGCTCATGATAGAGTGGTCCTCTCTTGGATGCTTCATGGTATCAAAAAGGCTGAACTGTACCACCGTATCTCCTATCTCCATAGAAAGTGTCCCGGCATATACATCAATCTTCGTTCTGGCCGTCTTCAGAAAAGGCCTGCCTAAAATAAGTGGAGAACGGTGTGCCAAATAATCTCCCTCCATATCTAAAATATAGAAATTAGCAGGAAATATCAGCTCCTTTACCTTCACCAAGACATCTTCAATCATACCTGTTGGGTGTGTCTGGCTCCTATCTGCTAGCTGTATCACCACCCCAGTGGGCTGTAAAGGGCCTATGCCAAGCATCTGAAAAACTGACTTGGGCATCACATTTATTGAAGCTCCTAGATCTAACATGGCGTCGTGGAAAATGGTGCTCCCTATCTCACAAGAAACAGTGAATACCCCTGGATCTTCACACTTCTGAGGAATAGTGTGGATAAGTGCTGAGATGTTCTTCCCAAAGCTGACCAATTCATTTTCCTTGAGTCTCTTTTTATGTACACAAAGATCCTTCAAAAACTTAGCATATTTGGGAATCTGCTTGATCATGGTCAACAAAGGTACATTGATCTCCACCTTGCTGAATAGCTCCACTAACTCATTGAATTCCTTGGCTTTCTCCTCCTCCATTTGCTTTTTGGCATGTGTTCTCTGCTGTGGAAAGGGTAAAGGAACCCTAAAGTCATCAACCTTGGCCGGAGGTAAAGAGGTAGAGGCTGAATTCTGCTGTGCTGTCCCCTGCGTAGCAACTGCTGTCCCATGCGTCTCGGCATCAATTTCTTCTCCGTTTGCCACCAAATTTGGAGGGTTGCTTGAGGATTGAGTTGGGAACGGGCTAGGGTCGGAATCAGCTGAATTTGAACTCATTTCAGTGTGGTTTTGGGCCGGAATTGGAGAAGCTGTCCGGCTGCCTGAAAATTCTGCTCTTGGACTCTTCGGTGATGTTGTAACCTTCCCACTTCTCAAAGTTATAGCGCTCACATTCCCTTTTGGATTAGGAACAGTTTGGGAAGGAAGTTGGCTTGATCCTTGAGCTTGATTTTGGTTAATTCCACTCGCTAATTGCCCTATTTGCCTCTCAACATTTTGTTGCCAAGCTTGTTGTTGTTGCATCATTTGTTGAAACATATCCTCAACCTTCTGTTGGGGCACATTTCCTGCACTGAAATTCCCATAACCTCCTTGGTTAGCAAAGCTCCTTGATTGACCTTGAAAAGATGAGTTCGTTGGCTGAAATTGTGGAGCTTGCTGATTCTGTTGAAAACCCTGCTGTTGGGGCTGATGAGAGGGCTGATTGCTTTGTTGATATGGTTGATTAAATAGCTGATTAGAGGGCTGATATGCTGGGAAATTTTGCTGAAAGGTGTACCCTTGAAAACTCTGATTCGGAGCTTGAAAATAAGGTGGCGAGGGCTGAAAATTCTGGCCTTGAAATCCTTGACCATAGGGCTGAAATTGCTGATTCATGGGCTGTGATGGTTGAAAATTCGATTGGTTTTGAGCTGGAAAAGCTGGGAATGATTGCCATCCTTGCTGCCCTTGATAAGGTTGCTGGAATTGAGGTTCAAACGGCGGAAATTGTTGCTGAAAATGTTGAGAATTAGGTTGAAACGAAGGCTGAAAACTTGGATTTGTTGGCTGAAATTGTTGCTGATTGTTTTGAGTTTGCTGTGACTGCTGGAAGTTTGGTTGAGGCTGCTGTGAAGATTGATTTTGAGGCTCTTGTTGGCAGAAAGCATTCCCATATCTCAAGTTAGGATGATTCCTCCAACCGGGGTTATAAGTGGAGGAATATGGATTGTTTCTGGCTGGAAATTGTCCTCTCACTAATGCAGCTACCGTCTCGTCCTGTTGGAGATTGGGGCATGAGTCTGAAGTGTGCTCTTGACTAGAACAAATGCCACACACACTTGTAATTTGAGTAGAGGGTGGAGGTGCTGAAGGAGTAGAACTAAGTCTGTCCACTTTCAAATCTATTTTCTTCAAAGCTGAGGTGAGCTCCATCAATGCATTCTTAACCTCCTTGTTATCAGTGGGAACTGCCTGAACTTCACCCACTCCTCTGGTGCTCAAGGCTCTGCCTCCAAATTGTTGGGAATTCTCAGCCATATTAGAAATTAACTCCCTAGCTTGCATTGGTGACTTGTTCACTAAGGCTCCTCCAGCTGCAGCATCTATAAGGACTCTATCCGTCTGCAGCAGTCCTTCATAAAAATATTGAATCAATAATTGCTCACTGATTTGATGCTGGGGGCAACTTGAACACAACTTGTTAAATCTTTCCCAATAATCATACAGTGTCTCGCCCACCACTTGCTGAATCCCACAGATACTTTTTCTGATTATAGCTGTGCGGGAAGCTGGGAAATACTTCTCCAAAAATGCCTTCTTCATGGCATCCAACTAGACACATGTCCTGTAGGCAGATAATAGAACCAGTCTTTGGCTGCTCCTGTCAATGTGAAGGGGAAAGCTCTCAGCTTGATGTCTTCTTCAGAAATGCCCTGAGGCTTCATAGTAGAGCACACCACATGGAATTCGTGCAAGTGTCTGTTTGGATCCTCCCCAGATAAACCCTGAAATTTTGGCAACAAATTAATAAGCCCAGATCTTAACTCAAAACTTTCTCCCAGCTCTGGATATGCTATGCTGGAGTACTGAAATGCAGCGTCAGGTGCTGCAAGCTCCTTCATGGTTCTCTGGTGGTCTGCCATATCAATGCCTGAGTGAGTGCTGATAATCTGAATAGGAGGGATATCTGTAGTCTCAGAATGAAGTGCCTGGCTCCTCCTGACTCTGAAGGTCCTCTCAATCTCAGGATCGAAATCTTCTAATTCAGCACCTAGAGACCTGGTCATAAAATCAAACAAATCGCAGTAAAAGTAGATAAAAAGATAAAACAAATAAAATCAAATCCAAAAGATATGACAATAAGCACAGAAACAAATCAAGAATGATATGAAATAAGTGCGCAAGCTAAAATCAAACAAGTCAACTAACAGATCCCCGGCAACGGCGCCAAAAATTTGACGGACCCAAAATGACTGTCACGAAAGTGGGTCTCAAATTTAGAAATTTATAAAGTGCTGGAACCCTTTTACAATCAAAAATATGGAAATGTAATATAGGGGCCACAGGTCGTACTTTTCTCGGGGATAGTTGTCTAGTTTGATTCAAACGTGTGTTTATGTGTCGTTTTTGTGTTTTTGGGATTTCAAATAAGTAATTGGGTTTTTGGGATATAATCGAAAATGAAAATGAAAATGAAACACACGAAAAAGAAAGAAAACTACACAAAGGAAGAAAGGGATCAATAGCAAGGAGTAACTCAATCAAAAGGAAAATTGATTCAACAAAAGGAACTAAATGGATATTAAAAAGGCACACTATTGATATTAAATGCAATTTTATTTCTGAACAATTGATTAAATACAGGGATGGCAGATTTTTGGAAACAACAAGCTTAATACCATGAAAAGCATGCGAAACTCAGAAATTGGGCAAGCACTGAACTCAATTCACTTAGAAGTTTTCAAAGCTAACTTAAGCAGGGAAAGTTCAGAATAGCTAACGGTTGTATCAATAGAATTCAAACACTACCCTACTCCGAAGAGAACTGGTGGGAATCTGATGCAAATCAGTGCCTAAAAACAGCTTGGCACACAAGCTGAAAACTTGTGCCAGAAACTGAACTTTTGTGCCCAGAACTGCTTCTAGCAATTCAGAAATGCAGATGACCGAATGCCATTTGAAGAGCAACCATCAATGAAGAACTTGGCAGGAAAGGATGAAGAAAATCAGTCCCAAACAGTTTACTTCAGACACAATCCGCAAACTCAAGGTGCATGTGCAGAAATATAGGAAATTTAGCAAGTCAGCACCAATTTTGACCTCAAAACAAATAACTGATATGAAATAGATTTACCACTCTAAGGATCAACAAGTCTAGGACAGAACTCGCATTCAATGGACACAAAACGTGAAGGCAATTTGACTGAAATGGCAGAAAGAAAACTGAAGTTGCTGAGTTTCTGAAAGCTGGGTAGATGAGTTACTGAATTTGGCACACACAGCAATTAGATTGCAAGAAACTACACTTAAGTGCTACGCTATCTAGCAAACTGTCTACCTAATGCAAGATCAAAGATTGACAACTAAACAGCTAGGAAACAATTCAGAAAACAAACAATCTGAGACACTCTCAAAAACTGAAAGGAATTGCAGAAATCTATTGGCACGCAAGCTGTATGGTTGGCACGCAAGAAATTAAGCTGAAACAAACTGAAATTTAACTAAGTTGATCACTAAACAAGCTCCTATATTACTCTACTTGCAGAATTAAAGCTAACTTACAGCTAACAACTTGAAACCGTAAATTGCAATAGCTAAACAGAAGTTTCAGAACAGAGCAATGCGGCAATGTAAAATTACAGCTACAAAGCATTAAAATTAATGATCTAAACTACTCCTCGATCCATCTTGAGCTCAAAATCTTCTTGGTTGTCAATCAAGAGCTGGCTTCGAACCCCTAGGCTCAGCAAATCGGTGGAAAACGACTTCAATCCTTAAAATCTGCTCAAACTGCTTCAACTGGGAAATTCCAATCCGGGCCCTTTAATCTCAGCTTGCCGAGCTGCGATGAAGATTTGGAGACGACCTGAACTCACTTGAGAACCCCTACAAGAAGCTCAGGTGATCTGAAATTGCGTGTAGCTGAGATCCAAGCTCCCGGACCACAGAGACTGCGAAACCCTCAACAAGTTCTGTCCGGATGAAGTTTGAGTTGAATTTCGGATTGAGATTGCCTCCCAAGGATCCAGATGATGAATTTCAATAGGAATCGAGGTGGTCGCGCCTTAGATTGAAGAAAACTTGAAGAATATTGGAAGAACACGAAGAACTGAGAAGACGGCGTAGACGCGACGAGGCTTAGGCTGCGGAGAAAATTTCCTTAAATAATAACCAGTGGACGGCTCAGATTTGTTTGCTTCAATCCAACGGCTGATCTTCATCTGATTTGAGCCAAACTTTGATGATGGTGATCTGAGGTCAGGATCTACCTCGTGGTAGCTCGAATCCTCCAGATATGCAACGGATGGTCCAGATCAACTTAGTCTTTGAATGGATGATCTAGAGCCCCCCCAAGCTTGATCCAACGGTTGATTGAGCTCTGATTGTGATGAAACCTTCAGATCTTGATCAGGGTGCTTGATCAACCCTAGCCCTAGCTTGGATTGCTTTAGATCATCCCGGATGACTCCGATCTAGCCGCTTTCGAATCGAACGGCCCAGATTTAATCATAATCTTGATAATCTGATCCGGGTCAATTCCGACTCGAATTTGACCCAATATGCCCTAGATCCTTGAACCTTGATGCCTACAAAAATAGATTAAGAATTTAATGGCCAATATAATCCAAGAATTTGTATATTTGCAATTAAGTCCAAAATAAAGGTAAGTTCTAAAACCTAGGGCAATTTCACAATTTTGACACTAAAAACATAGATCAAACATGGATTTAAGCAACTCAAATGATCAATAAAATGGAATTTATTACGGGCCCAACCCAAATTGACAGCTCTAACCAGACCGATCTGGGGCTGAACATAATCCAACCAAGGTTTCTGTTCTCTCCCTAATCGGACACCAGACCGTTCTAGCATTCTATTGCACACTCCAGATTGGTCCACAGACATATCCAGCAGTCTGCTGCACACTCCAGATAGGTCCCCAGACCAATCAGGCTGTGCCCTGATCGATCACCAGACCGATCTAGGAGTGAACTCCGTGCCAACTTCCCTGATCGGTCACCAGACCGATCCAGGCAAGGTCAAATTCATTCTAAGTCACGAGAACAAGCCTCCAGCCCTTCTATGACTCGTTCTTAGTCCCCTGGACCAAGACTCCGTGCCTAGTCTCACTCACCGGGACTTCATTCAACCTAGCTTCACTCACTAGGACCTGGCTTCACTCACCAGGGTTTTGGTCACCCGGCTTCACTCACCGGGACCCGGCTTCACTCACCGTGATTTCAACCTAGCTTCACTCACTAGGATTTCAATCACCTGGCTTCACTCACCAGGACCCGGCTTCACTCACCGGGATTTCAACCTAGCTTCACTCACTAGGGTTTCGATCACCTGGCTTCACTCACCAGGACCCGACTTCACTCACCGGGATTTCAACCTAGCTTCACTCACTAGGATTTCAATCACGTGGCTTCACTCACCAGGATTTCAACCTAGCTTCACTCACTAGGATTTCACTCACCTGGCTTCACTCACCAGGACCCGGCTTCACTCACTAGGACCCGGCTTCACTCACCGGGATTTCACACCTAGCCCTCCAAGCTAAGACTTTTCACACCTAGTCCTCCAAGCAAGGACTTTTTCACACCTAACCCTCCAAGTTAGGACTTTTTCACACCTAACCCTCCAAGTTAGGATTTTTCACACCTAGCCCTCTAAGCTAGGACTTTTTCACACCTAACCCTCCAAGTTAGGACTTTTTTCATGCCAGCGTGTGATCTCCCGATCCACCTGGACTTAATCCGAATTCAACCAAACTTAAATCATACTTAAATCGGTGTCAAAATACCAAAACAACAATCAGGGTCAGACTGCATCAACACTAACAAGGTTAATCAAGTATGCAGGAAAAATCCTAGGTACACTAGGCACTAAGTCCTGGTTCTATGAATTGGGCACTAAGACCTAATGAGTGAAGCTGGGCACTAAGACCTGGTGAATAAAGCTGGGCATAAGACCTGGTGAGAGAAGCTGGGCACTAAGACCTGGTTGGGGACTGGGCACCGAAGACCTGGTGAGTGAAGCTGGGCACTAAGACCTGGTGATGAAGCTGGGCAAAAGTCCAACCGGAGGAGCCGGTTGGCAAATAGGTAAAATATCCTGAGAGGAGTAGGTGAGAACGCGTTCTCCGTAGAGGGAGCAGTAGGCGTCGGTTCGACTTAGGGTTCCATTTGGGAAGCCCAAAGTCAGAACCAAGACAGCTCAGACTGTAAATCATGATGAAATCTATACTATTTATATGTTTCTTATGTTTTGGAACTAACCTTGGTTGCAGGAATGAAGGAATGAAGGTTTTTGCTCCCAGGCGCCTCAATGGTGTGAGGCGCCCTACTGGGCTAGGCGCCTGTGTTGAGACAGGCGCCCCGGACAAAGGGGAAAATCCAGGCACTTCGAAGCAAAGCCTCAAGACTGCATATGAGGCACCTGTGTTAACACAAGCGCCCCAGTTAGCTCAGGCGCCCTGGTTGAGGGGATAAGCACAGGTCGAGTCTGCGAATTGAGTTTCGCGCAGCAAGGGTCACGTGTCAAGCGCCCCCTTCAACACAGGCGTCCCAGCTACGAGTATAAATAGGGGTTCACCCCCTAGGCTTCAGAACAACATTTTTCCAACGCATTCTTCGACGCGCTCTGCTCCGAAACGCCCTGTGCTCAAGATTCAAGCGCCAACGACGACCCGCGGCTGCGACACTCCGATCTTCCAGTCGTCGGTATAATTTAGTTTAATTATTGTAATCTTTTTATTCTATATTCGAACTTCTACTTGTAATTATTTGACAAAATATAGAATTGTCCGTCGTAAACGATCAAGGACCGTGGGCCTTGGAGTAGGAGCCGACCGCGACTCCGAACCAAGTAAAAATAAACGTGTTAGCGTTGGTTTTTCTTTTCCGCTGTGCAATTACTCTTACGATTTCCGAAGAATTTTGTCGAACGATATTCACCCCACCCCCCTCTATCGTTTCTAACCGATCCTACAAGTGGTATTAGAGCGGATGACTCAAACGTGGTGCAACCACCAGTTGAGTATTTTTTTGGATTTTCGAATTTTAATATTTTTCTTCGCTCGTATTTTTCTCATTAATCAAGGTTGGTGCAACACCACTCGATTTTTTTTCATTATTAATATTTTTCCGACATTACTAATCAAGACTTAGTCTTGGAACGAGTTTCTTTCTATTATTTGTCAGTTAAACTCTAATGGTCATGCAAGAGGGATACAACACCGCCAGACCCCCTCTTTTCAGTGGAGAAGACTTCTCCTACTGGAAAAGTAGGATGGAAGTCCACCTGAAGACTCAAGTGGACATGTGGATCATTATCCAGTCTGGACTGGAAATTTCGAAAAATGCACAAGGCGTGATGCAACACTATACCGAGTGGGACAGCCCGCTAAAGAAGAAGATCGAGGCCGACGCGAAAGCTACCCAAACTTTGCAATGTGGTCTAACAAAAGAGTAGCTAAACCGTGTAGGATCCTTCAGCAGCACCAAGGAGCTGTGGAATAAGTTGATTGAGCTACATGAAGGTACATCTGATACCAGAATCAGCAAAAGAGATCTGTTGCTCAACAAACTCTATACAATAAAAAAGCACGACGGCAAGACTGCAGCTCAACTCCACGCCAGGATCCAGGAGCTGATGAACGGGCTGCACACCATAGGTCACAAGGTTGAAAACTGTGACCTAATAAGGTATACTTTGAATTCATTCCCGAGAAACTCATTGTGGGCATCTATGGTGGATGCCTACAAGATCTCCAGGAATCTCTCAGAAATAAAATTAGATGAGTTATTTTCTGAGTTAGAACTGCATGAACAGACTAATACTACTTTGGTCGAGAAAGGTATAGCTTTTGTTGCAGGTAAAACTCAGGGGAAAACTCCGAAGAAGAAACCTCAACCAGTACCCGAATCCGACTCAGACTCGGAATCAAACGATAGTGAAGGGGATCGTCCCAAATTGGTCCGGCTAGCTCGCGATTATTACAAAGAACTTAAGTACTAAACGAGCAAGAAGAAGTCAAGCTGGAGAAAGGAAGATCCAGCGGAACTTCAACAAGTCAGAAGAGCAAAAGCAACATCACCTGCTACGAGTGCAACCAGAAGGGACACTTCAAATCGGAGTGCCCCAACCGAAAGGAAAACAAGAAGGCGCGGAGGAAGAAGGCTCTTCAAGCCACCTGGGATGAGTCATCCTCCGAAGAAGAAGAAGTCCCGCACGCAAACCTACTCGCCCTGACCGCCTCGGAAGACGTCGACTCCGAATCAAAATCAGAACCAGATGAGGACGTCAACAACGGAAGACTCACAATCTCGGAGGACGGACAAATCACGGTAAGAGGTTATCCAGAATCTGAATTATCTAAATTAATTTCTTATCTGTCTCGACACTTGGCGAAAGCCAAAATCTGAGTTGAGTCCCTCCGACAAGAAGTAAAACTCCTGAAAGAGGAAGTCAACTCGAGTCTCTTGACTAAGTCAATTCAAGAAGGAAACTCAACTCAAGTTAAAAAAACTTGAGGAAGAGAATTCCTCCTTGAAAACTCAAGTCAAGGAGCTCAGGGTTGCCTTAGAATGATTTACTTCGGGTTCCAAGGGCCTTGACATGATCCTTGGAAAGTAGAAGTCTGTTCTCAATCGATCCGGACTAGATTATCAAACCAAATCGCGACAATGGTCATATTATTCTGTATTGAACCAACCTAGAACCCAAGTCCAAGCATGGGTCCCTAAGCTGTATTTAACTAAACAAGCTAGACCAAACCAGTATTGGATCCCCAAGGACAAGATTCACATCTTGTCTAACCCTTATCGAGGCTTCAGTCTAGGGGGAGCCAATATAAAGACCATATTTATAATTAGATGACTTTTTTGCCTGCTTGCTTTTTTTTTTTTGCAATGTTATTATTATGCTTAGACTTAGTAATAGTTTAAGGACAAACAGTTTATTTGAAATTTGAACAACATAGTATAGGTGGAGGTGAGATGATAGTACGTTAGGGAAGCCTCTCTAATAAGGTCAAGTAGGGTAAGGCGTACCCTACTTGGTCTGTTTAGTCTGGTGGAACTAGCCGAAGCTACCGATCCAAGACCTAAACTAGTTAGACCAAAATTTTTCAAGAAGTAATTTGAAAAAGAAATTTCGATAAAAGGCTTTGTCAAGGAAAGGGTTGTTGCTCCAATAAGGCTACGGCCAAAGAAGACCTCTGTGCCTTGCCAAGACCTGGAAGTCAATTTTCGAAATTCAAATTCAATTTACTATTTGATAAATTTGAATCTAACATAAATTGTCTCACAAAATCCATAAGGTTAACATGTTTGATAACATTAGATATGGGTGAGACAGACTAGGTAGTGAAATTCAATTTAAGCTATCCCTACTTCTAATGGATCCAAATCAAATACATACTTTATGTGTAGGAACATAAAGATTTGGACCAGTGGATGTTGGATAGTGGATGCTCCAGACACATGACTAGGGATAAATTGAAATTCACCAAAATCAAGTTCAAAAACCTAGGCTCAGTAGCATTTGGCAACAATGCTACACTTTGGGTCAGGTAACATTGAACTTAATTCTGACTTTATTATTAAGAAAGTACTCTTGGTTGAAAATTTTAAATTCAATTTGCTCAGCATTAGTCAACTCTGTGATACTGGTTACATAGTGACTTTCACCAACTCTGACTGCCTTATTAGAAACCTCCAAGACTCAGAGATAATACTTAAGGGTACTAGGAAAAACAACGTCTATAATATTAACTTACCTATAGTATCCAAATGCTTTTTGACTCAATTAGAAGAATCTAACCTTTGGCATAGGAAGTTAGGTCACACTCATGTCAAACTGATTTCTAAAATTACCCAACTTCGTTTAATTAAAGGTGTATCCAAAATTACGAGCTTTGAAAACATAATTTGTAACTCATGTAAACAAGGCAAACAAACTAAGTCAACTCATAAACCAACTCAATCAGACTTAACCCAAACCACACTTGAGCTCCTACACCTTGACCTATTTGATTCACATGGAGCCAAGTCACTAAGCGGGAATCGGTACTGCTTAGTAATTATCGATGATTACTCTAGGTTTACCTGGGTTAGGTTCTTGAAATCTAAGGGTGAAACCTTTAATTTATTTAATGACTTATGTAAAATAATTGAAAATCAAAATGATACTAAAATTAAAAGACTTAGGAGTGATCATGGGGGAGAGTTTGAAAATCAAAAATTTGAGGAGTTTTGTAAAATTAATGGGTATATCCATGAATTCTCCTGTCCTAAAACCCCCCAACAAAATGGGATAGTAGAGAAAAAGAATAGAACCCTTCAGGAAGTCGCTAGGACTATGCTCAATGAACATAACCTAGCTAACCAATTTTGGGCAGAAGCGGTAAATACGACATGTTATATCTAAAATAGGGTCCTAATTAATAAAAGGCACAAGAAAACCCCCTATGAACTCTATTATCACAGATTACCTAACTTACACTATTTAAGGGGTTTTGGGTGCAAAGTTCATATCTTGAACACTAGGGACTACCAAGGTAAGTTTCAATCAAAGTCAACCCCAGGGACCTTTCTAGGATATTCAACAACTAGTAGAGCTTATAGGGTTTATAATAAGTAAATCCACAAAATTGAAGAAACAACCAACTTAATCTTTGACGAAGAAGCTAAACTAAAATTTGATAATCAAAATTTAAACCAATCAAATCTTGATCACGAAGATAATAAACCAACAATTGAACCTCTAATTGAACCATTAAATGAATTATCACTTGAACCAATAACTGAGGTATCAACTGAACTAACAACTGAACCAACCCAAGTAGTTGAACCAAATCGTCCAGCCGGACCTGAGGCTGAACCTAGTTCTAGAAGAACAAAGAAACCCAGACTGAATCATTCTTTTGATCAAATTATGGGTGATCCAACCTTAGGAGTCAGAACTAGGTCTTCCTATAGAAATCTTAGTCAGATCACACTTATTTCAAAAATTGAACCTAAAACTATAGAAGAAGCCCTACCTGACCCATATTGGATCATAGCTATGCAAGAGGAGCTGGCCCAATTTGAAAGAAATCAAGTCTGGGAATTAGTACCTAAACCTGAGGGAAAATCTATTATAGACACTAAGTGAGTTTTTAGGAATAAACTAAATGATCAAGGGGAAATTGTTAGAAATAAAGTCCGCTTAGTAGCTAACGGGTTTAGTCAGGTCAAAGGGTTAGACTATGATGAAATCTATGCTCCAGTAGCCAGACTTAAGTCAATTATAATGTTATTAGCTTTTGCAGCCCATAGAGGGTTTAAACTATACCAAATGGATGTCAAGTCTGCATTTCTTAATGGGTTTATTAAAGAAAAAGTTTATGTAGGACAACCCCCAAGATTTGAGGACTTAGAAAAACCTGAATATGTATTTAAAATTATAAAAGCACTTTATGGGTTAAAACAAGCACCTAGGGCTTGGTATGAACGCTTATCAACCTACTTAATTTCTAAGGAATTTAACCAAGGTCAAATTGACTCCACACTTTTTGTTAAAACTTTAGAAAAAGATATTTTTATTGCACAAATATATGTTGATGATATAATATTTGGATCTACTAACTCTAATTTTCTAAAAGAATTTGTAAAAATCTTGGAGAGTGAATTTGAAATAAGTTTGGTAGGTGAGTTTAATTTCTTCTTAGGTCTACAAATTAAACAAACTAGGGATGGTAATTAGGTCCACCAATCCAAATATGCTAAGGAATTGATAAAGAAATTCAAAATGGATAATTCTAAAAGTTTAAGTACCCCAATGGCTACGAATGTCAAAATAGATAATGACCCGGAGGGTAAACCTATTGACATGAAATTATACCGAAGTATGATTGGTAGCCTACTGTACTTAACCGCTAGTAGACCTGATATCTTATTTTTTTGTAGGAATGTGTGCTAGATACCAACCTGTGATAAGGAATCCCACTTAGCAGCCCTAAAAAGAGTTCTAAGATACATTAAGGGTACCCTAAATGTAGGGATTTGGTATCCTAGGACTGTAACTTTTGAACTATCAGGATATTCTGACTCTGATTATGCTGGGTGTAAGTTAGATAGAAAGAGTACAAGTGGAAGCTGCCAATTATTAGGGCATAGTCTAGTCAGCTGGTGTAGTAGAAAGCAACACTGCGTAGCCTTATTCACAATCGAAGCAGAATATGTTGCCCTAGGAGAGTGTGTAGCACAACTTTTATGGATGATGCACACTCTTAAGGATATCTAGCTTTGTGACGCCCGCCCTTATATCTACTCTCGGGGCGGGGTCACGTACTATCATTCGTATAAATTTTTTTTTTCTTAAAGTACTAATAACAAAGTACTAAGCATGCTTGTTCAAAACTAACCTATAACATGATAGGTTCAACTCATAATATAATCAAGTATATGAGTAATCCAAGTGTAACATTCATTACTAAAGAAATATTAACATAAGCATAATATTGTAGATATGAAGATCTTTATTTCCCAAGCCACCACCCCACACATCTTCAGCCCTCCTGCCTCTTCCTTTAGTTTAAGTGTCTCTTACCCTTATCTGCAGCATAAGACAACATATAAACTAGTAAGCACAAATGCTTAGTAAGATCCTGTCCTACTCGCAAAATCCATATCATAGAAAGATAAGAGAATAAATCACATTCAAGCATGGTAAGTGTTTAAGCATGTTAAACATCTAAGCATATTAACTTCATAGGAAGGTTTCTTTGAAAACATATAAACATAATACTTGAACATAGCATAATCATTAGGGCCCGGCTTGTACTTCATGTTTTGCGCGCGCCCCTAAATAGGAACGAGGTAGCTAATCCCGAACCACTAGGGTTTACTAGGCCTTCTCAAAAGTCCTTCAGCCTAGTATCATAATCATTTGACTCGCTTTAAGAGTCTATAGTACAAGCCATTACAAAATAAAATAATTATCATGTTCTTTATTTTCATAAAGTATGCTCTTAGTCCCAACCTTCTAGGGAAGCATTCTTTAGGCCCTAAGCCTTCTTCGTTCATGCCCTATAGGGCTCATTCTTATGCATATGTATGCATTCATAATCATGATAACTAGCCTAGTATAAAGCATGCATTTCATAATGGTGCCCCATGAGCTATAATGCATGCTCATACATAGATCATAATTCAACCCCTTAAACATATCTTATATATGACAAGGTTGATCACATAAATCATATTCATATTATAGGAAGTGGTAGCATGCTTCATGGTTTAATCGAATGATTCTTAGCCCTAAACTAAGGTTTGGGCTGAATGTCCTAGGGTAGGGGTAGATTAGGTTTTTGACATCAAAACATCCCCTACAAGCATCACACACACATATATATATATCATATATCATACTATAGCATACACCATGGGAGAAAATCAAGCAACCCTAACCCTAATCTAGGGTTGGCCGAAAGTCATCACTAGGGAAGTCCAAGTTTTTCCAATCAAGCATTCTATTTGTTCATCACATGCATTCACATATCATCTCCCTAACATAATCATATCACATAGGATAATTTAACCTTTATAAACCTAATATTTCATGCTTGGCCGAATATCACATGCTAGGGACATTTAGTTTCCAAATCAATATTCCATTTAAACATTACTTGCATATACATATCATCATCCCAAACATAAGCATATCTCCTAGGGTACATCTCATACAACCATCACATATATAGGCATATGATCTTACTAAACACAATCATAATCTCATAGGGTAAGTTGTCCTTCACAACCTCATGTTTCATGCCTTGGCCAAATGTTACATGCTAAGGAATCCAATCAAACATTTCCTTTGAATATCACATGCATATACATCTCATATCATTTTACATAAGCATATCACATAAAATAATTTAACCTTCACAAACCCTAAGGTTTCATGCCTTGGCCGAATGGTGTAGGGTAGGGAAACTAGGGTTTTGAAATTAAACCTTTACACAAGCATTTATTCAAACACCTTGTCTACACTACTAGGCATAGATTCATCATAGGCAAATCAAGCATCCCTAAACCCTAATCTTCCTAGGTTGGCCGAATGATGTAAGGGTAGGGTAGGCTAGGTATTTGACATCCAATCTTCACACAAACATTTATTCAAACACCTTACCTACACTACTAAACATGGACACATCATAGGATAGCAAACAACTCAAAAAGCCTAACCTTTCTCCTCTTGGCCGAAAGTTGTAGGGTGGCTAACCCTACTTTTTGTTATCACAACATGATGGGAAGTCATCATACATATGTACCCTAAATCCCAAGGGTCTCCTCATGCATCAAAAAGTAGCTAAGGCCTCCCCTTAAGGGGGTGGCCGAAACTCACCTAAAGGGAAGACTCCCTTTTTCCAAAAGCAAAACACAAAGAAAACATACATTAACCATTACACTGCAGGCGAGGGGATACTTACATCCTTTCGCTTGAATTTCGCCTTCCCTAGATCCTTAGGGTACCCTTGGTTGAAGGAGAAGTGGAGGTTCCTTTCGCCAAAACTCCTCTAGAACTTCTTGGCCCTAGTGGAGGGCAAGACCCTTTAGATAGTTTCCTTCCTTCCACTTCCCTAGGGTTAGAAACCCTAGGTTGTATTTTTCGAAAACACAAGGGAGAGGGGCAATGAAGTTTCGGTGGGGAAGAGAAAAGGAAGAAGAAGAGGAAGTTACTCACACCTCTTCCCTCTCTTATTTATACTTTTCTCATGAAAAGACATGTCTCTTCACTATTACACGCTTAACAAGCATGTTTCTTATTCTCTCAACAAGAAACAATGCTTGGTGTAGTGGTTAAGACATGGAGAGTGCAACTAGGAGGTTCAAGGTTCAATCCTTGCTTCCTCCCTTCTACTTCTTCTTTTTATCATAATTTGCACTAATCCATATCAAAGCCCTTTAAGCCAAGCCTATCATGAAATTTCATAATATTAATAATATTTCATGAATTCATAATATTTCATAATATTATTAATATTTCATATTCATGAATCTATAATATTTCATGAATCTCATAATATTTCATATTCATGAATTCATAATATTTTCTAATATCCATGATACTATTTCATGAATTTCATAATATTTCATATTCATGAATTCATAATATTTCTTAATATTCCATAAATATTATTTCATAATATTTTTAATATTTCATATTCATGAATCTATAATATTTCATGAATCCCATAATATTTCATATTCATGAATTCATAATATTTTCTAATAATTTTTCCTAAATTCATAACATTATTTACATAATATTTTTATAATAATTTTCCATGAATCCAAAATATTATTCACATAATATTTCATAATGAATTCACAATATTATTCACGGTGAAATTTTGGGGTGTTACAAGCTTGACTACACCCAAACTCGAGTTTTTATTGATAACATTAGTTCAATCAATTTAACTAAGAATCCAATTCAGCACTCCCGAACAAAACATATTGAAGTCAAATATCATTTTGTAAGGGATCATGTAGCCAGGGGCGAAATAGTACTTATGCATGTGGACTCAAAATCCAACTTAGCTGACATTTGTACCAAACCCTTACCTGAATCTGAGTTTGGCTTACTAAGAAGGCAGTTGCCAGTTAGGGTTGTGCTTAGTAGAATAGGACTGTTCTAAATTGTTTTTCAAAAATCTTTTCTATTTTCTCAATTTTTCAAAAATTAGAATTTAAATTTCTTGAAAATCATTTCTTTTATCAAGTTATTGAAATTTAAAATGATTTTCTGACTTAATTTTTCAAAAACTTGTTGGTGCCGGAAGCACCAAAGTCGAACCTATGTTTTGATAATGGCAAAGGGTTCAGAAGTTAAGATTTGGTTGTGATCTAACAAACTTATTAAGTGTGCAGGAAAGTCCTAGGTACACTAGGCATTAAGTCCTGGTTCTATGAATTGGGTACTAAGTCCTGGCCACAGGCTAAGCAACTAAGTCCTGACGTAAGGTTGAGCACTAAGACCTGGTCGAGGACTGGGGACCGAAGACCTGGTGAGTAAAGCTGGACACTAAGTCCTGGCCGAGGGCTGGGCACCGAAGACCTAGTAAGTAAAGCTGCGCACTAAGACTTGATCCGGAGGATTGGGCAAAAGTCCAACTGGAGGAGCCGGTTGGCAAAAAGGTAAATTCTCCCGAGAGGAGTAGGTGAGGACGCGTTCCCCGTAGGAGGGAACATCAGGCGTCGGTTCGACCTAGGGTTCCATTTGGGAAACCCAAAGTCAGAACCAAGACAGCTCAAGCTGTAAATAATGTTCTAATCTTATCATTTGTATGTTTTGTATGTCTTTGGAACTAACCCTGGTTGCAGGAATGAATGGAAGGAGTTTTCTGCACTCATGAGCCTCAATGGAGTGAGGCGCCCTAGCTGGGCTAGGCGCCTGTATTGAGACAGGCGCCCCAGTGAAGGGTTAAACAGAACATTCAAAGCAAACTGTCACGCAAGCCTCTGGACCAAGTCAAGCTAGGCACCTGTGTTAACACAGGCGCCCCAGTCAGCTCAGGCGCCCCAGTTAAAGGGATAAGCGCTGGCCGAGTCTGCGGATTGGAGTTCTCGTAGGATAGGCCACGTGTCAGGCGCCCCCTTCAACACAGGCGCCCACTGACCAGTATAATAGGGGTTCACCCCCAAGGCTTCAAAAAACTTGAAAATCTCGCTCTCAACACTTTCGTTCAAGCGCTACGCTCCGACAAGCTCAGTACTCGCGATTTGAGCACCGACGATGACCCGCTGCTCAAACTTCCAATCTCTCTGGTCGTCGGTAAAAGTTTAATTCTTTAAGTGTCAAGGACCGTGGGCCTTGGAATAGGAGCCGACCGCGACTCCGAACCAAGTAAAAAAGAAATCGTGTTGGCGATTGATTTTACTGTTTCCGCTGCGTAATTGCTCTATTTGTCTGAAAATTTTTACGATCGATATTCACCACCCCCCCCTCTAAACTATAAAATTTAGCCTCGGATGAATAGTATCCGAGGTGTCTCAAGTGGGACCTAAGGCGCCTTAGTTGGGACTGAAGGCGCCTTTGTGAAGCTGCCGTTGGAGATAAGAGCTAGGGAGTCTGAGGCGCCTCAGTTCCCAACCAAGGTGCCTCACTTCAAATATGAGGTGTCTTCCAGAGGATAAGCTACGTAGGCTTTGGATCTGATAAGTATTTTAGATCTGAGACGTCTCAGTTGGGGACTAAGTGTTAGTGTCGGAAGCACCAAAGTCAAACCTGTGTTTTGATAATGGCAAAAGGTTCAGAAGTTAAGGTGTGTTGTGATCTAACAAGGTTAATCAAGTATGCAGGAAAAGTCCTAGATACACAAGGCACTAAGTCCTGGTTCTATGAATTGGGCACTAAGACCTGGTGAGTGAAGCTGGGCACTAAGACCTGGTGAGTAAAGTTGGGCACTAAGACCTGGTGAGTGAAGTCCGGCCCCTCGGCCCCTTGGGCGGCCCAACTAGCGGCCCACTTGGCGGCCCAACTGGCGGTCCCTTGGGCGGCCCAACTGGCGGCCCACTTGGCGACCCCATATGTCGTCAACCGACGACCATTGGCCGTGCCGTTACTCACAAGTACTTTCCACCCCTGGCCGGTGGATTTTTGCCTTCCTCAGGATTCGAACTCTAGACCTCCAGGATAAGTACTAGAGTTTATGAATCCTGATACCAATTGAGCTGTAGCTCAATTGGTATCAGGATTCATAAACTCTAGTACTTATCCTGGAGGTCTAGAGTTCGAATCCTGAGGAAGGCAAAAATCCACTGGCCAGGGGTGGAAAGTACTTGTGAGTAACGGCACGGCCAATGGTCGTCGGTTGACGACATATGGGGTCGCCAAGTGGGCCGCCAGTTGGGCCGCCCAAGGGACCGCCAGTTGGGCCGCCAAGTGGGCCACTAGTTGGGCCGCCCAAGGGGCCGAGGGGCCGGGTCGTTACAATAAAAAGGCGCCTTTTTATGTAGCGGCCCCGCCTCTATGGTCCCCGCAGGCAACCCTCTAGGCCGGCGACCCTACGGTCTTCCCACCCCTGGCAGTGGATTTTTGCCTTTCCCAGGATTCGAACTCTAGACCTCCAGGATAAGTACTAGAGTTTCTGAATCCTGGTACCAATTGAGCTATAGCTCAATTGGTATCAGGATTCATAAACTCTAGTACTTATCCTGGAGGTCTAGAGTTCGAATCCTGAGGAAGGCAAAAATCCACTGGCCAGGGGTGGAAAGTACTTGTGAGTAACGGCACGGCCAATGGTCGTCGGTTGACGACATAAGGGGTCGCCAAGTGGGCCGCCAGTTGGGCCGCCCAAGGGACCGCCAGTTGGGCCGCCAAGTGGGCCGCCAGTTGGGCCGCCCAAGGGGCCGAGGGGCCGGGTCGTTACAACTAAGACCTGGTGAGTGAAGTTGGGCACTAAGATCTGGTCGGGGACTGGGCACCGAAGACCTGGTGAGTGAAGTTGGGCACTAAGACCTGGTGATGAAGCTGGGCAAAAGTCCAACCGGAGGAGCCGGTTGGCAAATAGGTAAAATCTCCTGAGAGGAGTAGGTGAGGACGCATTCTCCGTAGAGGGAACAGTAGGCGTCGATTCGACTTAGGGTTCCATTAGGGAAGCCCAAAGTCAGAACCAAGATAACTCAGGTTGTAAATCATGATGAAATCTATACTATTTATATGTTTCTTATGTTTTGGAACTAACCCTGATTGCAGGAATGAAGGAATGAAGATTTCTGCTCCCAGGCGCCTCAATGGTGTGAGGCGCCCTACTGGGCTAGGCGCCTGTGTTGAGACAGGCGCCCCAAACAAAGGGGAAAATCCAGGCACTTTGAAGCAAAGCCTCAAGACTGCATATGAGGTGCCTGTGTTAACACAAGCGCCCCAGTTAGCTCAGGTGCCCTAGTTGAGGGGATAAGCACTGGCCGAGTCTGCGGATTGAGTTTCGCGCAGCAAGGGCCACGTGTCAGGCGCCCCCTTCAACACAGGCACCCCAGCTACGAGTATAAATAGGGGTTCACCCCCTAGGCTTCAGAACAACATTTTTCCAACGCATTCTTCGACGCGCTCTGCTCCGAAATGCCTCATGCTCAAGATTCAAGCGCTAACGACGACCCGCGGCTGTGACACTCCGATCTTCCGGTCGTCGGTATAATTTAGTTTAATTGTTGTAATCTTTTTATTCTATATTCGAACTTCTACTTGTAATTATTTGACGAAATATAGAATTGCCCGTCGTAAACGATCAAGGACCGTGGGCCATGGAGTAGGAGCCGACCACGACTCCGAATCAAGTAAAAACAATCGTGTTAGCGTTGGTTTTTCTTTTCCGCTGTGCAATTACTCTTACAATTTTCGAAGAATTTTGTCGAACGATATTCACCCCCCCCCCCCTCTATCATTTCTAACCGATCCCACACTAAGGCACCTCAACTATCATATATAAGGAACTCAAACTCAAGACTTTAAAGACAACTTTTACACTTTGATCTTGAGCTTCATCGATCATCCTGCTTCCTTGTCTTCTTATTGCGGCACTGCTATGACTTGATTGCATCCAACCACTTCCAAAAGACCGACACCAACACATAAACGCTCACATCCGAAGATTCAAAAAGTATTGGTAACCTTTATTTTATTGCACTTACTCTATTGTACTTGAAAGGGATAGTATAGGGTGTTACACTGTGCCTATCTTTCTGTACTCGATCACTCATCTGAGAGTTTACCTGTAGAGGAAATTAGTGAATTACCCATCGATAGGTCCAGTGAACCTAGGTCTTAGAGTAGGAGTCATCGAAGGCTCTGAACCAAGTAAAACTGCTTGCATTCTATTCAACTTATGTTTTATTTCTTCGCCTTAATTTTCACTGCTCACTTTTTTTATAAATTCAAAAATGATGAGTTGTTCTAAAAGTCACGTGATTCACTCCTCCCCTCCCTCCCACGTGCAATGATCCTACAGGAGCAAGGCCACAGAGAGAGAGGAGATGACATCCTCTCAGACTAAGAAGGTATACCTGTGGCACCAAGCCTTCAACTATAAGGCTTAGAGACAATCCCAGGATTCACCACTTCCCCCATTTCCCCCTTCGAATGCCTCGGCATGAGTTTGCAGTGAGATCGCTTGTACATATGCTTGGTGATACCTGCTTTAATTTTGTCTTTTCAATTCTTGCAACATTTTTAGAATTGCTTAGGTTTGGTGATTTTCTTGATGATAGGAATAAAGCATAGAAAGCATATAGATGTCCTCTAAAAGCATGATTTACATGAGCAAATTTTGATGTTTATTGTGAGCATGTCTCTCAACCTTTAGTGACCCATTTTTCTATTTCTTATGGTATGATCTTGGTTAAGTGTTGATGAGTCAATCTAAGTCTCACCATAGCCTACTTGATGGATAGACATTACACTTCACTTAGGCTTATCTCTGAAAAGTCAACAATAATATAATTTAGTCATGATTCATCTGATTTGGTTAGTATCGAAGTGACCATAGGCAACCCTTTTCCCAGTTCTTTAGTTACTGGATGATACTCATGTTGTGAAGCTCATTTGAAAAAAATCAAAATCCCTATAATGAGAAAAAAAAAGAGAAAAAAAAATATGAAAGAAAATTTGCGATGATTGCTCAAAAGATTCTTGAGCTAGAGAGAGTGAAAAAAAAAATAAAAATAAAAGGTATAAAATTAGTTGTCATGAGTGGAAAGGATATGATGGCCCGTTGAGACCGAGTTAGGTTACTGGGAAAACATCTATTATTTTCTCTCAACTTGAGCATGCATTTGAGACTTCATGTTGGGAAATAGGGGATGACCCTCGCGTGTCGTAAGTAAGTATCTAACGTTAAAAACTTAGGTAACATAGTTGAATGATGACTTGACCAAGGAGAAAATTGAGATCTTAGGAGCAAACCATTCACATACACTTCTTCTAGCTTGTTGGCTTGGTGAAATCGATGGAGTGCCTTCACTTTAAGAGAAATACCATTGGATAGGATTAAATGAACTTACTAAAGATAGGGGGACATGACTCACATTTTTTTTAATTGGAGTTTGATTGGGTCCAACTTGTCTTCAAAAGAAGTGGCTCATTCGTGCTTTTTTCGTGACAAATATCTTTTTATATTTGCCCTTCGTCTTATTCAACTAGACTCAGTCTCTCTCAATTTTAGAATCTAATTCTCAAACTTGTTTTAAGTTTTTTGGATAAACTCATAGTTTATGTAACCCAATAGGTTCCCGATTGTGTTGGCATCACATTAAAACCAACCCATGATATTTATAATCTCCTTTTATTTGATTTGCATGAAAGTTAAGTTAGGATAACAAACAAGAAATAAAATTGTCTATGAAAACAATAACAAACAATTTCACAATTAAGTACATAAAATTTTTTGCAATAAATCACAAGCAAAATATTGCAATAAACATCCCCCCTTAACTTAACCCTCATAAGTCTCCACATTAAAAATTGGGTTAAAAATTGAAAGGCTAAAAAAATCTAAAAAAAATAAAAAAAAATCTAAGGTTTAAAAAAATATTTTTAATAAAAATAGTTATGCTTAGAAAATAATTCCTTAAAAATAGAATTTTTCAATAAAATAATTTGTTAATTTTTTTGAACAAGTAAAATATAACATATATCCACCGAAAAATTAGTTTAGTCATAGATCTATTTTCAAAAAAAATTTAATTTTAAATATTTATTTTCAAAAGAAAATCCATAGAAAATCATTTATCGATCAGAAAATTTTATAATTTTTTTTATCAAAGTGTCAAAACAACAAACACTATATAAAATTTTTTATGAGAAAATTAATTTTCTTTTCACGATAAATATTATTTTCTTTATAGAAGTATAAACATTTGAAATTAACTCTTAAAAATTAATTTTGACTTCAAAAAGTTTTTGATAATTTTTCTGAATAGTGAAACTATAATGGTTAATTTCCAAAAAAAAATTGATTTTCCAAAATTAAACTCTGAAATGTTTTTAAATTAAAATTTTGATTTTGGATAAAGAATTCATAAAAATTCATTTAATGATAAAAAAATTCCAAAAAAAATTCTAACAATAGATAACAATTATGTCTATCAGAAAAAAATTTGAAACAAATTGAATCTAATCAAAATGCTTTCGAAAGATTATTTTCAATTAAAAAAATTCTAGCAATTAAATGAAAACACTGATTAAATTCTAGCATGTATATTTTTAGCAAGAAAAAATCTAACAAGTTAGAATCTAGAACTAATTTCTACTTACTAGATTTATTAAAAATTTTGATGAAATATAATTTTTTGACATTTTTATAATTTGATCCCTATAATTTCTTATATACTAGCTAAGTCCATATATTTAAGTTTCCTTTTGGAGCAAGTACGAAATTTAATCATGCATGATCTTTTCTAATATTTTTATTTTATTTTTTTATTTCGTATTTTTTATTAAAACTTTATTTAATTATTCTTTTTGTTTTTCATATTCTTCTAGTAAACCTGCAAAATCTTCCTTTGATTTTATATATTTTAACATAGACTTACATAAGATTCTAAACAACATTAATACCTTCATATAATTGCTTAGAGGGAAGATTACATACCTCATTTACCATGTCGGAGTTATAACTCAATGCTTCCCCTTCATCATCACTTTCTTCCGAAGAGGTTTCATCGACATCTAGTAGGTATTCGACTATTACTGCTAGTCTGATAGTCTCTTTGGTCTCAGACTCTTCTGAAGATGAATCAGTATCCATCGAAGAGTCAGATTCTTCTTATTTTAGTTCTTCGTGGAGTTCTAGTACCTTATGCCAAAGAGCTTTGATGAAATTGTACGTGTCGATTATGTCAAGTTCCTCAGCTGGCAGTATTCTCAAAAGGCGGAACTCGATCTTACCATTTGCCATAAACTCATCCCGCTTTTTTGGTCCAATGGTATTCTTTGAGTTTTTCTCCGTTCTTGTTCTTGTGTGCTTCAAAATCATATTTAATTGTTAATAAAATATTAAAATTGATTTTGAAAAATACCTCTATCCGACGCTTCTATAACTCGAACTCCCCCTTGAACTTTGAGCAGGTGAATACTTGATCTGACCATTGTGTTATTGCTTTAGGTGGCAGTTAGTCCTCATAAAGCGGTTGGGCTTTGATACCAATTGTAAGTCCGGATCGGCCGACTAGAGGAAGTAAATAGCCTGATAAAAGTTAATCAATTATCTTGCTTTTGTTTCACAAGGGCAAATAGATTAAATAATTATACTCAATAACATAAACAGAAGTAAGTAAGAGACATAGTAATTTTACTTGTTTTGCAATAAGTAAGAGACATAGCAATTTTACTTGGTTTGCAATTGAAAATGTTGCTCATCCAAGGCGGTTGAAGCTTGACTAATAGAATCTCCTTCGTTGAAGGTAGAGTAGCCTCTTACAAACTTTGACAACTCAAACTAGAGTATGAAAAATGAGTACAAGTTGTTGTGCATTACTCCTAGCTCTAGGGGTTATTTATAGCCTTCTGGGCCTCCGGGGCTATGGTGCAGCGGTAGGGCGGCTAGTCGCTATCTTAGGCATCCGCGGTTTGATCCCCAGCTATGACGTATTTGCAGGAATTTTTCTTCCAAATGGGGCGCGAACCCTGGGACGTTGGGCTTCTAGACCGCCCACTACGAGCGCTTCCCGATTGACCCAGGCAATCGGTGGGAAACTTCCGTGAGACCGGGCCGGTTGCCCAAGGTTGGAAAAACCTCGTTAATCATTTTTATTTATTTATAGCCTTCTGGGCAAAAGTTACCATTGCTGACATGATATTCAGGGCTATCAGTTAAGACCCAGGGAACTTCAGTTGGATAGAACTTTATCTGCATAGCCAACATCTCTTTACCGATACTGTTCACTTGCAGTGTCTTAGTTGTTATTGTAAGCACCCAGGGTAGTTTTAATATGATCAACCAAGTCAAGTTAGGTCCTGATTGTGTTTGATATCTGTGTCTAAGTGTGCAAAAGCTTAGAAGCACAGAAAGTTGAGCAGAAGACGCAACAGATGATAAGTATGACACGGGAAGGGAGCTGACGGGCTCGGTGCATCCGAGGGACGCGAAAATTATGTTGGAAACGAGATGGCTAGAGAGGGGGGGGGTGAATATAGCCAATCACTTTTTCTTGCACTTAACAAGTTTCCTGCACTCAACTTATCAGTAGCACAGCGGAAGAAACAAAGAAGAATGAAGTAGTGCAGTAAACGAAAACATAAATGACAGCAAACAGAGACAACTGCCAAGATCGCTAACAAGAGGGTTTACAAGGTTCGGGGATAACTTACCCCTACTCCTTGGCGTGCCCTTAAGGTGGGCGATCCCTTGATCGTCGGCAGATCAAGCCCCGGTTTTCACCGGATATAACGCAACCTCCTTCTCGGTGGAGAAACCTCTCCACAGCGTTTCAATCACAGATATAGTTTAAGCACAAAGAAACAACAAGAAGGATCTTACTCAAACACTTAGCAAGGACAAGAACACAGCAAGCTTCCCTGAGCTCCACCCAGTGGCGATCTCACGCAAGAACCCCTCTTCGTGTCTTCCCACTGTCGGACTCAAGCTCCTTGTTCTCTCCTTCAAGCGCTCAAGTAATGGATGATTGCTTCTCGATCGCTTGCTCAAATTGATGAAAACTTCAAGAACACAGCGAGCAAGTTGTGGAGAACACAATGCGCGGCAAGAACACTTGTTCACGAACTCTGCTTCCACGAAGCCAACTTCCGCCCTTTTGATTCTCTACACAGCACCAGGTGACAACATCCTCCGTAGCCTCCAAGTACCTCACTGCCAACGCCAGCTACCACTGAGCCCTCTCTGGTCTTCCTGAGATCCCCTCAGCCAAGCCCCAGTCTCGACTCCAGTCTGTAACTCGGCCGTTGCAACCTGAAATGGAGAATCGGACAAACCTGCTCTAAGGAAAGCCTCCATTGACCTCTCCTTGAGTGTTTGAATCCTCCCCTGTCACCTGCAGCTTAATCAGACTGTTAGAGCAGTAAATCATACAGTAAATCAAATATCAGAGGCAAACAGCAGCGAATCGGATACAATCAGACGCTCTGACCGCGTCTGACAGTGCAATTTGAATTAAAGTGATCGGTCACCGGACCGATCCAGGACTTGTGGATCGGTCACCAGACCGATCTACTGCTGTGCTGGGATTCCCAGCTCTTACGGTAACACAGCCTGATCGGTCATCGGACCGATCAGAGTGAAGCCTGATCGGTCACCAGACCGATCAGAGTCAAGCCTGATCGATCACCCAGACCGATCAGGACAGATGAACAGTGGTTTTTTAATCAGGTCCTAAGTCCCTGATCGGTCACCGGACCGTTCAGGACTTGATCAGCAAGGGAACTCACTCACTTCCCGCTCCCTGATAGGTCACCAGACCGATCAGGAGCAAGGCAGCAAGGAAGCAGCCTGCTCCCTGATCGGTCACCGGACCGATCAGAAGCCACACAGTAGGTTCCCAACCTCACTGTGCGCTCCCTGATCGGTCACCAGTCCGATCAGACATCGCTGGATCGGTCACCAGACCGATCCACGAAGGAGCAGCGTGCCAATGTCCCTGATCGGTCACCAGACCGATCCAGGGACTCAACCCTAGCCCTCCAAGCTAGTGTTTCATCCACCTTAGCCCTCCAAGCCAAGGATTTTTCCATCTAACTCTCCAAGTTGGGAATTTGTACCTAACCCTCCAAGTTAGGACTTTTCACTTAGCCCTCCAAGTTAGGACTTTTCACCTAGCCCTCCAAGCTAGGACTTTTCACCCAACCCTTCCGAGTTAGAACATCATCCAACCTAGCCCTCCAAGCTAGGCACATGACCCTCCAAGCCAGGACTTTTTCACCTAATCCTCCAGAATGGGAATTTGTACCTAACCCTCTAAGTTAAGACTTTTCACCTAGCCCTCCAAGCTAGGACTTTTCACCCAACCCTTCCGAATTAGGATTTTTCAAACACCTAGCCCTCCAAGCTAGGACTTTTCACACCTAACCCTCCAGGTTAGGATTTTCCAACACCTAGCACTCCATGCTAGGATTTTCCATATCATGCCTAATCCTCGATCAGGACTTAATCATAATCATCATAATCATAATCAACCTAAACTAAAATCGATGTCAACACCAAAATAACAATCAGGGCCAGACTGCATCAACAAATTATAGAAGAGTAGACCAGTAGACGAGAAAGGCATGCGCGACGTCCGAGGGATGAGAAGCTGAGGAGGAAGGTCGTTCGAGGAGAAGGCCAAAGTCGGGTTCAGGTGAGCCTAACTCTGGCTAGCCGAAAATCACCTAAGCGGAAGAAAGATAAAAAAAGTCAACATAGATGTTGACTTTGACCAGTTGGTCAATTGATGCACCTCAGTTGATTTGTGAGGTGCCTCAGATGCTAGCTTCAATTCTGCACCAAAGAGGAACTGAGGCGCCTCCGTTTGGACCCAAGGCGCCTTAGATCGGAACTAAAGCACCTCAGGTCAGAACTGAGGTGCCTCATGTCAAAGTTTATCGCTGAGTGACTGTTGGTACCATGGATAAAATTTTATCCATCTAAAACGCCTCAGATAAAAAATAAGGCACCTCAGGTCCATGTCAACACAACGTTCACTTTGGTTTTTGGGCTATAAATAACCCCCAAGAGATAAGATTAGATATCAACAATTGTAATTCATTTTCCTAGTCATTCTATGAGTTGTTCAAAGTCTGTAAGAGGCTACTCCGCCTATAACGAAGGAGTTTTTCATTAGTGGAGCTTTTCAACATTTTGGATTAGCAATCACCTTGGTTGCAACCAAGTAACCCTGCTTGTCTCTTACTAGCTTCTATAGTTATTGATTTATTTATGTTTAGTTTAATTGCTTAACTAACCTATTCATCTTTGTAAAAGAGTTAGCAAAAGATATAATTTTAATTTGTAGGGCAATTCACCCCCTCTTGTTAGCTTGCAATGATCCTGTAAGTGGTATCAGAGCCCAACCTCTTCAGGAGGATTAACCGCCACCTAAAGCAAGAAGACGATGGTCAGACTAGCATTCATCCGTCAAAGTTTGAGGGGAAGTTCGTGACATGGAAGCGAAAAATAGAGATATTCTTTAGAGCCGATCTTAAAATTTTATTAATAATAAAATATGGTTTTGAAGCTCCCATAGATGAGAATGACAAGATTAAGGAAGCGCATCTCTGGAGCAAGAAGCAGCAGTCAGACTCTGTAGTCAACGATAAGGCAGAGTTCCACCTTTTGACAGTATTACCACCTCAAGAAGTCAACCGCATTAGTAGCTATCACTCAGCAAAAGAACTCTAGGAGAAGTTCCTGAAACTTCACGAAGGCACATCAAAGGCAAAGCTAGCATAACGAGATCAACTTTGGAACTAGCTAACCAATCTTCGGATGGAAGAAGGAGGGACGGTAGTTCAACTACACGCGAAGATCAAGGAGCTAATCACCAAACTCATGAATCTCGGAGAATCAGTAACTAACCGAGATTCGTTAAGGTATGTTCTGAATGCCTTTCCAGGAACTTAGGAATGGATATCGATAGTAGATGCCTACTACATCTCAAAAAACCTGGAGTTTAGTACACTAGAAGAGTTGTTTTCTACATTTGAATTACATGAATCTCGATGTACAAGATCCAGAAAAGAAAAGACAGACAATATCATCCTAAACATGAGGTGGATCGAACTAGATTCGGAGTCTTCATCAGACGAAGGGGAAACAACATTTGTGATAAGGAAACTAAATCAAATGTTTAAATCTAATAAGTTTTCTAAGTCGCAGGGCAAGAAATGTTCTCGAAGAAAGAGACAAGTCAGATGCTACCATTGTGACGAAGAAGGTCACATCAAAGATCAATGGCCAAAATTGAAGAACAAAAAGAAGGAGAACAAGACTAAGCAGAAAAACCTGAAAGCAACGTGGGACGAAACATCATTAGATGAATCCGAGATCAAAGCCTATGCTAGACTTGCACTTATGGCAAGTCATCAAGAGGACAACGTAGCAACCATCTCCGAAATGACCATCGATGAAGGGGGAGATTCAACAAAAGAGAGCAACGATGAAAGGGAAATATCTAGTTTCAGACACGACGATATGGTAAGCGAGATATGCAAACTTCTTCTCGATAAACTACATTTTGGTATTAGATCCATGCTTAGCAATTTAGGTAAATTAAGGGCAAAAATTATAGATTTGAAAAAGAAGTTAGTCATTTCATGTCCTTTAGAATTATATGAAGAGTTAAAAATTGAAAAACTAAAAGAATAAATAGAGAAATTAGAAAATAATTTTGCATGCTCAAATATTTTTTCCCGAAAAAGAATATTAGATATTTTAGAGAACGAAATTGATATCTGAGAAATCATAGGAGCCAAATTATAAAAGTATCCAAAAATTACATTCCATCAAAATTCATGATTAACCCTGTAGGTAAGAGTTTATATTGGATTCCAAAATCAATTTTAAACTGTTAAATATTTTTTTGTTTTGTTGAATAAATTACTCTTAACATTTCCTGATTATTAGTAAAATCAAAATCGTTGGGTAATTTTTGGATTTAATTGATTTTTGAATTTCCTACGATAGACAAAGATTTTATCTACTAATTGATTTTTTTTTGAAATTGTTAAAATATTCGATGAATTTTCATGATTTTTTTTCGAAAACTGACTTTTTAATTTTAAAAATACTTAGATAATTATTTTTTAAAAAAATATAATTTTTGAGGATGTGAACAGCGAGTCATCCTTTTCGCTCGCCGTGTCTTCCACTTGACTTCTTGTGCTCCTAAGTTCCAACACACTTAGACACAAGGCATCAAATACTGACAGGACCTAACTTGAGTTAGTTGATCACATCAAAACTAATCTAGGATACTTACATATATGTCAATCCCCCACTAGGCTGACTAGTCACACCTATTGGTGCAATCGACCTCCAGGGTTTTGATATTAATTTGTTTGACAATATATTCAATGGACTCTAGTCAAGGTTGACTGGATGACTAGAAAGGGTAAGAAGACTTGGAGGAGTGAACTCCAAGCAAAGGGAAACCCCTAGGAGAGTGAACCTAGGTAGTGAGAAAGCTTGGAGGACTGAACTCCAAGTAAAGGGAAAACCCTAGGGGAGTGAACCTTAGGTTGTGAGAAGTCTTGGAGAAGTAAACTTCAAGCAAAGAGAAAATCTTAGGAGAGTGAACCCTAGATAATGAAATGTCTTGGAGGAGTGAACTCCAAACAAGTCCAACCGACCGAATTAGTAGATTTTGATAAATCTAAGTATAGTTTTACCAACACTATTTTATTACTATTGTTACTGTTATGCTAATTTAGTATTGTAGGAAAAGTTTTGGTAGATCAGACAATCACACATTGAGCTGAGAAAGTCCAAACTGGTTTAGAAGATCAGATGTTTGGCAGGTAAATTATAATAAATTTCTAGAGTGAATGTAGTTAGGTCGTATCGCGATAGGGACAAACCTTAGACGCTGATCTAACTGAAGAAGCCAAGAGGTTTCTTAGTTGAGATCAAGAGTGTAACTATCATATTTATCATGCATATATCTGTTCTAATTTTGTTTTGTAGGGTAAATACTAATATTATTTTACAGGTGTTTGATGGCCCCGAAATACTAGGTTAAGTTGTCACGAATTGTGGGACCATCAGAATTTAGAATATTTATAAATGCTGGAAACCCTTTTTGCAATCAAAAATATGAAAACGTAGTAAAGGGGTTACAGGTCGTATTTTTCCTCGGGACTAGTTGATGTTGTGTGATTCGAGCTTGCGTTTATGTGTCGTTTGTGAATTTTTGGGTTTCAAATGTGATTTGGGTTTGGTTTCAATCAGAATCAAAATTGCAATAGAAAGGAAGAAAATTATCCAAACAAACTTAACCAAAGTAATGGCAATGAAAGATTCATCCAATTATTAAATTAACTTTAACTAAGGCAATTCGAATGCAAGCAAGTAGTAAAGTTCGCAAATCTGATTTTCAAGAATGATCCAGCAAAATCAATGTTCCCTTGATACAAAGGTCAGAAACTCTAAACTGATATGCACCAATGAAAATAGGTAGTTCAGAAATTAATGCAATCTATCATTGAGGTGGTGTGCAGGAATTTGAATGAATAAAATTCAGAAACCGAAGACATGAAATTCAGAAGCAACTGCATACAAAACACACAAAACAAGCTGAGATCACATACAATAGTTCACTAACTAGCAACTGTTGGATCGTGAAAAACCGATAGAGGGGGGGGTGAATATCGGTAATCGTTCTTTTTCAGAAAGCTAAGAGTAAGTGCACAGCGGAAATAAAAATACGAGATACAGCACAATGACACAGTGGTTTTTACTTGGTTCGGAGCCTGTGTCGACTCCTACTCCAAGGCCCACGGTCGTTGACCATTTACTTTGGGCAATTCTATATTCGCGCAAAGAGGTTACAATAATTTTAATTACAAAGAGAGTGCAATAAAATAATAATAAAATATTAAGCTCTTCGTTACCGACGTTCGGAGTGTATCGACTCTTTTCGGGGCAGCGGGACGTTGTCGGCTCGAGGTGAGGCGTTTCTGGAGCAAGGCACGAGCGTAGAAGAGCGTGGAAGCTTTGGAGCGAAGTTGATGTGAAGCTTGGGGTCGAGGGGTGCTATTTATAGCACCTAGGGCGCCCTGGACGTCGGGGGCGCCCTGCCACGTGTCAGCCGATCCACACTTTGCTCGGTCAACTTCTATCCCGCTCGAACAGGGATTAAGTTTGACCTCTGGGGCCTGGTCGCTAAGGGCGCCTTGGTTGAAGCGGTCTTCTCGGCTGGATAGGGCTGGAGCTTCGCAGTCTTGGGCTGGAGGCGCCTTCGCCGCAGAGGGCGCCTTCGCTGACCAGGGTGCCTTCGCTGCTGAGGGCGCCTTGCCCAGTAAGCAGCTGAAGCCCTTTTTGCTTCACTTGGTTTTGGTTCACCTTGAGGGCGCCCTGGACACTCAGGGCGCCTTACTCAGCTGCTGCCTCACTCCTTTGAGGCTCTCTGAGTTGCAGACACACGTTCCTTTGGTCCTGCATTCAGGGTTAGTCCAAAACACAATAACACAATTAATTATTTTTATACAGCCTTAGCTGTCTTGGTTCTGACTTTGGTCTCCAAAATGGAGTCCTAGGTCGAACCGACGCCTACTGTTCCCTCGACAGGGAACGCGTCCTCACCTACTCCTCTCGGGAGAATTTACCTGATGCCAACCGCTCCCTTGGTTGGACTTTTGCCTGACGGTCCTTTGTCAGGGCTTGGATGCCGAGCTGTCCTTCGCCCGGTGCCTAGCAGTCCTTCGCTAGGTCTTTTGACTCTGGCATTCCTTCGCCAGTGCCTAGCAGTCCTTTGCTAGGGCTTTTTGCCCTGGCATTCCTTCGCCAGTGCCTAGCAGTCCTTCGCTAGGGCTTTCACTGCACACTAGATTAACTTGTTAGAAAACAAGAAGGACTTAACTTTTGACCTATGTTGCCATTATCAAAACACAGGTTTGACTTGGGTGCATTCTGCACCAACAATCTCCCCCTTTTTGATTTATGGCAACCCTAGTTCAAAAAGTTAAGTTTAAGCAAAACATGAAAAAGTTTTAACTTTTGTTCCCTCCCCTGGAAGGAATCTCCCCCTAGATTTTTCAAAAATTCGTGGGGTAAAAAAACTTATTTGTACTTGAAAACCTTTTTGAAAATGTTAGCTTAAGTAATTGGTAGGATATAACAAGCTTGAAACACTTTAGTACTTAACAATTTTGAAAAACTTTAAGCTTTAGAGTAAAAATAATTCTGACAAGCTTAAGTAAGAATCTTTTGAAAAGCTAGAGTACTTTGCAAAATTTGAAAGCTTGAAGTAAAGAGTTTTGAAGCTAGAGTACTTTGCAAGATTTGAAAGCTTGAAGTAAAGAGTTTTGAAGCTAGAGTACTTAGCAAAATTTTGAAAGCTTTAAGTAAGAAGTTTTGAAGCTAAAGTACTTAGCAAAATTTTGAAAGCTTTAAGTAAGAAATTTTGAAGCTAAAGTACTTAGCAAAATTTTGAAAGCTTTAAGTAAGAAATTTTGAAGCTAAAGTACTTAGCAAAATTTTGAAAGCTTTAAGTAAGAATTTTGAAACTTTTTGAATAAAGGAAAAATTTAGAAAATAATTTTTTTTGAAAATAATTTTTTTTTCCTTTCTCTATCTCCCCCTTTGCCATATATCAAAACAGATAAATATAAAATAAATAATAATTTGCTGTACTGAACCAGTTTAATTTTCACTAAATCAATCAATTTTTGTCTGTAGGGACCTGTCTAACCCAATTAGCTACTTACTAACTGTTATATACAGTAGTTTTTGCTAGGGTTAGTCAAGTTAAGTGTTTCTGTTCAAGTTAGATTTTCTAAGCTTGACACTTAACTTGATTGCTGTATAAGTTGTATTTAGTGCCCCAATTACTGCAGATGCACTGACTTAAAGCATCTTGAATTAAGGCAAAGACCTAAGCATCTCAACCCTTTCTAGGTTATCAATCATAAGTACCCTAAGGTGCTTGTGAGATGCTGGCTTCTAAGTCTATAGGTGCATGCAGTTCTAGGGTTAGGGCCTAGCCTAAGTCCATTTTCGAAAAATCCCTAGTTTTGAAAGGGGGTAGTTTTTAAATAAAACTAAGTCGAAAGTGAAAAAAAACTGATTTTAAAATTAAGTAAAGCAATTTTTCAAATTCTATTTTTAGAAACAATTTTTAAAAAATAGAGCAAAAAAATTGAGTTTCTCTATTCTACAGAGCACAATCCTAACTGCCTTCTTAGTGAGCTGAACTCAGACTCAGGTAAGGGCTTTGTGAATATATCAGCTAGGTTGGATTTAGAGTCAATATACTTGAGTACTATTTCACCCCTGGTTACATGATCTCTTACAAAATGATGTTTGACTTCTATATGTTTGGTTCTGGAGTGTTGGATTGGGTTCTTAGTTAAATTAATTGAACTTATATTGTCAATAAATACTTGAGTTTGGGTGTAGTTGAGCTGAAAGTCCTTAAGTGTGTGCATCATCCATAAAAGTTGAGCCACACATTCTCCTAATGCCACATACTCAGCTTCAGTTGTGGATAGAGCTACACAGTGTTGTTTTCTGCTGCACCAACTAACTAGACTCTGACCTAACAGTTGGCAGCTTCCACTTGTGCTCTTTCTATCTAACTTACAGCCTGCATAGTCAGAATCTGTGTATCCTGTTAAATCAAAAGTTGAGGTTCTAGGATACCAAATCCCTACATTTAGGGTGCCCTTTACATATCTTAAAATTCTTTTTAGGGCTGCTAAGTGCGTTTCCTTAGCACAAGTTTGGTATCTAGCACATATCCCTACAGCAAAAAGAATATCAGGTCTGCTGGCTGTAAGGTACAGTAGGCTACCTATCATACTCCTATAGAGTTTAGGATCTACTGGTTTACCATCAGGGTCACTATCTATTTTTACATTAGTGGCCATGGGGGTACTTATACTTTTAGAATTATCCATTTTAAATTTCTTTATTAATTCTTTAGCATATTTGAATTGATGAACGTAGTTACCATCCCTAGTTTGTTTGATTTGTAGTCCTAGGAAAAATGTAAGCTCACCAACTAAGCTCATTTCAAATTCATCTTCCATTATCTTGACAAATTCTTTTAGAAAGTTGGTGTTGGTGGATCCAAAGATTATGTCATCTACGTAAATTTGGGCAATAAATATATCTTTTCCTAGGGTTTTAATGAATAGGGTTGAGTCAATTTGGCCTTGTTTAAATTCTTTAGTAGTTAAGTAAGTTGATAGTCTTTCATACCAAGCCCTAGGTGCTTGTTTTAATCCATATAGGGCTTTAGTTAGTTTGTAGACGTGGTTGGGTTTGTCTAGGTCCTCAAACCCTGGGGGTTGTCCTACATAAACTTCTTCTTTTATAAATCCATTTAAAAAGGCTGACTTTACATCCATTTGATATAATTTAAATCCTTTATGGGATGCAAAGGCCAATAACATTCTAATGGACTCAAGTCTAGCTACTGGGGCATATGTTTCATCATAGTCTAGTCCCTCTACTTGGCTGAATCCCTTAGCTACTAAGCGGGCTTTATTTCTGACTATTTCTCCTTGATCATTTAGCTTGTTCCTAAAGACCCACTTAGTATCTATAATGGATTTACCTTCAGGTTTAGGCACTAGTTCCCAGACTTGGTTCCTCTCAAATTGGGCTAATTCTTCTTGCATAGCTATGATCCAATCAGGGTCAGGTAGGGCTTCATCTATAGTTTTGGGTTCTATTTTTGATATCATAGCTATTTGACTGAGGTTTCTATAGGAGGACCTAGTCCTGACTCCTAGAGTTGGATCACCCACAATTTGATCGGTTGGGTGACTAAGTCTGGGTTTCTTTGTTCTTCTAGAGCTTGGTTCAGCCTCAGGTCCGGCTGGTTGGTTTGGTTCACTATTTGGTTCGACTCTTTGGACTGGTTCATTTGGTGTTTCGATTCTTGGTTCATTAATTGGTTCAATAGTTAGTTCGTTTAAGGGTTCAATTAATGGTTCAATAAGTCGTTCATTTTCTTGGTCAGAGTTTGATGAAATTGATTCTGGATTATTAGAATTTGAATTATTTCTTCATCAAAAATTAAGTTGGTTGTTTCTTCAATTTTCTTAGTTTGTTTGTTGTAAACTCTATAGGCTCTACTTGTGGTTGAATACCCTAGAAAAATGCCTGGGTTTGACTTGGATTGAAATTTTCCTAAATAGTCTTTGGTGTTTAGGATATGGACTTTGCACCCAAAGACCCTTAGGTAATGTAGGTTTGGAAGTCTATGGTAGTACAGTTCATAGGGGGTTTTGTTGTGTCGCTTATTGATCAAAACCCTATTTTGGATATAACAGGCTGTACTAGTTGCTTCTGCCCAGAATTGGTTTGCTAGTTTAAACTCGTTGAGCATAGCCCTAGCGGCTTCTTGTAAGGTTCTATTCCTTCGCTCAACTATCCCATTTTGTTGGGGGGTTCTAGGACATGAAAATTCATGTAAATACCCATTTACCTTACAGAATTCATCAAATTTTTTATTTTCAAACTCTCCCCCGTGATCACTCCTAAGTCTTTTAATTTTAGTGTCATTTTGATTTTCAATTAGTTTACAGAATTCAATAAATAGATTTAGGGTTTCATCTTTGGTTTTTAGGAACCTAACCCAGGTAAATCTAGAGTAATCATCAACTATTACTAAGCAGTATCGGTTCCCGCTTAGTGACTTGGCTCCATGTGAATCAAATAGGTCAAGGTGCAGGAGCTCAAGTGTAGTTTGAGTTAAGTCAGATTGAATAAGTTTGTGATTGGATTTGGTTTGTTTGCCTTGATTACATGATTCACATATTAGGTTTTCATTATTTTTGATTTTGGGGATACCTTTGATTAAGCCAAATTGGGTAATTTTTGATATGGTTCTTACATTGGTATGACCTAATCTCCTATGCCAGAGGTTTGTTTATTCTAATTGTGTTAACATACATTTGGGTATAAGGGGAAGATTTATAGTGTATACATTGTTTTTCCTAGTCCCCTTAAGTATGATTTCTGAGTCTTGTTCATTTCTAATCAGGCAGTTAGAATTATTGAAAGTAACTATATAACCAGAATCACATAACTGACTTATGCTAAGCAAGTTAAAATTAAAGTTTTCAACCAATAGAACTTTCTTAATAATGAAATTAGATTTAAGCTTAATATTACCTGACCCAATTACCTTGAGTGTAGCATTATTGTCAAATGCCACTGAGCCTAGGTTTTTGAGTTTGAGCTTGGTGAACTTCAATTTATCTCCAGTCATGTGTCTGGAGCAACCGCTATCCAACATCCATTGGTCCAAATCTTTATGTTCCTACGCATAAAGAATTTTCTTGATTTGGATCCAATTAGAATCAGGAATAGCTTAAATTGAGTTTCACTGCCTAGTCTGTCTCACCCAAATCTAGGGTTTTCAATCACGTTAACCTTATGGTTTTCGTGAGACAGGTTTTGATGATTAACAGTTGTTTTGAAAAGATTGATTAATTTTGAAAGCAATTAAATTTTAAAAACTCAATTAATTTTGAAACCCATTAATTTTGACAGAAGTTTAAATCTACAAATAATTGAAATTTTGTGTTAGATTCGAATTTGACAAAAATTAATTTGAATTTGAATTTGAATTTCAAAAATTGGCTTCCAGGTCTTGGCGAGGCACTAGGCCTTCTTTGGCCGAAGCCTTATGGGATCATCCACCCTTTCCTTGACAAAGCCTTTTAATGAAGTTTCATTTTCAAAATTATTTTTTGAAAAATTTCTGGTCTAACTAGTTTGAGTTTTGGATCGGTAGCTTCGGCTGGTTTCACCAGTCTAAAGAGACCAAGTAAACTTGATCTTATTAGAATTGGTTTCCCCAACGTACTATCATCTCACCTCCACCCAATACTATGTTGTCAAATTTCAGCTAAGTTTGTTTAGTCCTTAATCTAGCCTAAGTCTAAGCATGATATATTGCAGAAAATAAATAAACATTCAAACAATCAATTTAAATTAATAATAATAAATTCATCTAATAATGAAAATGGTTTTCAGTTTGGCTCCCCCTGGACTAAAGCCACGGTGATGGTTAGGCAAGATGTGAATCTTGTCCTTGGGGATCCAATACTGATTTGATCCAGTTGGTTTGTTCATGCACAGTTTAGGTACCCATGCCTGAATTTTGCCTCTGGACTGATTCAGTACAGTCAAATATGATCTTTGTCGGGATTTAGTTCGGTAGCCAAGTCCGGATCGATTTAGAATTGATTTCTGTTTTCCAAGGATCATGTCAAGACCCTTGGAACCAGATGTAAATCGTTCTAAAGCTGTTCTATAATCCTTAACCTGAGTTTTCAGGGAGGAGTTCTCCTTTTCAAGTTTTTCAACTTGAGTAGGAGTTCCTTCCTGAACCTTCTCGGTTAAGGGTTTAGAGTCAGCTCCCTCCTTCAGGAGTTTTACTTCCTGTCGGAGGGTTTCGACCCGGAGTTTGGCTTTTGCCAAATCTCGAGAAAGAAAAGAAATCAATTCAGTTAACTGTAATCTATTAAAACCAGTTACCTTAATTTCTCCGTCTTCAGTGAAGGTCAGCTCGCCGTCCTCTTGTTCTGATTTTGATTCTGTCTCGACTTTATCTGAGGCGGTCAGAGCTAGGAGGTTGGACTGGAGTGCCTCTTCTTCTTCTTCTGAGGAAGACTCGTCCCAGGTTGCTTGCAGTGCCTTCTTTCTTCTCGTCTTTTTAGTCTCCTTTAGGTTAGGGCACTCTGACTTGTAGTGGCCCTTTTTCTTGCACTCATAGAAGGTCACATTGGGCTTGTTTGCTGGTTCAGTTGGTTCGTCCTTTCTTCGGCCGGTTTTTCGTTTGTTGGTTCGGTTCTTCAGCTCCTTGTAGTAGCTTCGAGCGAGCCGGACCAGCTTAGTTTGATCTCTTTCTTCTTCTTCTGAATCTGAGTCTGAGTTAGATTCGGTTTCAGGTTCAGGCTTCTTCTTCGTTGTTCTTCCAGTCTTGCCTGCAAGAAAAGCAATACCTTTCTCAACCATATTGGTGTTAGTTTGTTCGTGCAGTTCTAGTTCAGAAAATAATTCGTCTAATTTTATTTTAGAAAGATCCCTAGAGACCTTGTATGCATCTACCATAGATGCCCACAAGGTATTTCTAGGGAAGGCGTTTAGAGCATACCTTATTAGGTCACGGTTTTCGACCTTGTGACCTATTGTGTGAAGACCGTTCATTACCTCTTGGATCCGTGCGTGGAGTTGGGCTGCTGATTCGTTGTCCGCCATCTTGATAGTGTATAATTTGTTTAGTAGCAGATCCCGTTTGCTGATCCGAGTATCTGACGTCCCTTCGTGCAGCTCGATCAGTTTTGTCCATAGCTCCTTTGCACTATTGAAGGGGCCTACGCGGTTCAGCTCTTCCTTTGTCAGCCCGCATTGTAGGGTTTGTGTCGCTTTTGCGTCGGCTTCTATCTTGCGTTTAAGGGAGTTGTCCCATTCGGAGTAGTTCTGAGGAAGTCCATCAGCGTTTCGGGGGATCTCCAGACCGGACTGAATAATGATCCACATGTCCACCTGAGTTTTCAGGTGGACCTCCATGCGGCTTTTCCAGTAGGAAAAGTCTTCTCCACTGAAGAGTGGAGGTCTTGCGGTGCTGAATCCCTCTTGCATGGCCATTTAGACTGAAAAAGAAAGCTAAAAAGAAATTTGCCAAGACTTGGTCTTGGATTAGCAGTGCTGGATAAATTAAAGACAAGGGGTGTTGCACCAACCTTGCCAAAAAAAACGAATGAAATTTTTATCGAAAAATTCGTAAGATAAAGAAAATAGAATGATAAAATTAAAAAGAAATCCGAAAAAAAATTTCAAACTGGTGGTTGCACCAGGTTTGAACTTCCCCGCTCTGATACCACTTGTTGGATCGTGAAAAACCGATAGAGGGGGGGTGAATATCGGTAATCGTTCTTTTTCGGAAAGCTAAGAGTAAGTGCACAGCGGAAATAAAAATACGAGATACAGCACAAAGACACAGTGGTTTTTACTTGGTTCGGAGCCTGTGTCGACTCCTACTCCAAGGCCCACGGTCGTTGACCGTTTACTTTGGGCAATTCTATATTCGCGCAAAGAGGTTACAATAATTTCAATTACAAAGAGAGTGCAATAAAATAATAATAAAATATTAAGCTCTTCGTTACCGACGTCCGGAGTGTATCGACTCTTTTCGGGGCAGCGGGACGTCGTCGGCTCGAGGTGAGGCGTTTCTGGAGCAAGGCACGAGCGTGGAAGCTTTGGAGCGAAGTTGATGTGAAGCTTGGGGTCGAGGGGTGCTATTTATAGCACCTAGGGCGCCCTGGACGTCGGGGGCGCCCTGCCACGTGTCAGCCGATCCACACTTTGCTCGGTCAACTTCTATCCCGCTCGAACAGGGATTAAGTTTGACCTCTGGGGCGCCCTGGTCGCTGAGGGCGCCTTGGTTGAAGCGGTCTTCTCGGCTGGATAGGGCTGGAGCTTCGCAGTCTTGGGTTGGAGGCGCCTTCGCTGCTGAGGGCGCCTTCGCTGACCAGGGCGCCTTCGCTGCTGAGGGCGCCTTGCCCAGTAAGCAGCTGAAGCCCTTTTTGCTTCGCTTGGTTTTGGTTCACCTTGAGGGCGCCCTGGACACTCAGGGCGCCTTACTCAGCTGCTGCCTCACTCCTTTGAGGCTCTCTGAGTTGCAGACACACGTTCCTTTGGTCCTGCATTCAGGGTTAGTCCAAAACACAATAACACAATTAATTATTTTTATACAGTCTTAGCTGTCTTGGTTCTGACTTTGGTCTCCAAAATGGAGTCCTAGGTCGAACCGACGCCTACTGTTCCCTCGACGGGGAACGCGTCCTCACCTACTCCTCTCGGGAGAATTTACCTGATGCCAACCGCTCCCTTGGTTGGACTTTTGCCTGACGGTCCTTTGTCAGGGCTTGGATGCCGAGCTGTCCTTCGCCCGGTGCCTAGCAGTCCTTCGCTAGGTCTTTTGACTCTGGCATTCCTTCGCCAGTGCCTAGCAGTCCTTTGCTAGGGCTTTTTGCCCTGGCATTCCTTCGCCAGTGCCTAGCAGTCCTTCGCTAGGGCTTTCACTGCACACTAGATTAACTTGTTAGAAAACAAGAAGGACTTAACTTTTGACCTATGTTGCCATTATCAAAACACAGGTTTGACTTGGGTGCATTCTGCACCAACAGCAACCTCTCTGATCAGCTGACATAAAGATTGCAGACACGAGCTGAAGGAGAAAACAGAAATGGTCTGAATTATAGAGACGACATCAAATTGCAGGAATGGGAATTGATACACAATCAGAGCTGATACGCCAATTCAGAACTAATTGAATGCAAGAGACAAATGCAGAATTGCCAAATCGGTATGTAGAATTTCAGCAGCAACCATGATATGCAGGAAGGAAAAGCATGCGCAGAAACATTCGAATGCAAAATTCAGACACGAACCATTGCAGAAATGAAGTGCAGATGCAGAAACTGAAGTGGCACATGCAAGGAAATGCTGATACGCACATTACAACCCAATTTCAGAGATTTATATCCATTGCTTTTGAATGCAACAAACTGCACATGAGTTCAGAATTTAGAACTCAGCTTACTTCTATCATTTCAGAAATAAGAAGTTGAAGATTTCCGAAATTAAAGCTGGATAGCAGAATTGAAAACTTGAATGGCAGGATTGGAATTTAGAAATGCAGAAACGATTACTGCAGAAATAAAACTTCGAACCAAAAGCAAAACGAACCAAGCAACAGAAATTGAATGCGCAAACCAAGAAGAACTGATGTAACTGACTTAAATTCAGAACACAAAACTGAAATTACAGATCCCTCTTGACACGCAAGCTGAAAATCTGATGCAGAAATGCAGTAACAACATTAAATGTAAAGCAATCCTAGGTCAAATGCATTAGCTTACTAACTGATTTCCTAATTCAAGAATTAAAACAACACATAAACCAAATCTGAAACAACCTGCGAAATTCAGAACTGAATTTGGAACTCAGAAACAGAATTGATGTGCATAAAGAAAGCAGAAAATGATACGAACAGCAGACATAAACTGAAACAAACTAAATTTAAATCTAATTGTTCACTAACAAGCACTATATCTACTTAACTTGCAGAAATTAAACTCAATTAAGACAGAATCGAATTGGAAAATGAAACTAACAGCTGATACGAAATTCAGAAACAAAAAATAGACTGCAGAAATGAAATTACAGCTAACACAATGAAAATTAACTAGCTAAACTACTCCTCAACCCTTCCCGAGCTCAAAATCTCCTTGGTCGTCAAGCAAGGGCTGGCCTCGAACCCCTAAGCTCAGCAAACCAATTGGAAAACAGCTCAGTTGGTCGAATCTGCTCAAACTGCATCAGCTGGGAAAATCCAATCCGAATCCCTTCGATCTCAGTTTGTTGAGCTGCAATGATGATTTGGAGAAGACCTGAGCTCACTTGAGAACCCCTACAAGTGGCTCAGATCATCGGAAATGGATTGTGGCTGAGATTCGAGTGCTCGGACCACAGAGCATGCCGAAACCCTTAAACAAACTCTGTCCGGATGAAACTTGAGCTGAATTCTCCACCGAAGCTATCTCCAATGATCCAGATGATGATCTAGGGTTGAAGTTGAGGTGGTCGCGCCTCGAATTGGAGAAAAATTAAAGCAAAAAATGAAGAAAACGAAGAAGAACTACTGTTGCGGCGAAGACGCGACAGGGAAGAAGGCTGCGGGAGTTTGATTAAATACTTAAGCATTGGACGGCCCAGATTTCTCCACATCAATCCAACGGCTGATCTTGCTCTGATTTAATCCAAACTTTAATGATGATGATCAGGGGTCAGGATCTGCCTCGTGGTAGCTCGGATCCTCTAGATGTGCAACGGATGGTCCAGATCAACCCAATCTTTGAATGGACGATCTAGAGCCCTCCGAGCTTGATCCAACGGTTGATTGAGCTCTGATTGGAATGAAACCTTCAGATCTTGATCAGAGTGCTTGATCAACCCTAACCCTAGCTCGGATTGCTTCAGATGGTCCCAGATGGCTCAGATCTAGCCGCTTCTGAATCGGACAACCCAGATTAATCCGAAACTTGATAACTCGATCTGGGTCCTCTTCCGACTCACTTTTGACCCAGTATGCCCTAGGTCCAGAATCCTTTCATGCCTACAAAAATAGATCAAAAATTTAGTGGCCAAATAATCCAAATATGTGCAAATTTGTAATTAAGTTCAAAATAAGAGGAAGTCCTAAAACCTAGAGTAAATTCACAATTAAGCAAGAAAAATATGGGTCAAACATGGATTTTAGCAATTAAAATAATCAACAAAATGGTACTTATCAGTGTTCAGTCAACGGAAAGAGAAATTCAATCGATGGATCCTCAAATTGTCCCGTCGATGGAAAAGCTTTATCAATCGACAGATCAGAGATATTGTCGTAGTGAAATCAGATCAGAAAGGAAGTTGTGTTCCATCGATTGAAGAGAATGTTCAATCGATGAATTAGAAATTTCACTAAGATGATATCAGATCGGAACTGAGCACAAAAGGTAAAAAAGGTTCAATCAATGGATAAAGCTTTTGGATCAGACGGATCATATCAGAGCAAATAAGGAAATGCATGGGGTTTAGTTGATGAATAGAATTATCAGTCACGGATAGGTTCAGTCGATAGAATGATTTTGCAGTTGACTAAACGATGCCTATAAAAGAAGCCCTTGGTGTACGAGCTAAAGGATAATGCTCTATGTGCTAATTTCTACTAGTGTTGCTGCTCCATCAAGCTTCTACTACGCCGAAAGGCCCTTCAACAATCTACGCTTCAACTGGCACATTCCAGTTGTTGGTATATTGAGTTTCTATTTGTATTTACATTTAAATTCAAGAGGAATAATAGTGTTGTTACTATTCTCCTCATACTTGTATCTGGTCTCTCTTTCCGAAAGTTTTCGGAGGAGAATTATATCGATTGCCCATTGGAAGCGATCAAGGATCGCAAGCTTTGGAGTAGGAGTTGACAAGGCTCTGAGCCAAGTAAAAATAAACTGTGTCATTTTATTTACGCTGCTTTTACTTTGACTTAAGATTTACGAAAAAAAAAGTTTTTAATCGATCAAGATTCACCTCCCTCCCCTCTCGACATCTACGATCCTACAACATCTAGCCTAAGTCATATACTTTCTCGTCCTGTGGATTCAAATTGCTTAGACATGTGTTAAAGAGTACCATACTCTTGACATGTAATGCTTTGGCCAAAAACTTCGAGTAATAATCATGATAAGTGGTCATAGGGTATACAACTCCTTTTGCAAGGAATGGTGAATCATCTATGAGCTATCTAAATACCTTCAGACACTTCAACTTCTACCCAATCATCTCGTACCTATACCCTATGGTGATATATCGATTAAGATATCAAAGTATAAGTCTCCATGACAAAGTGACTTGAATACCTCAAGTCTAAGGAAACTCACACTTAAGATGGAATAAGATTTTCATTGACACATGCATATATGTACATACCCATATGAAATCTCATGATAGATCACTTCCAATAAATTAGTTGTCCTTAACTAGCATCCACATTTAACTCTCGACATCCCAATATCTCTAGTCAGTGAGAAGTAGCTGCTTGGTTAAACAAAGGTTTATAACACATGCTAGTCTCTCAGAATCGATGATGCTTGAACTTATCAATTCATCGACTAGGGAATATTTTAATACATTCATAATTATACATATTGAGATACTTACTAATTGTCATCCAATCATAAGTTCTCTCATATAATAAATAATATTGCGGACATTCAGTAAATGAGTTTAAGATTCAACCATATATATAAAGTATGTACACTCAAATAGTGAATCTTTATTTATCCAATAAATAATATATTTCGTAAGTGATTGTCTTAGGATATCTCTCAAATATAATAGTCGGGGCACCCTTGACCTTCATTCTAATACCCTTCTCTTATTCTTTTCCTCGCAGGCTCTCCAGACAATTCAACCCTCCCTGAGCTCTCGACGACTCCCTTCTGTAGCTTCGCTGGCTTCTTTGACATCAGTGATAGCTTACTGGTGGCTCACCCTTTCGACAGTCTCAAACAGGATCAACTTCTTTGACATCATTGTTGATAACCTTGGTTATCTATCCAAGCTTATCAACCAAAACTTTGTTTCATTTAGGTAATAAGCAATTTCGTAATGGATCATGCTCGTCACATCATTAAATTGGGGGGGGGGGGGGGGGGGGGGATATAACCGGGAATCAAAATACCTTAGAAGCATAAAATTTTCCACGATTATGGGATTAACAATTTTTTCTCTCTAAAATTACCCACCGATTCTAACGACCATGATGATAAAACAGATCCCTCCTTGGCCATTTTAATCACACATCTTCTCCATCCCCAATTCCAATCCCTCGTCGATCCATCTTTCTTCGAGATTTCTAGAATTGGAGGTTATCGAGGATCCATGATTCCCACTGTCAAAGCACCAATCTGATCCAATATAGGTGCTCTCGGGTGGAGGAGGCACATTTGTCACTGACTCAGTCAACTTCATGGATGCTTGCCTAATTGTGGGCACAATAGCTTCTCCGATTTTATATTTTTTTAATCTAGTTTGTAAAGATGATAATGCGATCGAATTTGGTGGAGGGGCTGGGAGCTGAGCAGCTCTTGGAGTACCAAACACACTCCACCCTCGAGTGGGCTATTGTCTGTTGGTGCAGGCAGCACCTAAGTCAAACCTGGGTTTTGATAATGGCAAAGGGTTCAGAAGTTAAGGTGTTATTGTGATCTAACAAAGTCTACTAAGTGTGTAGGAAAAGTCCTAGGTACGCTAGGCAAGAAGTCCTGGCAAAGGGCTGGGCAAAGAAGTCCTGGTCGAGGACTTGGCAAGAAGTCCTGGCAACGGGCTGGGCACTGAAGACCTGACCGGAAGTTGGGCAAGAAGACTTGACCGGAAGTTGGGCAAGAAGACTTGACCGGAAGTTGGGTAAGAAGACTTGACCGGAAGTTGGGCACGAAGACCTGGTCAGGTGGATTGGGCAAAAGTCCAACAGGAGGAGCCGGTTGGCAAAAGGTAAACTCTCCTGAGAGGAGTAGGTGAGGGCGCGTTCCCCGTCGAGGAAACAGTAAGCGTCGGTTCGACCTAGGGTTCCATTTGGGAGACTCGAAGTCAGAACCAAGATAACTACGGCTGTAATAACTAACATATTTGCATGTTGTGTTTTGGAACTAATCTTGGTTGCAGGGAATGAAGGAATGTTGCTTTTGCAGCTCAGGCGCCCCAATGGAGTCGGGCACCCCACTGGAGTTAGGCACCCGTATGGATACGGGCACCCCAGTGTAAAGGCAAACACCAAACCACAGCCGTGAAGCCTCTGGACCAAGGCAGCTCAGGCGCCCGTGAGGTCACGGGCTCCCCCATTAGCTCAGGCACCCAAGTGGAGATGGATAAGCGCTGACCGAGCCTGCGGATAAGGGATCGCGCAGGGAAGGCCACGTGTTAGGCGCCCCCATCGACACAGGCGCCCGTATGGGTGCTATAAAAGGGGGTTCACCCTCAAGGCTTGAACATCCATTGCTCCCAACGCTCCAAACACTTTCGCTCAAGCGCTGCGCTCCGGCAATCTTCAACTTTGAGATTCCAGCGCCGACGATGACCCTCTGCTCCGAAATTCGATCCACTTCGGGCGTCAGTAAACTTTAATTACGAAAGTGTTGTTAATTTCAATTTCCAATTCTATATCTGTACTATCAATCTGTAAAAGTTTTCCCGAATATAGAATTGCCCAAAGTAAACGGTCAAGGACCGTGAGCCTTGGAGTAGGAGCCGACCGCGACTCCGAACCAAGTAAAATTGACTTGTGTTCGCGTGTGATCTGTTATTTTCCGCTGCGTATTTACTCTAATATTCTAAAAATTTTATAACGATATTCACCCCCCCCCTCTATCGTTTTCTCCGATCCAACAAGTTGTATCAGAGCATGTGGCTAAAATTTGGTGCAACCACCAATTTGAGAGTTTTTCGAATTTTACGAAATTATTTTTAATTTTATTTTATTTTCGAATTTTTCTCGTTAATCGAGGTTAGTGCAACACCACTCGATCGTTTTCATTTCTATTATTTTTCTTCCGCACTACTAATCCAAGACCAAGTCTTGGAATAAGTTTTCTCTATTTTTGTTCTTTTTCAGAAATTATTATGGCCATGCAAGAGGGTTTCAGCACAGCCAGACCACTGCTTTTCAATGGAGAAGATTTCTCCTACTGGAAAAGCCGGATGGAAGTCCACCTGAAAACTCAGGTCGATATGTGGATAATTATCCAATCTGGCCTTGAAATCCCCAAGAATGCAGAAGGAGTGGCACAACACTACTCTGAATGGGACACCTCGTTGAAGAAAAAGATCGAGGCTGATGCAAAGGCAACTCAGACGTTGCAATGCAGATTGACTAAGGAAGAGCTGAACCGGGTGGGTCCCTTTAACAGTGCCAAAGAACTTTGGAGCAAGCTGATTGAGCTATACGAAGGTACCTCTAACACCAGAATCAGCAAAAGGGATCTATTGTTGAACAGACTCTACACGATAAAAATGAACGAAGGCGAATCAGCAGCACAGCTCTACGCCAGAATTCAGGAGCTGATGAACGGACTGCACACAATAGGTCACAAGGTAGAGAACCGTGATCTAATCAGGTATACCCTAAACGCATTCCCTAGGAATACTCTGTGGGCATCTATGGTAGATGCTTACAAAGTTTCCAGGGATCTTTCAAAAATTAAATTAGATGAACTTTTTTCAGAATTAGAATTACATGAACAGACTAACTGCACTATGGCCGAGAAAAGTATTGCTTTTCTTGCAGGTAAACCCCAAGGAAAAGTCACCAAGAAGAAGCTTCAACCAGCACCCGAGTCTGACTTAGACACAGACTCAGAAGATAGTGAAGGGGATCGACCCAAGTTGGTGCGGCTAGCTCGGGACTACTACAAGGAGCTGAAGCATCAAACCAACAGAATGAAAGCAAGTCGACGAAAGGAAGATCCTACTGAACCTTCAACTTCAAAAACCAAAACAAATGTCACCTGCTACGAATGCAACAAGAAGGGTCATTACAAATCAGAGTGCCCAAATCTGAAGGAAGCCAAGAAGACTCGAAGGAAGAAGGCTCTTTAAGCCACTTGGGACGAATCTTCCTCCGAAGAAGAAGAAGAGGCCCCACAATCAAATCTTCTCGCCTTAACCGCTTCGGAAGACATTGACACCGGATCGGAATCAGATCCAGACGACGGAAGGCTCACAATCTTGGAAAACAGCCAAATAACGGTAAGAGGTTATTCCGAAGTTGAATTGTCTAAATTAATTGCGTATTTATCTCGTAACTTGGCGAAAGGCAAAATCCGGGTCGAATCCCTCCCACAGGAAGTAAAACTCCTGAAGGAGGAAGTCGACTCGAGATCCTTGCCCGAGAAGGTTCAAGAAGGAAACTCTACTCAAGTTGAAAAGCTTGAGAAAGAGAACTCCTCCTTGAAAACTCAGGTCAAGGAGCTCAGAGTGGCTTTAGAACAATTCACTTCAGGTTCCAGGGGTCTTGACATGATCCTTGGAAAATAGAAGTCCGTTCTTAATCGATCTGGGTTAGGGTATTGAACCAAGTCGAGATAACGATTGCATTATGCTGTATTGAACCAACTTATAGCCAAAGTTCAAGCATGGGTTCCCAAGCTTTGCTTGAACAACCAAGCTGGACTAAACCAGTATTGGATCCCTAAGGACAAGATTCACATCTTGCCTAATCATTATCGTAGCTTTAGTCCGGGGGGAGCCAATATAAAAATAATTAAATAATTAAATAATTTTTCTTGCTTAATTCTTTAATTGCATGCTTGCTTGTTTAATTCTTTTTGCAAATTTATTATGTTTAGACCTAGGACTGGTTAGACTAAGGACTAAAATGATTTAATTGAAATTTAAACAACATAGTATTGGGTGGAGGTGAGATGATAGTACGTTAGGGAAGTCATTTTGGTGGAACTAGCCGAAGCTACCGATCCAAGACCCAAACTAGTTAGACCAAAATCTTTCAAGGAGTAACTTGAAGATGAATTTTCAATAAAAGGCTTTGTCAAGGAAAGGGTTGATGATCCAATAAGGCTACGGCTAAAGAAGGCCTAGTGCCTCGCCAAGACCTGGAAGCCAATTATTGAAAATCAAATTCACTTTACTATTGTCAGATTTGAATCTAACACAAATTTCAAATTGATCTTAGATTCAACCACTTTTCAAAATAAACCTAAAACTTAATTAATTTTTTTTAAAATTCAACCTTTTAAAATTAACCATGATTTCAAATTAAAATCTTCATTTCTATTAAAACCTATCTCACAAAACCCATAAGGTTAACGTGATTGATAACACTAGATTGGGTGAGACAGATTAGGTTGTGAAAATTAATTCAAAGTTATCCTTAATTCTAATTGGATCCAAATCAATAAATACTTTATGTGTAGGAACATAAAGATTTGGACCAATGGATGTTAGATAGCGAATGCTCCAGACACATGACTGGAGACAAATTGAAATTTACCAAACTCAAGTTTAAGAACCTAGGCTCAGTAGCATTTGGCAATAATGCTACACTCAAAGTCATTGGGTCAGGTAACATTGAGCTCAAATCCGATTTTGTGATTAAAAAGGTACTCTTGATTGAGAACTTCAAATTTAATTTACTTAGTATAAGTCAATTATGTGATACTGGCTATGTAGTTACATTTACCAATTCTGACTGCCTGATTAGAAATTTGCAAGACTCAGAAGTCATGCTTAAGGGTACTAGGAAAAATAATGTTTACACTATAAATCTATCCTTAGTACCTAAATGCCTCTTAACTCAATTAGAAGAATCCAACCTCTGGCATAGGAGATTAGGTCACACTAATGTTAGACCAATTTCAAAAATCACCCAACTTGGTCTAATTAAAGGAGTACCAAAAATTAAGAACTACGAAAACACGATATGTGACTCATGTAACCAAGGTAAACAAACCAAGTCTAATCACAAACAAATTCAATCAGACCTAACTCAAACCACACTTGAGCTCCTGCACCTAGATCTATTTGATTCACATGGAGCCAAGTCACTAAGCGAAAACCGGTACTGCTTAGTCATTATCGATGATTACTCTAGGTTTACCTGGGTTAGGTTCCTAAAAACTAAGGATGAAACCCTAAACTTGTTCATTGACTTATGTAAGATAATTGAAAATCAAAATGATACCAAAATCAAAAGACTTAGGAGTGATCACGGGGGAGAGTTTGAGAATCAAATGTTTAAGAAATTCTGTAGAATAAATGGGTATATTCACGAATTTTCATGTCCTAGAACCCCCCAGCAAAATGGGATAGTAGAAAGGAAGAATAAAACTCTACAGGAAGCCGCTAGGACCATGCTCAATGAATTCAACCTAGCTAACCAATTTTGGATAGAAGCAATAAGTACGGCTTGCTATATCCAAAATAGGGTCCTAATTAACAAAAGACATAATACAACTCCCTATGAGCTATATTACCATAAACTGTCAAACTTACATTACCTAAGGGTCTTCGGATGCAAAGTACATATCCTAAACACCAAGGACTACCTAGGTAAGTTTCAGTCTAAGTCAACTCCATGAGTATTCTTAGGATATCCAACAACAAGTAGGGCCTATAGGGTCTACAATAAACAAACTAATAAAATTGAAGAAACAACGAATTTAATCTTTGATGAGGAAACTAATCCAAAATCTGATAATCAAAACCTGAACCCATCAAATATTGATCAAGAGGAAAATGAGCATACAATTGAACCATCAGTTGAACTACTAGTTGAACCTCTAAATGAACTAACTCTTGAACCAACTACTATATCAACTGAACCAATAATTGAACCAACCCAAATAGTTGAACAAAATACTGAATCAAACCGTCCAGCCGGACCTGAGGCTGAACCAAGTTCTAGAAGAACTAAGAAACCCAGACTCAGTCACCCTTCTGATCAAATTGTGGGTGATCCAACCTTAGGAGTCAAAACTAGGTCTTCCTATAGAAATCTTAATCAGATCGCACTAATTTCGAAAATTGAACCTAAGACTATAGAGGAAGTCTTACCTGATCCTGAGGAGTTAGCCCAATTTGAAAGAAACCAAGTCTGGGAACTAGTACCTAAACCTGAGGGCAAATCCATTATAGATACTAAGTGGGTGTTTAGGAATAAGCTAAATGACCAAGGGGAAATAGTTAGAAATAAAGCTGCTTAGTAGCTAAAGGGTTCAGTCAAGTCGAAGGATTAGACTATGATGAAACATATGCCCCAGTAGTCAGACTTGAGTCTATTAGAATGTTGTTAGCATTTGTAGCCCATAGAGGATTCAAACTCTACCAAATGGACGTTAAGTCAGCCTTTCTAAATGGGTTCATCAAAGAAGAAGTCTATGTAGGACAACCCCTAGGCTTTGAGGACCTAAAAAAACCTGACTACGTTTTCAAACTTAATAAGATACTTTATGGATTAAAACAAGCACCTAGGGCATGGTATGAACGCCTATCAACTTACCTTATTTCTAAGAAATTTAACCAAGGGCAAATTGATTCTACCCTTTTTGTTAAAACCTTAGAAAAAGACATTTTCATTGCCCAAATCTACGTTGACGACATAATTTTCGGATCCACCAACTCAAACTTTTTAAAAGAATTTGTAAAAATAATAGAAAACGAATTCGAAATGAGCTTAGTTGGTGAGCTCAATTTCTTTTTAGGACTGCAAATTAAGCAAACTAGGGATGATAACTATGTTCACCAGTCAAAATATGCTAAGGAGTTAATAAAGAAATTTAAAATGGATAACTCCAAAAGTATAAGTACCCCTATGGCCACAAATATCAAAATTGATAGTGACCCTGAAGGTAAATCTGTAGATCTTAAGCTATACCGAAGTATGATTGGAAGTCTACTTTACCTTACAGCTAGCAGACCTGATATCCTATTCTCGGTAGGAATGTGTGCTAGATACCAAACCTGTGGTAAGGAAACGCACTTAGCAGCCCTAAAAAGAATACTTAGATACATTAAGGGCACCCTAAATGTAGGGATTTGGTATCCTAGGATCTCAACCTTAGACTTGTCAGGATACTCTGATTCTGACTATGCTGGATGCAAACTGGATAGAAAGAGTACAAGTGGTAGTTGCCAACTTTTAGGAAATAGTCTAGTCAATTGATGTAGTAGAAAGCAACACTATGTAGCTCTATCTACAACTGAAGCAGAATATATTGCTTTAGGAGAGTGTGTAGCACAACTCTTATGAATGATGCACAATTTTAAGGACTTCTAGCTTGACTACACCCAAACCCAAGTCTACATTGATAACATAAGTTCAATCAATCTAACTAAAACCCGATTCAACGCTCAAGAACAAAGCATATAGAGGTTAAACATCACTTTATAAGGGACCATGTAGCCAGGGGTGAAATAGTCCTTAAGCATGTAGACTCAAAGTCAAACCTAGCTGATATCTTTACCAAACCCTTACCTGAGTCTGAGTTTAGCTCACTAAGAAGGCAGTTAGGGTTATGCTTAGTAGAATAGGACTGCTCTACATGTGTTTTTCCAAAAATTATTTTATTTCTTATCTATTATTTAATATGTTTGAAAAATCAATTTTGTCTTGAAATTTAAAATGATTTTCCGACTTAGTGTCAAGCTTAGAAAATCTAACTTGATCAGATCACTTAACTTGACTAACCCTAGCGAAAGCTACTGTTTATGACAGTTAGTAAGTAGCTAACTGGGTTAGACAGGACTCGAGAAAGAAGATTTAAATTGGTTTGGTCCAGTTTATGCTTAGAATTGGTTCAATACAGAACTTTACTTTTCTTACTCTTTTTTTTTTTTGCTATAATTTTTTTTTGATATATGGCAAAGGGGGAGAGAAAGGAAAGGAGAGAAAAGAATTTTTTTTAAAAAAAATTATCTCCTTTTTTCAAAAAGTAAAGTAACAAAAATACTTACACATATTTGTTTTCAAATCTAAAGCATTTCAAAAAGGAAAATTTTCTAATTATTTAAACTTAAAAATCCTTTTGAAAATTTTCTAAGTGCTTAAACTTAAAATTGTTTTGGAAAATTTTCTAAGTGTTTAAACTTAAAAATCCATTTGAAAATTTTCTAAGTGCTTAAACTTAAAATTATTTTGAAAATTTTCTAAGTGCTTAAACTTAAAATCCTTTTGAAAATTTTCTAAGTGCTTAAAATTAAAATTGTGTTGAAAATTTTCTAAGTGTTTAAACTTAAAAATCCTTTTAAAAATTTTCTAAGTATCTAACTTGAAAAATCCTTTTTGAAAATATTGTTTGAGTTTCTCTAAGAATAGTCAAGGACTTAGAAGTGTTTTCAAAACCCCCACTTATTTTTGAAAAACTCAAGGGGAGAATTTTTATTCAGGGGGAGGAAACTAAATATCTGTTACATTGCTTGTTTCTTTAACTTAACTTTTTGAACCGTGTTACCATAAATCAAAAGGGGGGAGATTGTTGGTGCAAGCAGCACCTAAGTCAAACCTGGGTTTTGATAATGGCAAAGGGTTCAGAAGTTAAGGTGTTGTTGTGATCTAACAAAGTCTACTAAGTGTGCAGGAAAAGTCCTAGGTACACTAAGCAAGAAGTCCTGGCAAAGGGCTGGGCAAAGAAGTCCTGGTCGAGGACTCGGCAAGAAGTCCTTGTTAGTAGGAGCCCTAGAGCCAATTATGTGATGATTGACTAGGGGCATTTTGTATCATATTCTATTATTAATAAAGACATGTTTGGTTATTATACTTACTTTGTATTCTATGCCGAATGACTAAGTATAATAATGTCCTTGTGTAGTAGGTTCTTATCTACATTATATCGATTGGTTGAATCGATAGTGAGATAATGTAGAGAACACTACACTAAATTATTCCTAGTCAAGCATCAATTATTCAGGGACAATATTGATGCATGGAGATTAGCATGTAGGTCAACTGATGACTTGAGCTGACAAGTCATGGATATGTGATATCAAGTTGACACATGGGTATACATTGGAGAATGTGTACTGAATGACCCGCCATGAGAAAGTTTCATAGATTGTCATATGAGTGTCATAGACTTTCTCATGTGACTATTGGTATGAATAGTCCTTAGACCTGAAGTCACTACGGTTCCCTACATAAGGAGTTATGTACTTTGGTGTCGTCAAACGTCACCCGTAACAGGGTAGACTATAAAGGCGATCACTAGGTATGTAATGGATTATGCGGAGGGATGTGAGTGATATAGATGGGATCTATCCCTCACATATGACGGGAGTGATATCTGTGGGCCCCTTGATCGAGTAGGACTACTGAAATGCATGATCATGCTCAAATGAGTCAATATGAGATATTGAGATCATTTGTTTGAGTGAGTCTACTCGAGGATCAAGAAACACAAGATTGATTGAGGATGACATGATCTATGCCTCATTGGTCAATCTAGATATCAAGGATAGAAGAACAAGGTCATATACTATCATAGTCACGGAGGTTTAGTCGGATCTCGACTTTTCTTGTTACTTGAGTAGCAATAATGCATTGCTAGATGTCGCTCATTGCTTATGTGTCTAAAGTGTTTAGGCGCATTGCCAATGTCACGAGAACCTATTGGGTCGCACACAAAGGACACAATGCTTCGGGAAAGTTTATCGACAGATCTGAGCTCGAGTTGGGAACTTGGGAGACCTGAGCCCGAGTTGGGAACTCGGGAGGTCAGTTCGGAGGACTCGAGTTGGGAACTTGAGAGAGACCGAGTCGGAGCTGGGCGGACCGAGTCGGAGCTCAGCGGACCGAGTCGGAGCTCGGCGGACCGAGTCGGAGCTCGACGGACCGAGTCGGAGCTCGGCGGGCGAGTCGGAGCTCGACGGACCGAGTCGGAGCTCAGCGGACCGAGTCGGAGCTCGGCGGACCGAGTCGGAGCTCGACGGACCGAGTCGGAGCTCGGCGGACCGAGTCGGAGCTCGACAGACCGAGTCGGAGCTCGCCGGACCGAGTCGGAACTCGGCGGACTGGGTCGACACTCGGCAGACTGGGTCGGAGCTCGACAGACTGGGTCGGGAGCTCGCCACTCGGGACACTTGGTCGGGAGACCAAGTCGGAAGCCCGAGAGACCCGGTCGGAATTGCATGAAGGAAAGAGAAAAGTCTCTCTTCATTGGATGAAAAGATTCTTTTCTTGCATGGGAAAAGATGAAGAGCCACATTAAAAGTTATGCTCTTTATTGGTAATAATGAAGGAAGCCAAAGAGACACAAACCTCTTCATATTCATGGGATGATTATAAAAGAGGGCCTTGTGACTTTGGATGAGGTCTTCTTCTTGCCTTAGCTTTTCCCCTTCCCTTCCTCTCTTCTTTCTCTCCTCCCTTCTTGGCCGAAACCTTACTGTAAGGTTCTTGGTGTTTTTGAGCTACCTCAAGTTGCTAGCACAACTAAGGTAGTTCTCCCAAAGTTGAGAGATTGTGTCCGTGTGGATACGAATAGAGGCATGGACATTTGAATGTGCAAGAGATCCGGCGCATCTTGGACGAGCGGGATAACCGAAGGGCATGCTTTAAAGGTATAAACAGCAGATAAATCTATTAGATAGATAGCTTTGTATGAGTTTTCTTTCGCATGGATCGCTCGTGGGTTCTTCTTTCCGCTGCGTTTTTATTGTTTTGTGCCGGGAGAACCCAACAGTCCTGGCAACGGGTTGGGCACCGAAGACCTGACCGGAAGTTGGGCAAGAAGACCTGACCGGAAGTTGGGCACGAAGACCTGGTCAGGTGGATTGGGTAAAAGTCTAACCGGAGGAGCCGGTTAGCAAAAGGTAAACTCTCCTGAGAGGAGTAGATGAGGACGCGTTCCCCGTCGAGGGAACAGTAGGCGTCAGTTCAACCTAGGGTTCTATTTGGGAGACCCGAAGTCAGAACCAAGACAGCTACGGCTGTAATAACTAACATAGTTGCATGTTATATTTTGGAACTAACCTTGGTTGCAGGGAACGAAGGAATGTTGCTTCTGCAGCTCAGGCGCCCCAATGGAGTCGGGCGCCCCACTGGAGTTAGGCGCCCGTATGGATACGGGCACCCAGTGTAAAGGCAAACACCAAACCACAGCCGTGAAGCCTCTGGACCAAGGCAGCTCAGGCGCCCGTGAGGTCACGGGCGCCCTCATCAGCTCAGGCGCCCAAGTGGAGATGGATAAGCACTGACCAAGCCTGCGGATAAGGGATCGCACAGGGAAGGCCACGTGTTAGGCGCCCCCATCGACACAGGCGCTCGTATGGGTGCTATAAAGGGGGTTCACCCCCAAGGCTTGAACATCCATTGCTCTCAACGCTCCAAACACTTTCGCTCAAGTACTGTGCTCCGGCAAACTTCGACTTCGAGATTCCAGCGCCGACGACGACCCTCTGCTCCGAAAGTCGATCCACCTCGGGCGTCGATAAACTTTAATTACGAAAGTGTTATTAATTTCAATTTCCAATTCTATATCTGTACTATCAATTTGTAAAAGTTTTCCCGAATATAGAATTGCCCAAAGTAAACGGTCAAGGACCGTGGGCCTTGGAGTAGGAGCTGACCGCAACTCCGAACCAAGTAAAACTGACTTGTGTTCGCTTGTGATCTGTTATTTTTCGCTGCGTATTTACTCTAATATTCCGAAAATTTTATAACGATATTCACCCCCCCCCCCTCTATCATTTTCTCTGATCCAACATTGTCTCCTTCTTAGCACCCACGGTGGAGGGGCCTGGGGGCGGATGAAGCTGGTGGTGGCGGCGTGAAAGGGGATGGAGATGGGCGTCGAGGTGTTGTCGATGTTGATGGGGTAGAGCAGCTCCTGGAGTACCAAACACACTCCACCCTCGAGTGGGCTATTGTCTCCTTCTTGGCACCCACGGTGGAGGGCCCTGGGGGCGGATGATGCTAGTGGTGGTGGCGTGAAAGGGGATGGAGATGGGCGCCAAGGTGTTGCCGATGTTGATGATCTGTCAGCTCGCTGGACCGACATTGCAAATTTATCATCTTTAATTGTATGACAAGAAAGGTAAATTGGGATCTTGACTTCTTAAACCAGGATCTTGATTTCTTCAACCAAACAAGACCAATCTTGATTTTTTGAATAAGTATAATACAATAAATGTTAAACTAGGTTATACACTAAAACCTCCAAACCAAAAGTTGATCCAAATAATATTAGATTATATTTTATTTCTCATAACCTTGATTATGTGATTACTTGGTAATCACATAACCAAGGTTATGTTGAGGTTGCAAGGTTATAAATAAAGTCCCACATTGAAAATACATGAAAAAAATCATATGCATATAAGAGAAAGATATCTCCATTAGTGTAAGATATTTTAGGTAAAGCCCAAAAATAAAACCATGAGGGCTTAGGCTCAAAGTAGATAATATCATACCATTATAGAAATATCTAAATTCCTTTGGTCCCTTACAATTGGTATTAGAGCCCGAACTATTAGACTATGCACAAGAGTTATAGTCTAATCGAGTCATGTGAGTAGAATATTGACCTCGAACAAAGGAAGCGGGGGCTAGGAAGACGAAGTGGGATGAGGATCAGATGCCTAATGGATAAACTTTCCGATTGAGGGGGCCATGTATTCCTTCGTTTAGGGGGCGAGGAGGGGGTATGGATAAACTTTCCAATTGAGGGGGTCATGTGGTCCTTCATTTGGGGGGCGAGGGGAGGGGTATATAAGGAAAAGATTTCTCCATTTGTATAAGGTCTTTTGTGTAAAATCTAAAAATAAAATCATGAGGGTTTAGACCCAAAGTGAACCATATCATAAAATTGTAAAGATATCTAAATTCCTTCGGTCTCTACAGATTATGCATGATAACTTGAATTAAACACATCCTAAAGTATTTAACGTCTGTATTGTAGGATCGTTACACGTCGATGGAGGGGGGTGTGAATATCAACCATTCGCTTTTCTTCTTTTTGTCGTGTTCATTCGTCTTTCTATTAGAGTTAGAATGTAGCAAAATATAAAATAATAAACAGATAAAAAAACACGAGATTTTACTTGGTTCCTAACTCTCCAAGGTCGATACATCTAAGGCTTACACACTCAACCTGAGTCCATTAGTGGTCTACTTTCCGAAAGCTTTTTCAGAGACAGAGAAACCTGTCTTATAGTTTGAGATACAATTACAAATGATGAATAATTAAGTACAATTTATAATAAGAAAATCAAACAAATAATGGCGACTGATCCGGAGGTCTTGAGTTCAATGCACACCTCCTTTCCCAATTGTAGAGCTTCGAGTCATAGCTTTCCCTTCGAGCACACGAAGTATAAATAGTAGTAGAATGAAATCATCTAGATGCTTTGATCGAGTGTTCTTTTATAGAGTCCTTCTAGGCGCCTGGAAGCCTTCTGGGCACCCCCAACTTGGTGTATATCCTATCTAAATTTGTTGTGGCATTATCTTGACTTGATTAGATTTTGGTCCAGTCGCCTAGAACATTTCCAGGTGCTTGAACTAGTCTAGTTGCCTAGACTTTTAGGTGCCTGGACTCTTCAGGCACCTAGAATAGATCCAGGCACCTGGAGTCTATCCAGGTCACTTTGTTGCATTTTGCGTCTGTTTGCTTCTATAGTCTTGCTTCTAACTCTAGGTTTCTATAAGATAAGTATACAATAACAAATAAGCAACATAAGTAATCTTGTAAGTCTACCTGATATACTAGACTTACCTTTTACTTAAGGTTAACTCCTTCAAGATTTTACCACCTAAGATTTAGTCCTTAGGATTTCACCTTGTCAAGCCTCTAGTCCTCTAGACCCGCTTGGATTTTTACTCAGCTTGATCTTGACCCTCAAGACTTTCCGCTAGACCTCCGGTCCTGACCTATCTAGACTCCATGTTGATGTCCTCGACCCTCAGGATTTTTCGTCTAGTGTCCTCGCCCAAGACTTCTCACCCGATGCCCTTGATCTACCAAGACTTTCTGTCCAATCTTTCCAACTAGGACTTCCTTGCCTAACGTCCAATTATGACTAGTTATTCGGTAGACTTATCACTTGTTTAACCTCCAATTAGAACTTTCTCTTGCATAACCTTCAGTTAGGACTAGTCACTCAGTAGACTCCTCATCTGCCTAACCTCTAGTTATGACTTCTCTCTTTCAAACATCAAACATCAAACATCAAACATCAACTTATGTTTAGTTTAATCCCTTGGCTAAATTGATCGGACTTAGATATATTGTCAAATATTGAAATCCTAGAGGTCGATTGTACCAACATATATAAAATTTAAAATTATAAAAAGTAAATATAAAAAACTAATGAAATATTAAGAGTTCAACAATATTCATTTAAGTATGAATTTAATGGATTTGTAGTTGTTAAACACCTAACTACGAACTATTTAACTAAATTAGATTGTTTAAAATATAAAAAAAATAAATATAGACAAACTATTTGCACATTTGAGATTTTATAGCCATCCAATATTTTTTAATATATATATATATATATATATATATCTTAAATAAAATAATTTCATTTTCAAAATGGAAGAGTTTTCTTTTTCATAATAATTAATTTAAGAATATTTTTCAAATAAAAATGACTTGTTATTATTTCTTATTTAACCGATCCAAGATCAAATTAAAAAATTAAAGATATATTGATAATATGGTAAATTGTAGAAAACTCCCCAATTCCCATTTGATATTTACTTTCACTCCCCATTTGATAAATTCTTTGCATTTACTCCCTGATAGATTGAGTATAAAAGAGTAAAAATTGAGTATCCATCAGTATAAAATGAGTATAAAAGAGTGAAAAGTGAGTATAAAAGAGTGAAAATTGAGTATATAGTTTTTTGATGTGGTGGATGCAACCTTACATACTCAAATTTCTAACTTTTTTACTCAACTTTCTTCAAATAATACTCACAAAGTTGTCTTATCAATCCCATCAGGGACTGTATGCAAATAAAACTTTGCATAGGGATTGCATACAAATGTGAGTTTGAAAGTGGAGAGTTTAAGAAAATTTTCCCAATATAAATTTAGATAAATTAATAAATAAGTATATTCATAGATTATTTATAATTATATACCATGCACCTCTTCAATAAAAAAACTTATTTTTTTCTCGTCGCCTTTATTTATTCATTAATATTTTTACGAGATAGACTGATAATTAATATATAAGTATTATCATCTTAAAGTTTAGAAATCAAAATTTAATAAAACTAGTTTATCCGTCTTCTTTATGTATTAATCATAATATTCAGATTAATAATTTTTATAATTTAATTTTTTTTTATTTATTTGCGACGGATTGATCGGACCTGAACACCTCTATTTATTCATTAATAATTTAATGTTGAATTCATGTTTTTATCCTTTTCTTCTTCGCTGCAAAGTTCCAACAATGAGGCGTGGCCAAGAAACATGTGGGGCCCACTAAAATACTTTACCAGTCATCATATTGAAGGTAAGGCTTTGGGTCTTCAATGTCAGTATACGTGAATTCAGAGGTGCAGCCCGTTTTCTCTTCGTCGATCTCCTGCGATGTGCGGAAGATCTCAACAATTTGCATGCGCGAATCAACGGTTCAGACTAACTCAAAGGTCGTCACATTTTGTGCTGGTTCATTTACGGCATCCAAGTTTCATCGTCACGAGCGGAGGGATCTTGAATCCAAGTATCGGGTTCGTTTCCGGAGGAGGTGAGCGCGACGCGAGCAACTAGTTAAGAACCCTAGCGATGGTTGGGGAGTCCCTTGCGGTTTTACGAGGGTTTTGATCGCCATGGCGCTCGGGAAGCTCACTATAGTCATCGGAGCAGGTACCCGCCCATCTGCTTTTCTCTTATGGAAGTACAGGTTTATTTTTCCTCACTCCCAATGCTTTCGTTTCAATGAAGTTAGAGGACCGGCTATGATCTTAATCGTATCAAGAGCTTTCATGGAAGAAATCAGTTTCTTCGATCCACGGTTCATTTGCCATTGGATTTGATATATTAACTGCTCTTTGAAATAGGTAAGATAAAAGTGCACTTGTCCATAGCAGGGGCGAGAATGTTCTGCCTAAAGAAAATTTTCACGGGGAGGTATCTGTTTACACACACACACACACACACAATATTTTATGGAGTAAATAGAGGGTTATTTTGATAAACTGGTTTTGTTGTAAGGACGGGCTATTAAAAAGGATTGCTGGAATTGTTTTTGGACATGTTACAGTGCCTTTCAGAGTTCTATATTTTGAGAATCGTATTGTAATTTGTCAATAATTCAATCTAAGTATCAGCCCGATGTCAGTATATACCCAACTTAAAACCACTTTCACCATCAAACAGATTTTGAAGTTCTCCACTAGATTAGCTTTATACACCATCATACTTATTTTGCCTTACTCTATTTTGGTAGATCTGTGCCTGTAAAATGTGATCATCAACCATTTGAAAACAAAACAGCCCATGTAATAAGGTGCGGCATTGCATATCACAGACATGGTTCCTCAATGTACCCAAATTCGATATGCAGCCCAATTACATTGAGTTGTGAATTTTGTGATACCGCTACATCTGTTTGGATGTGCGTTTGATAATGACCATAAATTAGCTGTATCATATTGTTTGTATAGATCAATGAAATTATCACTACTATAAATAGACATCGAGATATAGGGCTTACTTGTACTGCATACTTTATGGGTTTGACTGCATTGTTGGAGAGCCACAGCAAGAAGAGAGATCTTGAATATCAAAGTTCTAGGAAATTTTCTTGTCTTGTTTAAAATTCTTGATTGATCATGTACAAATATTTAGATACGTCATAACAATGGTTTATCTTAGGCTTGGTGATCCACTGTCTTTTGGCAGGATATGCAGCATATATTGTTTAACTTTGTTTGGTATCAGTGGTCAGTATGGTTTGTTTGCACTTGCTGATTTTCTTCAATTTCCTTTCCTATTTCTTATGCACAATTTGTTGGATGACTTGGCTTTCTGTTGATTCTCTATATTTGTGTTTGCTTCCTTTCCTCTCTTGCATGTTTCCCAGTGTATTTTAGAGCCTATAAGTAAGCTAGAATGATATTTGCTATGCTGCCTTTATTTTATAAATGCTCTATTGTGTTTTTCTTATTTAGCCTTGCCTTTTTTTGCTTATGTGATACATATATCCACCAAGTGTGTTTCATGTTGGCAATTTGAGCCTTGCTGCAGTCCTTTTCTCAATCTGAGACTGAAGTGTAAAAATCTTAGGATAGTTATCAATTATTCTTTTACTCATTAGCATGCCTTTCTCATTTATCTTTGTAAAATGAACTCCTTGTAGGTATAATTGGGACTGTTCTCTCAAAGGATGGGCAATTACCTGATGTTACAAAACTCTTTTCTGGTGCTTTCAAGGTATATTAACTAATGTCACACTCTTGAAACCAAATTTTCCATTATCTTATGTGTACTTTCTTTTCCTATAGATTGTGACAAGACACTTGAAGCAAGACAACTCTCAGTCAACAAGTAAACCAAAAACTGATTCTCTATTAGCTCAGGTTAGTATGCCATACCTAGAGGTCTTGCTAGAATATTTGTAGTTATCATTATTTGAAAGTTATTTCATGGTAGTCATTTCGTATGCTGATATCTATATTCAATCTCTGTGTAGTGGAGAATTTTGTTACTACCAGGATGCCACATTTTGTTGTTTTTGGTTTTGGTGTTTTGAAAGTAAACATCTGTGTCTCAAAGTTAAAAAAAGAATTCCTGTCATAGTCTAACACCATATATTCTAGCATGCCATGCAATTTCACTTTGGGAAGTGCTTCTTAACTTGGGATATTGGTGGTGCCACTTTCTGATTAAGGATTTGGAAACTACCTTCCTTGCTGACTGACTTGGCAGTACGCACTGTAATCTTTGTCATTTTTTCACCAAGATAGATAGAGTTCTTCAGATTTATAGGTATTCTCTTTTGACAATTATTTGTCAAACAAAATGGCTGGGGCAAGCTTTAAGAACTTAGTACTGAATCAGCATGCATCACCAATCAAAATGCAAGATACATTCTCAGGTCCCTTGACACCTAGTTTAGTTGTTTGCACAAGTTATAACTTTTAGCTGTATCATTTAAGTTTTTGTAATATTATCATAGATCATGAAATGAAATTGTGTTGCTTACTAGAGATATGTGGTTGTTGGTGTTCACGCTCTAACTGTCATAAGATTTTGAGCCGAAGCAATAGGTAACAGACTACAAAGTGGGAATGCCATAACAAGGGGAAAAAATCATTCTGAACAAGATAGAGCTAGAAGTTGGAAGAAAGACAAAATTTCACATGTTGATCTGTCATACCTAAAGCCATATCTGTGAAAAGAACTTTAACTACTATGAAGAGCATGTAAGGTAATAAAGTTTATGACATTGTATCTTTAATTAACTTAAAGCTACAAAATAGGGAAAAGAGGCTAGGCTGTGTATTTCTTCTATCTTAATCAGAAAGTTGATGATGTAACAATTACTATTGAATGCCATTGGCTATAGCTGAATTAATCATGAAGGGGAAATAAGGTAACCACAACTGATACTTCACTGTGGAGCTTGTTGTTGCACATGGTGGAATTTTTTTTATGTTTGGTTGATTTTAATATCCACCTGTACAATTTTACTATTATTTGGATATATATGACCAAGTGATGATTTTTGATTCTGCAAAAGAAAAAGCAAGGTCTCTATTTCACTATCATATCTGCCATTCATGGTTACTTTTAATGGACAAATACTTCTGGAGGTCCCTCAAGAGAAACAGTTCTTGGAATCTTTGTTTACATTGCTGTTTCAGCTAAAGGAGTTTGTCTTTAGCTAGTCATCAGATATCTAACCTATGTGTTACTTTTCCCTTGAATGATGTAGTGAAATACAAATTCTTTCCCAAGCTTCTGATAATCGGACCGGATATCAAACCGGTCGAGGCAAGGGTTCAGAGGTTCAACGGAGGGTCCAACCGGGATATAACCGGTATATAATAAAACATATATTTATATAAATATATGAAACTAACAACTTGCCCAACTATTTTTTTTCAAGATTGGATCAACTAGGTCAAGCATGTGATATGTTTTTGTCAGGAACTCAGCACGGTATTCTTGAAAAAAGGGTTAGTTTCAAAGAAAAATTCAAGTTTAAAACCAAGATTTAAAATCTCGACTCGTGCCGAGGTTTCGGTCTCAGACCGGAACGATACGGTTTCGGTATCGTATCGTGCCATATCGATATGGTTTCGGTAATTTTTTTTATTTATATATATATATAGTAATTATTAAATAAATATATTTATTGTGTTTAATTTAAAATAACTTGTATATAGATTTTATATAAGTTTTCTATTAGTGAATAATTGTTAGTAAAAATAATTAAATATAATTTTCTTTAAATAAATTAATCTATCAATAATTTAAATCAAAATTGATATATCATAATATATTAAGTTATTAATATCAAAAGGAGTGGCGCGAATTAGATAAACTTCCTGTTTAGGAGTTAAGCCAACTTTATAGTTCTATAATATTTAGATAAAATAATCATAATTATATAAATTAATATAAAGATACTATTTTATATACAATAATTATATAAATTAACTAATTATTCATTTAATTAATTATTAATTTATATAATATATAAAATCAGATTTCTGATTTAAAATCAGATTTAAATTTTTTTTTATCTATTTTAAATTTTAAATTGTATCTGATTTCTGATTTTACAAGAATTAACAAAAAAATTTAAAATTTTATAATTTTAAATATATTTAAAGTTGAGGAATTGTTTTATCTGATTTATATTAAAAAATTTTAAATTTTTTATATCTAATTTAAATTTTTTAAATTTGATGAATTTCTTATTTTTTAAAATTTTTTTTATATGATTTCTGATTTTAAATATATTTTAAATAAAATTTATAAGATTTTTTAAAGGAATTGTTTGATTTTTTTGAGGAATTGTTTTTTTTTAATTAATAAAAAACGAAAATAAAACCGGCGGCGCCGGAAGCGTCGCGGGACGCCTCCGGCGTCGCCGGAAGTAGCGTCTCACGCCTCCGGCGGCGCCAGAAGCGTTGCCGGAGGCTTCCGCCGGCGCCGGAGGCGTCGTCGGACGCTTCCGCTAGCGCCGGAGACGTGGCGCGACGCTTCCGGCGCCGCTGGACACCGCAAATAGTCTCCAGCGGCGCCGGAAGCGTCGCCGGACGTCTCCAGCGACGCCGGAAGCAACATCGCCCGCCTCCAGTCGTCTCCAGCGACGCAGCGGAACGAAGCGGAAGCAACATCGTTCCGGTCGTCTCCAGCGACACAGCGGAACGCAGCGGAAGCAACATCGGGCGTCTCCAGTGACGCAGACGCTAGCGTCGAAACGCTTGGCCTCCTCGAGCCGGTTTCGGCGCAGCAGCGGAACGAAACCGTTTCGCCGGTTTCGCCCGAAACCACTCGACACCCAAAACCCTGTTTAAAACTATTGGGTTCAAGCAAACAGCAAGTTTATTTGTTCGGGATTTTAGGTGAAAACAAATTAGGATTTTTGACATTTTATTTTTTAAATTTTATTTTTCAGTAAGAAAGTAAAATTGCAAAAGGGAAAAAAATCAAAAAATAAAAAATAAAATAAGCCAAGCCAGTTTGTCCGGTTTGCCCGGTTTGCCTGGTTCACCGGTTTCCGACCAATTCAGAACGGTTTGCACCCGGTTCTTGAATAGCCGATTTTCAGAATCAACTCGAACCGGAAATCTGGCCGGTTCCCGATTCAACCGGTCCGACCGGCCGGTCTAGTCCGATTTTCAGAACGTTGTTCTTTCCGTATCGTGGTCAAAATGTTATACTACCAGGGTCCACACTTCACAGTTGATGATCATAACAGGGCAGTTTTGTATTTTGCTTTTGTTAAAAAATTTCTCTCATCAAATATTACAAGATATACGCCCTATTTATATACAAAGTTAGGACCTATTCTAATAAATAATTAGAACTCTATTCTAGGAAATAAATTAGGATTCTATTCTAAGGACTAATTTGTATTTTAGGTAAAATACAAATTAGGATATATCAAATTATCCCTAGTTATATTTATAATATTCTAACACTTCCCCTCAAGCTGGAGAATATAAATCATATGTATCCAGCATGTTACATATGTAGTCAATTCGAGCCCCTCCAAGTGACCTAGTGAATATATCTGCTAGTTGATCATGTGAGTTGACATAACTAATAGATATTTCTCCAGACACAACTTTCTCTCTGACAAAGTGACAGACGACTTCAATATGCTTTGTTTTCTCATGAAAAATTGGATTTGAGGTGATATGTATGGCGGCCTGGTTGTCACATATAAGTGACATTTATGTAATCTCTCTAAATCTTAGTTCTTGAAACAACTATTTGAGTCATATAAGCTCTTGACTGACTATAACTATAGCTCGATACTCTGCCTCTGTACTAGATCTTGCTACAATATTTTACTTTTTGGTTTTTCAAGAAACAAGATTATCTCTAACAAATATACAAAATCCAGAAGTAGATCTCCTATCAGTGGGAGAACCTGCCCAATCTGCATCAGAATACCCTACGACTCGAGTATGTCCTTTGTCTCCGTACAAAAAATCCTTTCCTAGGGCGCCTTTGATATATCGAATAATGTGGATCACAGCATCCTAATGTTCCTTGCACGGAGAGTTGAGAAACTGACTTACTATACTTACTGCAAATGAGATGTCTGGACGAGTAACAGTAAGATAGCTTAGTTTCCCTACTAATCGCCTGTATCGTTCAGGATTTGGAAGAGACTCCCCCTGATTTGGCAGGAGCTTGACATTATTATCCATGGGGTTATCAACTGTTTTTGAGTTTAACATTCTTGTTTCTTCTAAAATATCGATTGCATACTTCCTTTAGGATATAATGATCCCATCTTTGAACTGTGTTACTTCTATTCCCAAGAAATATTTGAGTTTGTCATGATCCTTTGTTTGGAAATGTTTGAAAAGATGTTTCACCTGTGAAATCCCTAGATGATCACTATCTGTGATGATAATATTATCAACATAAACCACTAAGTAGATACAACCAGTAGATGAGTGGCGAATAAAAGACAGAATGGTCGACCTCGCTCTGAGTCATGTCAAACTGTTGAATTACAGTACTAAATCTACCGAACCATGCTCTAGGTGACTGCTTGAGGCCATATAAAGATTTCCGCAAGCGACATACAAGACCAGAAGATTCCCCCTAAGCAACAAAACACGGATGTTGCTCCATATAGACTTCCTCGAGTAGGTCGCCATATAAGAAAGCATTTTTGATGTTCAACTAATAAAGAGGTCAATGTCGAATCGTAGCAATGGATAGAAATAGGGGCACAGAGAACATCTTGGCAATAAGAGAAAAAGTGTCCCCATAATCCAATCCGAAGATCTGAGTATAACCCTTAGCGACGATGTGAGCTTTAAGCTGGTCAACTTTTCCGTCTGGACTAACTTTCACCGTATACCCATTGACAACCAACAACTGATTTCCTTGGTGGTAGAGGAACGAAAGGAGGTAACGTCAAGACTTTGGCAGGGACACAAAGGAGAGTCGCCCAGGTACTGTCCATGGTAGCTTCTGTGGGGCTGCCAAAATCTGATCACGAACATGAGAATAATCTGTGGGCAGATCATACAAAATCAGAGATATAAAAAATTTCTTCTAATTTTCAAGCTCTGCAACAGGAGTGGCCGCAGGTGGAAGCAGTTCATTGAAGTCACAAAGAAGGCTAGAGACCGAACCCAGATAAGTTGACAGAGAATCCTTAATCTGATGGGCACTGAGGATGTTCATGAGATTTTCACAAACTTCATAGAGTCACCGAGAGGTGTTTGTGAATAGTTGTTGATCCTGTGTCCAAACAGCTTTGCAGATTTTGTGAGTGCAGAAGGCATCCCTAAGAGATGGATGGATTGTGGGAGGAAAGCACACTGCGGAGAACAGCACACGACGTGTAGGAAGAAGCCTTTAGCGCACCTGAAGATGGAGGTCGCAAGTCGAGGAAGAAAAGGAAGGGTTGCCTTGCACGAGCAGGTCGTGGGAAGCGACGCGATCGGGTGTAGAGAGAATGTGATCACGTGTGGAGAGCGATGCGTTGCCGAAGCTCGCGAAGTGTGTAGGAGAATAACAGCAGTTTTGGCTTCTCTGGAGAACAGCAGCATCGCGTGCAGGAGAAGAACAGTAGCGTCGCGAAGAAGAACAGCAGCGTCGCGTGGAGAGAGTCGAAAAGAGAAACGGATCGGCCAAGATTTAGGGCAAAAGAGAATTTTAGGTAAAGAAAAAAAAAACTTAAATCTTGTGCTTTGAGACTATGTTAAAGAATTTCTTTTTTCAAATATTACAAGATATAAGCCCTATTTATATACAAAGTTAGAACTTATTCTAAGAAATAATTAGAACTCTAGTCTAGGAAATAAATCAGGATTCTATTCTAAGGACTAATTTGTATTTTAGGTAAAATATAAATTAGGATATATCAAATTATCCCTAGCTATATTTACAATATTCTAACCGCTTTAAATAACCCTGGCTGATGACATGGGTGTATCTTACTCTAAGTTTATCATCAAGTACTAAATTGGATTTTCTGACCCTCTTAAAAAGTATTTACTTTGAGAGTAAAATTTAAGGAAAGTGAGAGGACAGAAAAAAAATGAAATAGAATTGGTTGATTTTCCTTTGTCACTTGATGATAAAGAGGCAGTGAAAGAAAAGTGAAGGATACTTATTCTCTGATTTTTTTTTCTCCTTGATTGGCTAAAGAAATTGAAAAACAAAATGTAGAAAAAGAGCCATTGGCCTCATTTGCTGATTGACTAGCCATTGATAAGAAAAATTGGTTAACAACTATTGACTAGTTACATGATTTGCTAGTACTGGTAGTCCAATTACTTTATTTTATCAATTTCTTTTTTCCATTCTCCCTAGTAAACTTGGAAAGGTAAATTCTTCTTTTGCTCACTTATTTTTCCCCCCTAATCTCATCTTTCCTTTCTCTCATCCTTCCAAGTAAACACATGAGAAATTCAAATTCAAAATATTAATTTAATCAAACCAAACTAAAACAAATCAATTCAAATTGTTTTTACCGATTTAAAGACCAAACTTCCATAAATGCTGGACTAACATGATCCTAACCTTTTCAGCCAAAAGGATTTGGTTCAGATCAGTTTGTTTTCAGGTTTAACACATTAATGGACATCTCAACAGATGTTGGATGATTGTATGATGCATGATTTCCTATCTGTTTAGTAGGAGATTTATGATCGGCTGATGATATGATTGTATCACTGTTTTCAGGTCAATACTCTTAGAGAGGAGTTGCAAATCTTGGCTTCCTCAAGATCAGTTACAATCATTACTGGTGGAGGACCAGGTTCTTCACATTCCTTAACCTTTGTAAAATTTCTTTTGGCGTCTATAATATGCAACAGACAGCATTCTGCTTTTTTGCTATTTGTTTGTTTCTGACACCGTCTTGCTTATGTGTAAAGTTGCTAGGGCATATGGCTTAGATTGTATGAATACTGATACACACACATACACACGCATGCACTTGTGCACATATGCACATATAAAATTTAGATCTGGAATCTGATTGAAATGATCTACTCCCTGTAGTACTAATGCTCGATTTATTATTCATTGACCTTCTGACCGATTAAGAAGTTAAAAATCTCCTTGTCGCTTATCTGTAATTTTTCGTTGTATCTGTTGGGTTAGCACCATAGGGAGATGTTTTCTCCCAAGTGGCATTTCAAGATGTAACATCAAATATTCCTAGACATACAATACTAAAAAAAATAGAAAGTGTGGTTAAAATAGGTTTTTTTTTCAAAAAAATTATTGCAACTCAGTAAGATGTGTGTGCGTGCACATGCACATATAGAATTTAGATCTGGAATCTGATTGAAATGATCTACTCCCTGTAGTTCCAATGCTCGATTTATTATTCATTGACCTTCTGACCGATTAAGAAGTTAAAAATCTCCTAGTCGCTTATCTGTAATTTTTCGTTGTATCTGTTGGGTTAGCACCATAGGGAGATGTTTTCTCCCAAGTGGCATTTCAAGATGTAACATCAAGTATTCCTAGACATACAATAAAAAAAATAAATAGAAAGTGTGGTTAAAATATGTTTTTTTTAAAAAAAAATTATTGCATCTTACTAATCTCCTTGTCGCTTATCTGTAATTTTTCGTTGTATCTGTTGGGTTAGCACCATAGGGAGGAGGCCAGATCCTCTGGTCCGCAAAAACGCAGACCAGGGGATGGACCACGTCCAATTGCGGTCGGATCGTGATCGCGATCCGGCTGCAATTTGTTGCGATCCCCTCTAGGGTTCACCGTGCCCCCCCCCCAGGTTATAGTTTGGGTTCGGGCTGGTGGCCGAAGGCCACCCGGAGGCCTAAATCCTAAACCCTAAACGCTAAACCCTAAATTCTTCACCGTGACTTTCGGGTGGTCGGCCACCCGCCCGAACCCAAACTATAACCTGGGGGGCACGGTGAACCCTAGAGGGGATCGCAACAAATTGCGGCTGGATCGCGATCACGATCGGGCCGCAATTGGACGTGGTCCATCCCCTAGTCCGCGTTTTTGCGGACCAGGGGATCTGGACTCCATAGGGAGATGTTTTCTCCCAAGTGGCATTTCAAGATGTAACATCAAGTATTCCTAGACATACAATAATAAAAAAAATAGAAAGTGTGGTTAAAATAGTTTTTTTTTTCAAAAAATTATTGCAACTCAGTAAGATGTGTGTGTGTGCGCATTTCAAGATGTAACATCAAGTATTCCTAGACATACAATAATAAAAAAAATAGAAAGTGTGGTTAAAATAGGGTTTTTTTTCAAAAAAAATTATTGCAAAAACAATTCTTCAAAAAAATCTTATAAATTTTATTAATTCATATAAAATAAATTTAAATATATAAAAATATTTTTAAAATAAAAACTTCATTAAAAATTTTAAATCAGATTAAAAAATTTAAATCAGATTTATATATTTAAAATTTAAATCAGATTTATAATAAATATATTTTAAAAAAATTCTAATAAATTTTATTAATTCATTTAAAATAAAAATTCATATTTAAATATATATTTAAATTTAAAAATAAAAAATTATAATAAATTTAATTAATTCATATGAATCAGATTTATATTTTGATAATAATTTTTTTTCCCAGTTTTATATAAATATTTAATAATTCAACGACTTTTGATAGATATAATAGTCTTTTTGTTTATTACGCTTTTTTCCATAATGCCCATGCTTCGCTTTGTACTTTACGCTTTAAGCCCCAAGACCCTTGAGCGCTTTTTTACGCCTTGCACTTGTGACAACTATGCGGTGGTCTTTTCCCTACCATTGATGTATGAATCTTCCTTTTAGTTCGGGTCCAAATATCCTTTTTCCATTCATACCATTCATCAGTGCTTACTTGGATCAATAAATGCGTGCTTAGCCTGATACAAACTAGGAAATCTTGTTGTTTTGGAGTTGTCTCAAGTTGTTGGGTAATCAGTAGTTAACCGTGATTATTTTCCTAGTTTGTTGAGTTGTTTCGTAGTTTGTCATTAACAGTGATTTGGTAGTCTATAAAGTGTCTAGTTTGTCATGGAATGGGTAACTTTAATTAATAAGAATCCTTCTATTTTCCTCTCTGTGCAAATCAGTATTAGTAGTATTGACAAAATCTATCTGATATATCAAAGCCAATAGTATTCCCTTACTCTCTAATTACATTAATATTGGAAATTTGCTAGTGCTTTTTTTGTTAATTTCATCAGATTGGTATAGAGTTCTAAACAACTTGGTATTCAAATTGATATGTGGGAACCAGCTAATTCATAATTTAATCCCCTGGTTGAGTCATCAAATACACGATGTTAACTATTTTCCTTTGTGATATTGGGAATTGATAATTGCAGTTCTCTTACCGGATTCTATTCGCTGTAACAATGAGTGTTGACTATTAAGTTACATGTTATTATTGACTGTATTTGCTGTTTTATTTATTTGTGTTTTTCAAACACTCTTTTGATATCTATATCTATATCTATCTCTCTATATGTGTTTGCTGTAAATTGCAGGCTCCACAAGGTTTGGTGTTACAACTGTCATTGTTGTTGGAGCTCTTGGATATGTCTTCATATGGTGGAAGGTAATTTTTCTTGTTTCTCCCCAAGGATTAGATCAATTAATTAAGGATCAGCAATAACAAACTTCATTCTTTTAGCCTTTATGGAAGTTTATCTTCATGCATTCCTATTTCTTTGTAAATTTCATTTCATGGTGAAAGAGTGGAACACACAACCCCACACTCTTCTTACTACAAGGTGGCAAAAGGCGATTCGCTCGCCCCCAGCGACCCCCCCCCCCCCTAAAACTCGTCTCAGGGCCAACACGGAGGAGGTAAATCACGGGGGTTACTAGCCTGAATGTTATGGCTAGCGCGTGGTGAGAGCGGGCACACTAGCTTTGTCAGGTTTTGACCCCCAGATCTCAAGATGGCAACACCCACGTACTAACCATCAGTCCATCCTGTGGGGACACTCTTCTTACTACAGTCAGTTATGTTAAGGTGTCATGATTGTTGATTTCATTTGCTTTGTTTTGGCACTGGGAAGACTAGTTTATCTATCCTTAGTCAGATTGCTAGCAGTTTATATTATGCCCCTAACATTTCATGAGTATTTAGGGTTGTCATGGGACTCATGGGGCATAGACAAAGCCAAGACAAACATTTTACTTAACTAATTTTTGATAATGGTTTGCACTTGAAGCTTCAATATTATTTTCTTTATCCTCAATCAACAAAGTAAAATGTTTATTTTTTTTCTAGTCAGTAGCTTATTTATAAGATTCTGGTTAGTGCACTTTATCTCCATGGCTTATAGTATTTAGATTTCTGACTTTTCTTTCTTATTTTACATTAATGTTTAATTGAGTTAATTACATTACAGTTATTTGGCATCACAACTAGTATTATGAATCATTATGCGCCTCTTATATGTGAATAGCTACTTACTCTTTGTAGGGTGTACTACAATGGTTAATCACCGAAGGTACTAAATTTTTATTGATGAACTTGTTAAGATAGGACAACCTCTCGAGATTAAGGAACTATGTGATACAAAAAAAAAAACAGTTCAGAGGTAGTATAAGTTCCCATGAGGCATGAGCACTATAATCTATTAGTATCAAGAGAAATAGTTGACGAGTATAAGGAAAAAAAATAAGGTTTTTGTCACTGTATCACTGTTAGATTGTGGGAAAGGGATCTAAAACTCCATCCAAGACATTGTGTGGCAGATTTTTTTTTTTCCCAAAGTCAAATACGCCGAAATGGGGAGAATATCTCTGCTTATTGTTGCACAATTAACTTTTTTGATTGTTTCTTCAGACTTGTTGAATAATGTCTGAGATTTTTGACTATTTTTTTTTTAAGTTAGTTTTATTTGGCTTTAGATCTGGAAAATAAGTTAATACAATAACTTGTTCCTATGATGAATATTATTGGATAGGATATTTTGGCTATGCTATTTCTATATTTTCCTCCTTTATTCTAATCCTTTCTACTACCATTTGAAGTATCCCAAGGATATTCTTTCTTAACCTTGCAAAGTAAATACTAATATTTACATCTCCCAGGGATGGAAACTTTCAGATTTGATGTTTGTTACTCGGCGTGGCTTCTCAGATACTTGCAATCGCATTGGCAGACAGTTAGATCTTGTTTCATCATCTGTTTCGGTATGTTTTTTCCTTTTAAATTTACTTGAATCTTTATTTCTAAAAAATTATTATGGCATTGCTATGCTCTGTCATTTCATTTTTGCATGAGGTGAATTATAAATACTACAAAAAGGATGTACCTGTCATTTTCATTGTAATGTGTGCTTGGACCTAAATTATGCTTCACGGCAAGGTGCAATAATAATGTTCCCGATACTTTATCCAGAGGAAGAATTTAGATCCCTTAACATGTTAAAAGTCCCATAATTATACAAGCTGGAAGTATAGATGACAATTTGCCCCATACCAATCAACACCCACTCTGCCTCGGCCGATTAAGGCTACCCTAAACCTGCTTGGATTTATTTTTGAATATGTTGTGTGTGTGGGTGTGTGTATCCTTCCCATCCTCATCCACAGACAAATATTTTGATGTTTTTTATTTGACTTCATAAACTACTGATTGACAGGCTGCTAGGCGACATTTATCTTCAAAGATTGACCATGTAGATAGTAACTTGGAGGAGTGCAAGGAGCTTGCCACTGCAACCAAGTTGGAGGTGCGACACTATATTTCTGTACCTTGATGTCTTTCAGAAGCTTTGACAGAGAGCAGGTTGAATATCTTGTAATAATCTGTAGGTATCGGAGCTAAATGGGGACTTAAGTTTGGTTTGTTCTGATATAGAATCTGTCCAGTGTGCTGTTGAGACTCTGGTGCTTTCTGTTTACTATGCATTTATTCACTTGTAAAACTACTAGTTACTTTAAGGAAATACTTTCAGTAAGATCACATGCTGATATCTGGCTTTTTTCTGCATCAGAGGTCAAAGCTTGATCGGATTGAAGGAACTCAGGTATTCATAACAGTTTTCTGTTTAATTTGTCTGTATTCTGATGCTATTTGCTAACACTGTTTATTTAGGACTCGACATTGAGAGGAGTCTATGATCTTTGCCAGTTTGTTGGGAAATTAGAGCAAGGCAGGAATAAAGAACTTATTCAGGCAAGCTAAATTCGTCTAATTTCATTTGTGTGTGACTGCATCGTGTTACTCTATAGTTTGGCTAGCTGATTGTTTTCATCAGCTTATTGACAAATAATTAATCTAATAAATTTTCTAATTTCTTCTGATCAAGTGATTGTTGTTTAAGTGGGATAAATACAAAAGGTTCAAAGTTAATCATGTTCTTAATTGTTTGGTGAATACCATATCATGCAAGTAGATTAACTATAAACCTGGTTGAGTACAAGTGATTAGGGTGCTAATCAAACATACGAGAAATCCATCTTGAATAGAGTGGGAGTATGATGGATCAGTCATATTCTTCACCTGATTCAAATTGTGAGGCAGATGGGAGACTAGGAAAAAGAAGGAAAAGAAACAAGTGGAAATACCAGAAAACTAGATTCAGTGGGAGAACCTATCTCAGTTGCAAGTTGTGGAGCAGCAATGGAGGGTGGCAGAGTAGCAGTGGAGGGGAGGAGCAACGTGGAGAAACAGAGGGGGTTCAATTCGAGGATGGCGTCTGTTTGCTGAATTCGATGATCCAAACTACTTAATCTGGGTTCTAGTGACACTAAGCAGATTTGGTCTAGTGATTAATGGCTGAATTCCTTTTAGGTTTATGGTCCTTTTGTGTTGGGTTAAGGTAGTGAATAGGCTATTCAGTTTATGATTGACTTTGGATGCAAAAAGGTGGAACCGCCACCTTAGCGGCCCCCTGGTCGCGACCCCACAAGTGTCCAGAGGGGGTAAATCACGGTTTTTACTGGTGGGGTAAGGCGCCTGGGGCCGAGAGGATTTAAGCCAGCATACCAGGTTTTTACCCCGTGTGCGACTGGCGACTCTCGAACCTGAGACCTCCGATGCAAGCAGCCAGACGTCTTACCAACTGAGCCAGCCCATGGGGGCATTTATGATTGACTTTGGGTATCATCTCAAGGTGGAGGTGCGTAAAATTCTTAGATACCTAAGAAATTTCTCTTTCTAGTGCAAACTGAAAACTGATGTGGCCGTGGTTTATCCTGATGGAGCACTTGATTAGATGTTTGTATTGCCTGCATTCTGTTTAATCAATTTCCAGTTGAAACATCAATTCTTATTAGTTACTTGGAACACACCTTTCGTCTTTCAGGACTCACCGCGGCGAACAATTGAATTTCCACAAACAACTGCAGTAGTGACAAGAGTATTTTCTCTTTTCCTGATTTTCTTTTACTATATTCCATTGTCAATTGCCCGTTAATGTTTCTTATCCCCAAAGCAGGCACTCTCTTTACCACCATTGTCCACAGAACCAGTGTCATTATCAGAATCACCGTTACTATCTATGCCATCTACTCCTCTTGGGAATCCCAGGGTAAACATTTCTCTATATCATTGTTAACTTCCTGTTGCTGCTCCAACAACCATCATATGTCGATAATTTGATGCTTCTCAGGTTCTGCATGCATCAGCAGTCGCATCCACTTCAGGACTAAAGGTTTGCTTGCTCGTATGGGTTCTTAATTTGACAGCCTGTCCTATTCCTATGCTCTTAAAATAGACAAAAACTAATATAATGTCATGATCATGATTAGCTGCCAATAAATTGTTAATGAACCATCAAAATTGTTGGATATTGTTGCAGAGGCAATACTGATCCACTTGCTGCAAAAGCATATCTGATTGATTTTGATTTCAAACCACTTTCACCTTTTTTTACTTATCATTTGAAATTGTAATTTCTCAGGATTTGCAGGGCTTTTCAAATGGAACTACTAAACAGGGAAATTCTAAGCCAACTATTTCTCCAGGGAACACTTCTAAAGTTTCAAATGGAACTACTACTGAACAATCCAACAGTACTGCGGCGCCAAGTTCTTCTCGATCCTTGTGGAAGTTCCCAAGCATCAATATTCTTTCAAGAAGCCGTAACGCTATCAGCTAGCGTTTAATCACTTATTTGGTTTCCTGAATACCACTGCAAATTTCCTGATATAAAAATTTAAATAGGATAAGCATAAATACCATCATCTTAAACTGGTCGCGCTACATTTTTGTAGACGTATAGATTTCTTGCAAGCGGTTGACTTGTTTCCAATTGCAATCCACTTGGAATCTTTCAACTTGAGGGAAGTACTACGATGCTTCTTAACAATCTCTAACGTGGATACCAGATGAAGCTTTGGCTGTTTAATTGCATTAAACAAAAAACATAATGCATGCGAATTTTGATCTCTTGTTGTTTTCTGTATAGTTTATACCACTTAGCTTATTACAAGTTCAGAAATTTAGTATGTGCCTGTGTCAATGGGTCGTCTTATGAGACGAGCGATGAAGGTAACTTCACTCCTTTATTCTCCTCTCACCCAACCAAGTAAATGAAAAGATCATGTTCTTTTCCGACTTCCTTTCTTTACAGAGAAAACACAGAAGCTAATCACGTGAAATAGGAATTGGATTTAATCGTACACTGACCATGCTTCTATGTCATCCTCGAGCTCTGTTTCTGGGCATCTGAGTTGTTTGTAGAATGGCGATCGAGGTTTAACTCTTGTTTTTTCCACAAAAAAACTGAAGAAGTGAGAGCTTAAATCAAGAAGGAGAGGAGCTTGGTAAAGATTGCTGTGTAGACGACCGACAAAACTGCACCGACCGGAATAGTCACAGCCCAGGAAGTCACGATCTCGCGGACAGTCTCTGCGCGCACGCTGTTGAACCCCCGAGCGAAGCCCACGCCCATGACAGCGCCGACGAGCGTGTGGGTCGCCGAGATGGGGAGTGCGAGCTTGGACGCCACCAGGACCACCGACGCCGCCGCGAACTCGGCCGCGAAGCCACGCGTCGGCGTCAGCTCGGTGATCTTCTTCCCAATGGTGGCGATGACGCGGTAGCCCCAGATCATGAGCCCCGCCACGATGCCGAAGCCGCCCCAAGCGAGGACGTCGGTGGGGATGACGACGATCTCAGAGGCGGCCGAGGCGCCGCGGTTGAGGATGGAGAGGGCGGCGGCGAGCGGGCCGATGGCGTTGGAGACGTCGTTTCCGCCATGGGCGAAGGACATGAAGCAGGCGGAGAGGACCTGCATGTAACCGAACACGCCGTAGACGATCTCCAACTGCGCGCCTGTTGGGCCGGCAAAGTCGGAGAGAAAGCTCACGTTTTGCCGGTGCGGTTTCTCTGTGGTGATCTCCCCCTTCTCCGCCTCCGAGATGAGGAGGTGGCCGAGCTGCTTGTGGATTACTTTGCTGACGATGATCGCGCCGGCTGTGCCGCAGGCCAAGGCCTGAGCAAGCGCCACGGCGAAGGTCTTGCTTAGGGGGAAGGCACAGAAGGAAATGCCCGTGACGCCGACGAAGACTGCAATGGGCGCCGCTGCCGCAGCGGCTTGCCCTGGATTTTGGGCGCTGTATACGAACTGAAAGACGAATCACGAGTAAGTACTCAGAATCCATAAATTAGTGCTCCGGCAATGAGAAGCATACCCTGCGGATGCACTTGTAGACCAAGAACGAGGCCGCGGCTCCCATGACCGGCGAGATGACCCACGACGAAATCACTCTCGCCAGGGAAGACCAGAACACCGCGGTGACTCCGCCATAGGCCAGCCCGAAACCAACCATGGCTCCGACGATACAGTGAGTGGTGGAGACTGGCCATCCGTAGAACGATGCGACCTGTAGCCATGTGCCGGCGGCTGCGAGGGAAGAGAGAAGGCCAGCGAAGAGCAGAGTGTCTTTCCCCTGGAAAACAGAGGCCACGAGGATGCCCTTCTGCATCGTGCTGGTGACGTGGGTTCCCATCAGGAAGGCGCCGGAGAACTCGAGGACGGCGGCGGTGAGCACGGCCTGGCGGAGCGTGAGGGCCCCGGAACCCACCGACGTCCCCATTGCGTTAGCCACGTCGTTGGCGCCGATGTTCCAAGCCATGTAGAAGCCGGCAAGTAGGGTGAGGTAGGTCAACGCCCGCGCCTTGGCTCCCGCCGCCTGCGCCAGCGACCGCATCGCCAGCGGCAGCGTCAGCGCCGCGAAGGTGATCAGGAAGCACACCGAGGCGGCCGTCCGCGACGAGATGTTGAAAGCCTTCGCCATCTCCGGGAGATCCTCCTCCTCCTCCGGTGTCTTCCTTTCCGCCACGGGCTCCTCCCCATCGCCTGCGCTCGAGAAGGAAGATAGAGTAGCGCGGGGGAGGGGGTAAGAATGCTTCTTGTGCAGCGTCAGACGACCTGCCTCCGATGGGGCTGGAAGAGGGTAGAAGCGGAGCGGAAGTCGGAGGCCCGGCCTCCGGAGGAGGAAGGAGGAGGAGGAGGCTAAGGCCGATGCGCCGCCGACGTGCCTCCTTGCCAGGGAGAAATAAGGGGAGGGGAGAACCATCACGAAGTGAAGAAAGAGAAGGAATGAGCGAGACGGTTATGGTGGAGTAGAGGAGGAACGAGTGGCGGTGGTGCTGGCGGCGGCTGCCATGAGAGGGAGGAGGAGATTGTGGTGGCCGTGCGGTTCGGCAAGTTTTGCAGTCCGGTGAGAAAGCGTGCGGGCTCCATCACGGCCAATGAGTGGCCAGAGATTCCCTCCTCATCCACAACTTATCAATTTTCTAAAAAAAACCCCTTTTAGTTTTTCTTTAAAAAATGACGCGATTTGTACCAAGACGAGTTGATAAAACTAAAGGCGTTTCTCAATTCAAAACTGAATATGACTCCAGAAGCAAACGAAGAAGAATATGCAGCTTCTGGCCTTCACGCCACAACTTCACCTTGTTGTTTTTTCGTCGCCACAAATCAATGGATAAGATTCCGACATCAGTTACATTTTGGATTTTTCAAACTTTTAATTCCACATAATTATTTCATATCATAAGTCCACAATAAATATATCATGATAGATTTACCAATTTAACTATGTTAAAAAGAAAAGGAAAAAAAAAGACACTCCCTCTCCTTAGACTAGATTTACATTTGATGTAAGTAAAAAAGACGAAACGCTCGCCCCCAGCGCCCCCGTCAGTCCGTCCCAGGACCAACATGGAGGAGGTAAATCATGATTATCACTGGTGTGGTGAGGCGCCTGGGAAAGAAGAGGAGGTGTCAAGGATTAAACCTTGGACCTCAAAGGAAAATATCCACTTAACTTTGCGCTGACAGACGCGTAATTTAGTAACTGCGGAGGGCTGAAAGGAAAATATCTCCGACACCTCTCTCGGCGTCTCTCTTCCGCCTTCCTCCCTTGCTGCCGATCCTGAGACAACGCCCAACTGGCCGTCGGCCTGATTCTGAGAAGATGATCGACAGTTTACACACAAGAAGATGATCAATAGAAACTTGTGTGCGAGGAAGGTGACACTGAGTTGTCCGATCTTCTTGATCTGTTCCACTCATCATTTTCCCAGTCATCTTCTTCCGGCTCAGCCTTGTTTTCTCAAGATCATGATTGGTGATTTCAGAGAGTTCCTGGTATAACTTTTTTCGACTGGAGTTGATTTTTCTGATGTTTGGTTTCATATGATTTTATGTTTACGTCTGATTATACGATTGGTTCACGTGTATGCAGTTCATCCCCTCAGTTGATTCATGGGATCAAAAGTGATGATGCTAATTTCATGGGTCGGATCCACATTAACTCGATTAAATAGATAGATATATTATACAAGGCGTCTTTTATATCTGTTTAAAATTTATCTCAAGACTTATTAGCAGTAAAGTTATGGTTGGGTAAGAAAAATGAGTACATATGAATCTGCAAAATTCTGCTCGAGTTGATGACTGTGTACATATTAATATTAATAGTTTAGATTATTCATTCTCGTCAAAGGCCCTTATAGCTCAGTGGCAGAGCGTCAGTCTTGTAAACTGAAGGCCCGTAGTTCGATCCTGCGTGAGGGCATTTTTAAACGAATTTGGAAGAGTGAATGACCTCCTTGGAAATCGCCGCAATTATGATCTCGTCGCATTCACCGTCAATCCGGCGAGATCTCAATTACCGGCGACCCTGCCGGGTTCATAATCTCCCAAGACATAGTTTGATTCGGGACGTAAATCAGAGGTTATCGGTGGTGATCGTCGAACATGTACACATTAACTACACGTTATTCACTCTCTCAATCATTACTCACGTTAATGAATATTTTTGATAAAAAAAAGAATAATGATTGGGAGAGTGAAAATCATATTGAATGACGTGGCACTTTACATGCACGATCTCCGACGGGTTCACCGTGCCCCACAGGGTATAGTTTGATTCGGAGTGGCGGCTTTCGGCCACCGATGGTGTCCAAACAATAATCGGACGTGTGCATGTAAACTGTCACATCATGTCATATCATTTACTATGATTTTCACTCTCCCATTTTTACTGAATTATTGCTCAAAAAAAAAAAACGCCGGCACGAACTACAAATTAAATGATTGAAACACCTGCAGTACCAGATTGTTTGCTAGAGCTGTCAATTTGGGTTGGGGCCGTCGGGTTGGCCCGCCCCGCCAATCAATTTTAGCGGGTTGGGTTAGCATTTAAGCAACCCAAGCCCGCCGCGGGCCAACTCGCCTAGGCCCGCGACCCGCACGGGTCGGCCCGCGACGGGCTTGGGTTGGCCCGCGGGTTGAGAATCACATGTTAATTAAGTTTTATGATAATTTATTATCTTTCTTTGTTATTATTTTGAAATAAAAAAATAATATTTTTCATCACATGAGTACTCGTTTGTATCCATTTATATTTAAAAAATATATTTCTTAATATATTTGATTGATAAAATCTAAATATATGATTTTTTTTAATTTTTTTAATTTTTTAAAAATATTTTGATGGGCCCGCGGGTTGGCCCGCCTAACCCACGGCCCGCCTTGGATTGGGTTGGGTTGGGGATTTTCCAACCCGTCTAGATGACGGGTCGACCCGCCCCGCCCCGCCAAATGGCCGGCCCCTATGGGCCGACCCGCCCCGCCACGGGTTGGTCCGTTTGACAGCTCTATTGCTTGCTCGCGATTAATTTAAATAATAAATAATGTACAAAATTCTGAGGAATAATCAATTGTAAATAATTTTATTTATTTATTTTATATCAAATCAATACAAATGCACTGTTCTTAGTTAAATATGGATTTCGAAAATAAAATGTTTTCTTTCAATTTTTGCCATTAAAAAATATCTGCCATCCACTAGATAAATCAGAGGTCAGGATTGGCCATTGTCAAGATTATCATCCGCCACATCACCTCAACTGACCCAACCATATCTAAGCAATAGATTACGATCTACATGAACGACCAATCACAGACCCAGATTCCAACCAATGGGCCCACACAGCATCTTCCTTTCCCACCATTTAGGATCGCTCGCGGCCATCCCTCAACAGCGATACCTCCATCCGCTGAAGTAGTCGTCGGGCACCATGGCCACCATCGCCGCAACCACCGCTCCCGCGGCCCTCGGGACGTCCGAAATCCTCGGGACGCGGCTCAACGCCACCATCACACCTCGCGCGGCTCCGTCGCACTCGCCTGGCTCTTCCAAGGTCGTCGCGCTCTTCTCCAAGAAGAGTGCTGCTGCCAAGAAGAAGCCGGCGGCTGCTCCTCCGGTGAGCGACGAGCTCGCCAAGTGGTACGGTGAGATGGCTAACTTCCTCTGTTCATCATCCTCTGCTGTTCATTTGCCGCAGCTACTCATGCTTGTTAAGTGTTTGATAGAATGGCACAGTGAATGTATTCAAGTATCTGACTTTTGATTGACGGTGGCAGGTCCTGACAGGAGGATTTTCTTGCCGGAGGGACTCTTGGACCGATCCGATGTTCCTGAGTATCTCACCGGAGAAGTGCCCGGAGAGTATGCTGAGTCGAATCTAACCAAACTAAGGAAATTGTTTTGGGCTTGAACTAAACATATTTGTTTCATCATCTCCTTCCTTGCAGCTATGGCTATGATCCTTTTGGGTTGAGCAAGAATCCTGAAAATTTCGCTAAGTATGTGCACCATGTCAAATAATTGAATTATTCGTCATCGTTGTCTTAAACTGCTCTCGGAGTGAAACACTCTGCATCTAACCCCTTCCGTTGGTCTTACTTACAATCTCAAACGATGCGCAGATATCAAGCTTATGAGCTCATCCACTCAAGATGGGCTATGCTTGGTGCGGCAGGGTTCATCATCCCTGAGGCTTTCAACAAATATGGTGCAAATTGCGGTCCTGAAGCTGTCTGGTTCAAGGCATGCTTCTTTAACAACCTTAATGACTCATGGCTTATTTACTTACTCTGATTCTTTCATCACAATTATGAAAGTGATTGGATTATTCGGAACAACGAGTTCTAAATCTTATGACTCTTTGATGTTAACATTGAGAAGTTGTACCTTCGTATTTTATGGTCCTTTGGTCTGTTTGCAGACTGGTGCTCTTCTCCTAGATGGAAATACATTGAACTACTTTGGAAAGAACATTCCAATCAATCTTGCTTTGGCTGTCATAGCTGAGATTGTTCTTGTTGGAGGTGCTGAATATTATAGAATCACCAATGTATTGGTAAGTGAAACAAGATCTCGATATCAAATCAATCTACTCACAAGTGCTTCTATGATTATGTATCACAATGCGTATATAGGATTTGGAAGATAAGCTTCACCCTGGAGGTCCATTTGATCCCCTTGGGCTTGCTAATGATCCAGACCAAGCTGCAATTCTCAAGGTGAAGGAGATCAAGAACGGTCGTCTTGCCATGTTCGCGATGCTTGGTTTCTTCCTGCAGGCCTATGTCACAGGGGAAGGGCCAGTGGAGAACCTCTCGAAACATCTGAGCGACCCATTTGGAAACAACTTGCTTACTGTGATCTCTGGAACAGCTGAAAGAACTCCAACCCTGTAAACCTTATCATCTCTAGGCACTGTAAAATGTCACCTGAGACTTGTGTCCAGTTCCTATTTCAGTGAAACTTTTCATGATCTAAATCAAAGTAGGTAATTGATTGCACTATTTTTAGCATAAACATAATCCTCGCGATCGATTAGATACGATATGGTATACATCAAAGGAATGTCGTCAGAAGTCTTCGACTAAAATTTCATGCATAGTGATACATCAAAGTTGGTGCAGAAGAATTTGGAAAAATGAAGCTCAAATGCGGCTAGGCATATCTTTGTGATTCAAGGAGAGACTGGCCAATTGGGAATCGAAATCTCTACTCCTGCTCTGAGTATGTGCAGGAGTTGGTTGTTGTTGTTGTTGTTGTAATTGTTGCTGCTGATACAATGTCCGAAGATGAGCAGCCTCTTGTTCTAGCATCTCATGTTGGACTGCAACATAAATTTCGAAGTAAACATTTACATGCCGGTGAGAAAGCTAAAACCAAATGCTCACCATGCTTAATAAGTTGTTGGTGAGAGAGATTGTCGAGCCTTTGCCTTAAGGATCTATTTTCTAGATTCAGAATAAGATTCTGCCGATCTAGAAATTCCAGTTCTGCTGAAATTTGCAAGCCTTGTGCCTGTTGAAACATCGAGTAGAATAAACTCCTCAGAAATTTTAATTTTCGATGCATTCTAGCCAAGATCGATGGTATGAACACAAGAGGCATGCCTGTAATCCTTGCACAATCATCTCTAGCTCAGCAATGTATTGAAGCTTCCTAATTCTAGAATGGCGAGCGAATTGCCTGCGATGACACAAAGAGGATAACACATTAAAGTGAAAGAACAATCAGCTTCCGTGCTAGCTATCTAACGACCGAAACTTACTTCTTATCACTCTTGGAATCGTTCTCAAGTCGTTTAGTAGTAGAATCATCCTTCATTTCAGAAGAACGGTTTGCTTTTCGACCGCCTAAAGTTCCTTCGGGCACCAATTTGTCATTCTCTAATGGAGTGTCCATCGCATAGTTCTTATATTCCCAGCTCTTTCCATCTCTGAGGTTGTTTATTTCATTCAATCCCCAGAGAGAGCTTGAAGTATAGCTTTTTTGGCTGCCTTCCTCCACATATAGATTGGTTATGTTAGAATAGAAGTTAGATCCCCCAAGAATTGGAGAAGAATCACTAAACGAACGACGATGAATGCTTCTTTTCCCCCGAGTTTCGGATTCGTTTAGTAGATCATCAAGCCAAGGAGGTTGCTCGTCGATATGAAAACTCTCTGACAAAGTATGTTGGTGTCGAGTTTGCTTGCATATAGAATCTAGAAAATTCTTTGGTCTCTCATCATCCAATGATGAAGATGATGAGGGAAAGGAGCATCTAGGAGGGAAAGCTGATTGTTTATCTGTAATATCCGAACTCCTCGAGCTAGAAATTTTGAGGTTTGCCATAAATCTATTTTCATTTTGCAATTCAACAAAATTAAAAATGACACTTAATTTAAAGAAATCAAAGAAAAACTTATCGAAGTTGCGATAAACATGAAAGCATATGATACTTTACCAAATCAATATGAATTCTCCTTCAAGTAATCCAACAATGGTAGTAGATCAAATGCTTACTAATGATCATGAAAACACCATTTTGCCCCATTAATGATGGTATAAACTATACTATAGCCAATATATATGGCGATAAACATGGTTGATCTCATTTCTTTCGGTGTGCTTAACAACCTCACTCATGGCTAAAGATGGATTGAATACAATTAAGCTCACCTATAATTTAATCATGATTAACGGTGACCAGATTGGTTAGAGAGGATAATTTTATTTATAAATTTAATGAAAAATAGATTAAAATAAAATTAAAATATATTAAAAATTAACAAATTATCAAACTGTATATGAAAGTTTCCTAAATACTCAAATCATATATCCTAATTTCAAAATTACCAAATCACGTATCCAATACCCATTTTACACAATTGCTACAGTCGATTCGGATATAATTTTTTCAAAAACGATTAAAAATTTTTTCATGATAAAAAAAATCATTACTCTCAATATATTATGTCAAATTGATGTTGAGAGCATAAATATAATCAGGAAAACTAGACAAACATATAAAACATGTTCCTAGTATTATAGGTCTATTATTCGATTTCGGTCAAAATCAGCTAATGCAAGGGTGGAGCCAATATATTAGGTTACCCGGGCCCGAGGGCTCCATTTATTTTATATATATATAATTTAATTTTTTATTCTCTTTGATTGTGTCCATTGATTGATTTTTTAACCAAAGAGCACATGTCTAATTTAGCCTAGGAGCCCAATCTAAATTTGATTCCTAAATCCTAACTCTCTATTAATAAGTCACCATGGTCTTGCCTGCCTATTATTTTGATTGCCTATTTATTTTCTACAATTAGCATTCCATATTATTTTTTATATCATGTAAGGAAACCCAAAAAAAATAAATTCGCAATTAATATCCCTATTCTTTTTTACTCTTTCGCCTATTTTTTCCTCCTCGCCTGTCGTCCGCAGACTCATTGTGATTGCTCCTCCATGGCTCCGCATTGATTTCTTCCAAGTTCCGCCAATCCCTTCTTTTCTCTTCAATGATTGCTATGCGATTAGTGTTGCTCTTTCTCGATTGTTTCATGATGTTGTGATTGTTGGTGTCTAAGCATGAAAACGAATTGCAAAAACTATTTAAAACTTACATCGATTCGATCCTCTTCTTGCCTTTGCCTTCTTCTTGCTGTCACGAGGACGTTGTCTTCTGCTTGCTGTCACGAGGGCGTCACCAAGGACAAACTCGAACGATCACAAACCAAATCCCACTCGATGGAAGCCCCGATTCCTACTTGTTCGTCCCCCTCATGGATTGCAATATGGACGCCTTTATAGGGAGAAAAACAAGCCGTTTCTCTTCTACCTCCATCAATGGAGGTGTTCAATGTCATTGATTGTGAACGTTTCAACGTTCACAATCTCGGCTTGTAACGCCAACATCTCCCACTCGTCCAATTCTATCCATATAGGTCATCTAGTCACTAAGACTATGTAAGGAAGTCACAAAGACCATATCGGAGCATTCAACTCATACTTCAGGGAAAATAGTTCGTGCGACAACAAGCACACTGAGCAATTAATGCTAAGAAAGTTGTTACACTTAACTTAGCTGCTCTATAGAACGAATCAGAGACATCAATAGCTTGCCTTTACCCCAGATTAAATATTTACATCCATCTGAACATCTCTAATCCCTCATATGACATCTATGTCAAGAGCATGTTTGTCATCTCAAATCAAGACTCTTATTCACAATCACATTTTTAAGTACTTAACAAAAAATGTAACTGGTCGACCAGTGAATAAGTATTACAGATGTAAACCAATTTTAATCTTCCTTTTCAGCTAGAATCTATTCATTCTAATCAGTTGCTTTCCTAGTTATGCTCCATAGACCGAATCATCCATAGTCAATAGGACACACACTAAAGTAGCAACCACTGATTAAAACTTCAAGTAGACAGCTAAATAGTCACTTAGGGTAAGATTAAGATTAACTGATAATCTCAAGGGTCTCACATAGTAGAGAAGCAGGGATCCTTTCTCCTACTACCCTTATTGTCGCTACAGCACATGTGGTATGAATCACATGCTACGATGTTTTTCTCTCTACCAAAAAGAGTGCATGTTTTTCTCAAATATCTAACATCGTACAGATTTCGATCTAGACATACCTAACGTCTAATCCGAATTCAACTTATGAATTCCAATCTGGCTTTAAACAGGTTTAGTAAATGGTGGGTGCATTTACTTCGATCATTACATAAATGATCTCATCTTGATACAACCTCAAGGCGACCTCAACTTATGAGTATGTCTCTCTTCACAACTACATAAGTTGTCTCATAAGTAATGGTCTTACCTCTATTTATACTCAACAAATAGAGACGACTGTCCATGTGAGTGGACCAATCTCAGCTTGCCAACATGCTCATCGAGACTTTTTCAAATGTAACAAATACATTCACACTGAATAGATCATGACATTTCATTTATAAAAATGTAACAAATACATTTACAATGTGTTACATCTTGCGTAGTCCCAAAGACTTCACATGTTCATTAAATGACTCTTTAGTCAATGGCTTAGTAAAAGGATCTGTAAGCATTGCTCGGGTAGGGATGTACTCAAGAATTATCTTTTTCTTGTCAACAATATCCCTTACAAAATTGTATTTAATTTCTATATGCTTGCCTTTGCTGTGATATTTAGGATCCTTGGAAAAAGCTATAGCAGCTTGATTGTCACAACACAATGTAACATGGCTCCCACTATCCTCAACAATCTTCAGATGCTTTAGGAACCTTCTCAACCAGACAGCTTCTTGTACAGCCGCTGCACAAGCCACATACTCAGCCTCCATTGTCGACAGTGCTACACAAGCCTGTTTCTTGCTGTTCCATGAAATGACACCTCCATTCAGCATAAAAATATAGCCAGATGTGGATTTTCTGTCGTCAAGGTCCCCTGCCCAATCCGCATCTGCGTAGCCCTTTAAGCTCAACTTTAACCCTCGGAAGCAGAGACAATAATCTGTCGTTCCTTTGAGATATCTGAATATCCTTTTTAGCGCTTTCCAGTGTCTCGATCCTGGGTTTGACTGGAAACGACTAACTAAGCCAACAGCATAGCTTATATCAGGGCGAGTACACAACATAGTGTACATCAAACTACTAATGGCACTAGCATATGGTCTTTTCTTCATCTCGGCTATCTCTTCAGGAGTCTTGGGAGACATACTTTTGCTCAAAACAACACCTTTCGCTGTAGGTGTTTGTTCAACGTTGCAATCAAACATATTGAAGTGTTGTAATATCTTAGTAATATAAGCTTCTTGGGACAAACCCAAAAGTCTTTTTGATCGATCACGAACGATCCGTACTCCTAAGATATACTCAGCTTCTCCCATGTCAATTATGTCAAATTGTGATGAAAGCCAAGACTTGACCTCAATCACAACTCTTAAGTCATTTCCAGCTATCAACATATCATCAACATATAATGATAAAATGACCAACTTTCCTTTATCCTTTCTCAGGTAAACACAATGATCCTCATTGATCATTTCGAAACCATAAGATAAAATAACTTCATTGAATCTTATGTTCTATTGTCTCGACGCTTGCTTTAGCCCATATATAGACTTTTTAAGTCATACTTTTTCCTCTTGGCCATCAGCAATATAACCTTCTGGTTGTACCATATAGATTTCCTCGTCAAGATTACCATTAAGGAAAGTCGTTTTTACATCCATCTGATGTAATTCCAAGTCATAATGTGCTACTATAGCTAAAATGACACGTATTGACACAAACTTCACAACAGGGGAAAATGTCTCTTCAAAATCAATACCCTCCAATTGGGTATATCCTTTTGCAACCAGACGAGCTTTGTATTTATTAATCTATCCATCTGCCTTCCTCTTGATTTTGAGAATCCATTTATTCCCAATAGCCCTTCGGCCTGGAGGAAGATCGACTAAATCCCAAACCTGATTCTTTCTCATAGACTCCATTTCTTCATCCATTGCAATTCTCCATTTTTCTCTAACTGAGCATCTCAATGCTGTTGGATCGAGAAATGCGAGAGAGGGGGGGGGGTGAATGTCGCAAATCGTTCGGATTTAAAAAGAGTAAGTGCGCAGCGGAATAAAACAGAGCAAAAACAACGCTAACACGGTCGTTTTACTTGGTTCGGAGCCTGGGTCGACTCCTACTCCAAGGCCCATGGTCGTTGACCGTTTTCTGCGGGCAATTCTATAAGTTCGTAAAGTTTACAAATAGATTTTACAAGAAGGCAGAATAGTAAACTTTAAATACAGAGCTCTTCGTTACCGACGTCCGGTGTAGATCGAAGTTTCGGAGCAGCGGGAAGTCGTCAGCTTGAGTTGGAAGATTTCTGGAGCGTGTCGCGGAAGCAGAAGAGCGCAGAAGTGTCACAGTGATTGATGCTTTGAAGAAGGAGGTCGAGGGCCCTTTATATAGGGCCTGGGGGCGCCCTGGTCGACGGGGGCGCCCCCCCACGTGGCAGCAGATCCACACAAGGCGCAGTCAACGACTTATCCCTTGAACCTCGGGATAAGGTCTTGACTGGGACGCCCTGGACGCTGGGGGCGCCCTGGTTGACTCGGCCAACTCTTATCCACAGCGCTGAAGTCTCCTGCGTATGACTGGCTGGGGGCGCCCGGGACAGCGGGGGCGCCCTGGGCGTGTAGCGCAGACGCGGCACAGTTGTTTGCAATGGGGGCGCCCGGGACAGCGGGGGCGCCCTGTGTATGTACTGTCGAAGTCTTTCTTGTCTTGTTGTGTTTTGTGTTCACCATGGGGGCGCCCGGGACACTCCGGGCGCCCTGGTCAGCTGTTGCCTCACTCCTTTGAGGCACTCTGAGCTGCAGACACTCGTTCCTTCGGTCCTGCATCCAGGGTTAGTCCAAAACACAATAAAACAATAAGATAATAGGTTATACAGCCTCAGCTGTCTTGGTTCTGACTTTGGTCTCCAAAATGGAGCCCTAGGTCGAACCGACGCCTAATGTTCCCTCAAGGGGAACGCGTCCTCACCTACTCCTCTCGGGAGAATTTACCTGGTGCCAACCGGCTCCTCCAGTTGGACTTTTGCCCAGCAGTCCTTCGCCAGGTCTTGAGGTACCAAGCTGCCCTTCGCTTGGTGCCTAGCAGCCCTTTGCTAGGTCTTTTCTTCTGGCAGTCCTTCGCCAGTGCCTAACATTCCTTCGCTAGGGCTTTGTCCATTCTGGCAGTCCTTCGCCAGTGCCTAGCATTCCTTCGCTAGGGCTTTTCCATTCTGGCAGTCCTTCGCCAGTGCCTAGCATTCCTTCGCTAGGGCTTTGTCCATTCTGGCAGTCCTTCGCCAGTGCCTAGCATTCCTTCGCTAGGGCTTTTCCTGTACACTCAAGAAACTTGTTAGACACCAATTAACCCTTAACTTTTGAACCCTTTTGCCAATATCAAAACACAGGTTTGACTTGGGTGCAATCTGCACCAACAAATGCTTCCTCAACCGTTCGAGGTTCTTCATCGTCAACTGGGAGAATCATTAATGCCTTATTTTCAATGTCAAACCTTCTCCGAGGAATAATCTTACGATTACTTCTTCGCAGGTTTGACTGCTGAGAAACTAATTCACTTATAGGCAATTCACTCCCACTAGGTTGAATAGATTCAGGCATTCCCTGAGATTCCTGATTTGTTAATGGAGGAACAGTATCCTCCTCCTCTATTGCAAATAGAGGAGTTGATTTATCAACTTCACCTCTTGTTGGGAACTCAGTTTCGAGAAAAGTAGCATCTCTTGACTCAATTTCAGAGATGGTTCCATCTTGCTGCTCACCAATAAAAACATAACCCTTAGAAGTATCAGAATATCTTACAAAGATACACTTCTTACCTCTGGGTCCTAATTTTCCATATTTGTGAGTCTTATCATGAATATAAGCAGCTGACCCCCATGGTCTCAGATTACTCAAATCGGGTTTTCTGCCTGTCCAAAGTTCATATGGAGTAGATGGAACTGATTTAGAAGGCACCCGGTTAAGTATGTAGGTTGCAGCTAATAAAGCATCTCCCCAATAGGAAACAGGCAAATTAGCTTGAGCCATCATCGACCTAACCATTTCAAGAAGAGTTCGATTTCTTCTTTCAGCAACTCCATTTTGCTGTGGAGTTCCAGGGATAGTTAACTGTCTAATAATCCCTTTCTCATTACATATTGTCTTGAACTGATCAGACAAGTATTTACCTCCACGGTCAGTGCGTAAGGTTTTAACCTTACGTTCCAATTGATTCTCAACTTCGTTCAAATAACGATTAAAGCAATCTAATGCTTCAGATTTATGAGAAATCAAATACACATGACCAAAACGCGTGAAATCATCAATAAATGTAATGAAATATGAACTACCATTTCTAGCATTCACGTTCATCGGACCACAAATATCCGAATGAATCAATTGCAATGTTGAATCAGCCCTAATAGCCTTACCAAACGGTTTCCTAGTTGCTTTTCCAGCAAGACAGTGCTCACATATAGACAAGTCAACTTTAGCACGAGTGCCGAGCAGACCCTCTCTTGCTAATCTATTCATTCTTTCTTGTCCTATATGTCCCAATCTAGCGTGCCAAATTTCATCATTAACATCAGCATCACTAGTAAGAGCAATGTTTGAAAAATAACCATTATTTCCACAATTAACATCAGGTTCTACATCAAGAACCATGAAACCGTTTGATATAAAACCATATCCAATTAACACAGAGTCAATTCTAAGTTCTACTCGACGACTGTAAAAATTCATACAATAACCCAATTCAAGAAGACAATTCACAGAAATAAGATTCCGTCGAATCTCAGGAGCATACAGGACATCATGCAGAAACAATGTACGCCCACCACGAAGGTTGAGTTTGCAAGTGTCAATTCCTTTGGCTTCAATTCTTGCATTGTTTCCCACATATATCCACTTATTGCCAGCTGGTACACGACGGTACTCCACGTACGTAGCTCGATCACGAGCTACATGGTTCGTTGCTCCTGAATCTATAATCCACAAAGGATAAGAATCAGCTAACAACACCGAACTAGCAACATAAAGCTCATGAAAAGAAGACATAAATGGATTTACCTTTTTCGGCTAGGTACACTCCCGAGTAAAATGACCCTTCTTGCCACAGTTGTAGCAAGTAAGCTTGCCCTTAGGTTTCTTTCCATTCTTCTTTCCTTTCTTCTTGATTGGGTCCTGCACAGTAGTAGCACCAGCTTCTTTTCCCTTTCCCTTTCCTTTCTTAAACCATTTTTTCTTATTCTTGGATCCAGAACCTTCAGCTACAAAAGCTTGCTCAGAAATCCTGGCGGATTCTATTCTCTCCGCCTCCAGTTCAATATGGCGTGAGACATCAATGAAAGTCCTAATACTCTCACTGTGAGTAAGGTTCTGTTTCATTGTTTCCCAAGAATCAGGAAGGGAACGAATAACTGCTTGAACCTGTTGTTCGTCGGTCAACTCATGACCAGCAGTCTTAAGCTCCCGAATCATATTACCCATTTCTCTCAGATGTTGGGTCATTGTCACATTCGGGCGCTTCTTACAACTGTCAAACTTGATTGTCAGTTGACGAAGCTAGCTAACACTAACTCCACTGTATCTCTCTCTCAGGGCAACCCAGACAGCATGAGCTGATGGTAGTGGCTCATACTCAAATACCAGGTCATCTATCATTGAACTGATCAATATCCCCTTTGCAGTGGAGTCCTTTTTCTTCCATGCCCTATAGGCATCAAGATCCAGTCTGTACTGTGTAGTTGTACCAACAGCAGGTTCAACCATGAAATGATTTACAGCCTCCAGAACTTCTTGTTCCTCAAGAACATATTGTATCTTGAGATGTCATATCTTATAGTTGTCCCCATACAATTTTTCCCCTTTGTTCAGTTCAGCTATGATGTTCTTGGTTGCCATGATCTATCATAAATAAACATATTATTCATTAATTCAGTGTATATCATATGCACATAATTTTTTGATTGACTCAATGTAAACTTGACTTGGATTTACGAAATCAAGTGATAACTACGTTTCCACTCATCATTCGCATAATCCAATCTAATTAACATTGATCAATTATATTACATACATCCCATTAAACGAACTAATCATTTGTCTTAAATATGAACTAATCATATAAATGAACTAATCATTTGTCTTAAATATGAACTAATCATATAAATGAACTAATCATTTGTCTTAAATATGAACTAATCATATAAATGAACTAATCATTGACAAGTCAGTTAACACATAACTTAACTTTATTTAATAGGCTTAATAAGCAGGTACAAACAAACAGAATTCAACGAACTAGATAATTTGACATCATTCCCATAATAAAAAATATTATGGCAGTGGCTATCACTCTCTCGTTCATCTCTATTTGGCCAATCTGATCAGGCTCGGGATCTTCCACAGATTCTATCGGTTCTTCCTCAAATATTTCAGGATCTTCCTCGATCATTTCAATATCGAGGTCTTCCTCAAATATTTCAGGGTTTTCCCCAGGCATTTCGGGATCGTCCTCGAACATTTCAGGATCGTCCTCGAACATTTCAGGATCGACCTCGAACATTTCGGGATCTTCCTCTGGGTCCTCCTCAGAATCTTCAATTTGATCCCACTCGATTTCCTCAGGATCCCCTTGGAATTCTTTAATCAGATCCATCTCTGGATCCTCTTCAAATTCTTCAGGATCCTCTTCCAGATCGTCCTCAGAATCTTCCAGATCCTCTTCAGAATCTTCTAGATCCTCTTCCAGATCGTCTTCAGAATCTTCCAGATCCTCTTCCATATCGTCCTCAGAATCTTCCAGATCCTCTTCTGAAAAATTCTGTCGAAGTAGTTCTCTGCACAACTCGGCATATGAGATACGTCCTTCGTAGCATCCCCAAATACCTCTTGCAGCTACTTCAGCACATCTCGGCAATGAATTAATCAATGCCCCGATCCGGTAGTTATCTAGGACTGGAAACTCTTCCTGTTCGAGTTTCCAAAATAGACGATCAAGCCTTCCCATATGCCCTTGGATGCCTAGATGAGGGTGGAAGTCAATATCCTCTATTTGTTCCCTCAAATGATTCCGTCGCACATCTCGACGAGTCATTGTGGTAATAAATCTCGGCATCTGGAATTGAAATACACAATGTCAGTACAAAACCGACAAACCAGTAACAAAACTGGTTCAATTCAATTCATAACACAAATAGATAAAGGCATATAATTTTCCTTTTGTTTGTAGCTACAATTAAGCCTATTTAGATTTAAGGTTCAATTTAATAATCAAATCATTCTGTTTAGTTCAGATTATTTGATCAAAATGGTTTGGTTAAACCAACTAATGGTTTGAACCAAAACCGATTTGATCAACTTAATCCTTTTATACCAAACTAGAATCTAATTTAAATAAATTGAACCATTCTTAAACAAGTTACCGAATAGCTCTTCTGGTTGGGCTTGTTTGCCTTCACCGGGAGGTCAAGGGATTGAACCTCTCTCGGGCAGCAGCGTGACAGCGGCATTTTGCAGGCAGAGTGGAATATTTTTCGGGTTTTTTTTTTAATAATTAAAATCAACTTTCCTTTAAAAACCCGAAACCTAATCCCGCAGCCGCCGCCTCAACGTCAAAACCGCCTCTTCTTCTTCCCTCAGTCGATTCTTCTTCCCTCAGCCGTTTTTTTCACCGTCACCAACGCCGGAGCGATTTGATCCTTCCGACGGCGACGGAGCGCAGCGCGCGTGATGATCGACGGCCAGGGGATGAAAGAGCCGAGAGCTCAGGCGATTTCAAGCGATCAACAGCGCGATTTGTTCATCGCAAAGGTAAAAAAATGATTTTTTCATGCTTTTACAACTGCTCTGATACCACTGTTGGTGTCTAAGCATGAAAACGAATTGCAAAAACTATTTAAAACTTACATCGATTCGATCCTCTTCTTGCCTTTGCCTTCTTCTTGCTGTCACGAGGACGTTGCCTTCTGCTTGCTATCACGAGGGCGTCACCAAGGACAAACTCGAACGATCACAAACCAAATCCCACTCGATGGAAGCCCCGATTCCTACTTGTTCGTCCCCCTCATGGATTGCAATATGGACGCCTTTATAGGGAGAAAAACAAGCCGTTTCTCTTCTACCTCCATCAATGGAGGTGTTCAATGCCATTGATTGTGAACGTTTCAACGTTCACAATCAAGGCTTGTAACGCCTCGGCTTGTAACGCCAACAGTGATTGCTCCATCGATCCTTCATCCTTTTCCGGTTATCCTTTCTTTTTACTTCCACTGTTGCTTCATGCTCTACAAGACTACAACTACTGTAAATATAAGCATTACAATTAATTGAAATGTATGCCTAATCAATACATTGTTTACCTAATTATAAGATTAAAATGCATGCCGATATTCATCACAGTTAAATGCTTAAACGGATCAAACAATTAGTTTGCATCAAAGATGAAATGTTACAACAAACAAAAACCGATTATAGACCATAGTTGTTTGCTTTTTATATATTTGCTCACTTTCGCTTTCTAATTTTTATTCTATTAATTAATTATTATCTACAATGGTAAAAAATAATAGTAATGAAAATGCTAAATATACACGATTAAGTGCTTAATTAAAGTTTTTAATATATTGTTGGAGTTAATTGAAGATTTTTTTACTAGATATACCGCCAAGTTTAATATATTTATTATCTACAATGACAACATATTTCTTTTTTTTATTAATCTTATTCTCATGTACAATTTAAACTAGTTGATTTCTTAATTGTTTTCTAATCAAAATTTTGCTAATTTAATTTGTTTTTATGTCGAATATTGAAAGACACAATTATAAACATTTTAATATTTTTTTAATTTAATAAATAATGTTGAATTTTTAGCTATTACTTTTGATTTAGAATCTATGTAGGTAAAAATGAGATTTATATTAAAAATTATATTTAAAATTTATAAGATTCTAAGTTAATCATGTCAAAATTTATTTGTGTGTAGGCTAGTTTAATGTAAAATGAAGAGAGAAAAGGAAGAAACAATTTTCTATCATTCTTTAAGACAATAATTGATAATCCTTCGACGTTCGAGAGGGCAAAGATTAATACATCCATTCCTAATAAGAAGTTCGTGTTGGGGAAATATTTATTAGGTAAGGGTTGACCAAGTTTCACTAGACTTGGGTGAGCTTGGGTTTCGATATTTGACAATGATATTTGAACATTGTGTGAGTCAAGTGGGTCAAGGTTGACTGAAAACTTGACTGGTGAAGTCCAGGTGGATTGGAGAGATTGCACGCTAGTACGGGAAAAGTCCTAGTGAGACAGGGCACGTCTAGTGGGTACTAGGTGAAGTTCAGGTGGATCGGAGAGATGTACACTGGCACGGGAAAGTCTTAGTGGGATTAGGCACGTCTAGTGGGAACTGTTGGAGCAATCTAGGTATCTTGGATTTTGATGTTTGGGCAAAGGTTTAAGTTAGGATTATTGTTATATTTAATATGCATTTTGAGTATGCAGGATATAGGTACAACAAAGGAGAAAAGTCCAAGTGGCATCTTGGCAATGAAAGACCCGATAACAAGGACCGAGGCCGAAGGAAGCTCCAGAAGGCAAGGTGTGAAGGATGGAGAGGCATCCAAGGGACGCAAGGCTGATGGAGGAGGCTAAAAGGCTAGGTCTAGGTTGGTCAGGCGAGGACGAGTGTTGAGTGACTTACTCAGGGTTAAAACCCTAGATTTAGGATTTGGACAGTCGATTGTTGCATGTAGCAGTCGATTGGTGTTGGGCATAGAAAGATCAGTCAACTGATCTTCTATGCAGTTAACTAGTATCGCTAGAATTCGAACGTTGGGTTGTAACGTTTGAATCCGAGTGGACCAGTCAACTAGTGTTGGCACCAGTCGACTGGTAACGGTAGGAACAATGGTGAGCTCTATTTAGGAGAGCTCGGTTTGGCTGGGCAAAGGTTGACGAAATAAGCTTGAGTAAAGTTTGTTAGTAGTCTACAAGTGCTCAGGAGTTGTTGCAAGGTTGTGGAGAGGTTTCTCCACCCACAAGGAGCGACGCGAGCTAGCCGGAGGCTTTCCGGGGAATCATCTACCGACGGATCGGGATCGTCCATCTTACGGATAGCCGTGGAGTAGAAGTATCATCTCCGAACCACGTAAAGGTTTCGTGTTAGCATTGTTTTAATTTGTAGTTTGTGTTTTCGCTTGCGCTTGCTAACATGTGTAGGAAGAAACCGGCGAATCAAGTGGGTGATTGATTATTCACCCCTCTAGCCGGCGCATCGGACCCAACAAGTGGTATCAAAGCTGGAGGTTGCTCGTCTACAGACTAACCGCCGGGAGAGCAAAAGTCGCTAAAGGAAGATGGACTCGGAAGGTCCGCTAGGATGGGATACTCGGATCCCACCTCCATATAATTGAGACGACTTCGATTATTGGAGAAAGCGGTTGGAGACGTGGTTCTAAATGGATTGGGACCATTGAATCGCATTGGAGGTTCCATTCGAAACTCCAACGGACAAGAAGGGGAAATGCCTCCGACCTCGGTATTAGACCAAGGATCAAAAGAAGGAAACGAAGCTGAATAAGGAGGTAACGAGAATTGTTTTAAACTTATTGCCTTCTTATATTGTGTCTCGTGTAGGTGATTACAAGAATGCCTATGAGCTATGGAGAAAGGTGATAGCTCTACATGAGAATTCTACACATGGACATAGAGTGGAGAAGTCCAAGGATAGGGGCTCATTGGTTCAAGAGAAGGAGAATGATCAATCGAAAGTTGAATCGAATTCAACATCTGAAGAGGAGGAGGAAGTGGGATCGTCCACATCCTCAAGTGACGAAAAAATAGAAGAAGTCTCCACTTCAAGAATTAAGGGGGAGGAGAGACCATCCTCAATACCGGAGCAAGAAGAAGCCTCCACCTCCACCAAAGAAAAGTCAAAGGATCACATCATTTATTTTGGGTGCAATGAGAAGGGACACTACAAGGACAAGTGTCCATTAGGTAAAAAGGAGATAAACTTTAAACTCAATTCAAATAATTTGAAAACTAACATGAGTTGTAGGGATGAAACAAAGAAGGATAAGAAGCATATAATTTGCTTCACGTGTGGTGAGCGGGGCCACTACCACACAAAATGCCCAAGGAAAGGAGAGCTTAAGAAGCTAGAGCATTTAAAGAAATTGGAGAAGAAGAGGAGTTCAAATCAAGGAGGAGCTTCAAAGGTAAAGGGGAAGGTAATCCCTTATTTGAAATTCAATCCAATTTCTAATTTATATATGCTTGTTAAAAATAATATAGATTATTTACCCAAGCATAATCATGGATTTAGGTATAATGATAGGAATAGGATTAACAAGGTAGATAACCCTAGAAAATCGTTACCCATGGCTAGACCTAATAAGACTAAAACTATTATGCCTAAGGTGAGGAAGGTAATTAATGATCATGACATTAATCCCAAGAAGAGGAGACATATGCCTAGAAAGGTGGGAAGGTCTAGGAATGTCCAAGATAGATATGTTGACTCTAGGGTTAGAACACTAGAGTTGGAAAATCAAGTCTTGAAGGTAAGGCTTGAGGAAATGGAGAGAGTCCTAGATAGGTTTATTATTGGACCTAGGGGACTTGACATGTGCTTGGGTATTCAAAAATCCAAAAATGTCAAATTGAGTATCTCTAAGACCAAAAGAATGTCAAATACTAGAAGGGCACAAGACATTGGTAAGGGAGGAGTAATCAAGGACAAAACGTCCAAGATTAAGAAAGTAACGATTGAGAGCCAAGGATCACTAGAGGTACACCGGTGTGGCTTAGTAACCTTGGATAAGTCGCCTAGGGAGGTGGCTAAGGTTAAGAGCTCAAGGGGGAACTTTAAGAGTCAAATTAGGATCCATGGTAAATGGATCTAGGGAGAATTTCTTCCGGAAGTCTAGATAGACTATAGAGTGTGCTAAAAGGTTTGGAGATGGATCTAAGTCTCAATCCTTAAGTTTTTGCACATTAAGTTGATGTTTCATGCATGAAAATATGACATTGGGACATATTGCATGAAAATTGGTTTTGATGTGTAGATGTCATATAAATCAATGCTAGGGATGCATTGTGGTTTGGTATGGGCAGATACATCAAGAGGAAGCCAAAATTAAGACTTTAGGTCAAGGTTCTATTGAGCCATTAAGATAGTTTTGGGTTTTGTGTCAATCTTGGGATCCGAGATATATACATTTTTAAATATATTCCAAGTAGACACGGGTACCACAAATCACTCCATAAAATTTAGTAATTTTTGGAGATTTATGAAATTTCTGGTGCATTTCTGAATTAAAGTTCATAATGTTGAAAATGTTGTTATCAGGGTATCAGTCGACTGGTACAGGGGGCAATTAACTGGTAACAGTATTTTTTAGAGAGAGATTAGCTACTGTATGATTTTTCAATAGGGATCAATCGACTGGTAACTATCTCAGTCGACTGATACGTGCTGGAATTGTTTTCAGCAGTCGAAAAGTGTCCAAATGATTGTCAAATATGTGTATAATCTTATGGGGGGTTAATACAGGGGGTTAATACACAATGTTTGTGGTCCTTTAAGGATAAAGAATCTAATAATTGGAGAGATTGTTGGAGTTTTTTTTGATGTGTGGCAAAGGGGAAAAAGTGTTGGGTTTAAGTGGGAAATCAAGATACCTTTGCAAGCAATTCAAGCTCAAGGGGGAGCTTAGGTGAAAGGGGAGCATTTGTTAGCAAAGGGGGAGAAGTTGTTGGTGCAGGAAGCACCATATCGAACCTTGTTTTGATATTGGCAAAGGATTCAAAGTTAAGTGTTATTTGTGATCTAATAAAGTTACTCAAGTGTGCAGGAAAGTCCTAGTTAATCTAGGCACTAAGTCATGGCCGAGGGTTGGGCACCTAAGACTTGACCAAGAGTTGGGCACTAAGTCCTGGCCGAGAGCTGGGCACCTAAGACCTGACCAAGGGTTGGGCACTAAGACCTGGCCGAGGGCTGGGCACCGAAGACCTGCTCGGAAGGTGGGCACGAAGTCCTGGTCGAGGACTGGGCACGAAGTCCTGGCAAGGGGCTGGGCACCGAAGACCTGCTCGGAAGGTGGGCACCGAAGACCTACTCGGAAGGTGGGCACGAAGTCCTGGTCGAGGACTGGGCACGAAGACCTGGTCAGGTTGATCGGGCAAAAGTCCAACCGGAGGAGCCGGTTGGCAAAAGATAAACTCTCCTGAGAGGAGTAGGTGAGGACGCGTTCCCCGTCGAGGGAACAGTAGGCGTTAGTTCGACCTAGGGTTCCATTTGGGAGACCCGAAATTAGAACCAAGACAGCTACGACTGTAAAGATGGACTAATATTCTTGCCTTGTTTGTTTTGGAACTAACATTGGATGCAGGGATCGAAGGAGTGTGTTTCTGCAGCTCAGAACGCCCCAAAGGAGAGGGGCAGGCAGCTGGGCTAGGCGCCCGGGAGGTCCTGGGTGCCCAAGGTCAAAGCCAAACAAGTAGAAAACAAGAATCGCTTCGAAACAACACTGGGCTAGGCACCCGGGAAGTCCTGGGCGCCCAAGGTCAAAGCCAAAGAGGAGTCGAAGCAAAATCAGCCACGAAGCCAGCGGGCTAAGTCAAGCTGGGCGCCCGGGAGGTCCCGGGCGCCCAGTCAGCTCCGAGGCCGATTCTGAAGGGATAAGCGCTAACCGAGCTGCGGATGAGGTTTCTCCGATCTGAAGGCACGTGTCAGGCGCCTCCGGCGAATCAGGCGCCCCCAGGAGCACTATAAAAGGGGTTCGACCCCTAGGCTTCAAGAAGGCAACTTTTCAACGCCTCTACGCTTTTCGTTCAAGCGCTCTGCTCCGACAAACTCCTATCTCGAGACTCTAGCACCGACGACTACCCTTTGCTCCGAAGTACGATCCACATCAGGCGTCGGTAACGAAAAGTGTATTCATTTACTTACTGCACTATTCTTGTATTAAATCTGTAAACCTTTGCGCGAATATAGAATTGCCCGCAGCAAATGGTCAAGGACCCTGGGCCTTGGAGTAGGAGCCGACCGCGACTCCGAACCAAGTAAAAATACTTGTGTTCCTTGTGTGTTTTTAATTCCGCTGCGTATTTTCTCTTAGTCTTATCCGAAAAGTTAACACGATATTCACCCCCCCCCCTCTATTGTGTTTCTCGATCCAACAGAAGTACCTTTGCAAGAAAAATCTACTCAAGGGGGAGTTTAGGTAGAAGATGGAGCCTAAGGTTAGGTTCCATGATAATATGCTTTGTTGTTGTTTTCCTAAACTTAAATGGGTTGTCAAACATCAAAAAGAGAGAGATTGTTGGAGCAATCTAAGTACCTTAGATTTTGATGTTTGGGCAAAGATTTAAGTTAGGATTATTGTTGTATTTAATATGCATTTTGAGTATGTAGGATATAGGTACAACAAAGGAGAAAAGTCCAAGTGACATCTTGGCAATGGAAGACCGACCCGACAACAAGGACTAAGGTCGAAGGAAGCTCCAGAAGGCAAAGCGTGAAGGATGGAGAGGCATCCGAGGGACGCAAGGCTGATGGAGGAGGTTAGATGGTTAGGTCTAGGTTGGTCGGGCGAGGACGAGTGTTGAGTGACTGTACTCGGGGTTGAAACTCTAGATTTAGGATTTGGGCAGTCAACAGCTGCATGTAGCAGTCGACTGGTGTTGGGCACAGAAAGATCAATCGACTGATCTTCTATGCAGTCGACTAGTGTCAGCTGAAATTTGAACGTTGGGTTGTAACGTTCAAATTCGAGTTGACCAGTCGACTGGTGTTGGCACCAGTCGACTGGTAACGGTAGGAACAGTGGCGAGCTCTATTTAAGAGAGCTCGATTTGGCTGGGCAAAGGCTGACGAAATAAGATTGGGTAAAGCTTGTTAGTAGTCTACAAATGCTCAGGAGTGGTTGCAAGGTTGTGGCGAGGTTTCTCTACCCACAAGGAGCGACGCGAGTTAGCCGAAGGCCTTCTGGGGAATCATCTACCGACGGATCAGGATCGTCCATCTTACAGACAACCGTGGAGTAGGAGTATAATCTCCAAACCACGTAAAGGATTCGTGTTAGCATTATTTTATTTGTAGTTTGTGCTTCCGCTTGCGCTTGCTAACATGTGTAGGAAGAAACCGGTGAATCAAGTGAGTGATCGACTATTCACCCCCCCTAGCCGGTGCACCGGTCCCAACAGGAACCAGTTGAAGTCTAGGTGGATTCGGAAGATCACACACTGGCACGAGAAGACCTAGTTGCGAACTAGATGAAGTCCAAGTGGATCCGAGAGATCGCATGTTGGAATGAGGAAAGCCTAGTTGGGAACTAGGCAAGAAAGTCTAAGTCGGTCAAATGTTTGATCAGACATGTGGTGACGAAGTCCTAACAGGTCATGGTTGACTGGGGTTAGGCAAGGGAACCCTAGACTTGTGCACACAAGTTAGGGTTGTGTCAATCGATTGGCGTTGGGTTATCACAAGCAGAAACCTTCTTAATCGATTGGGTAATCGATTGGAAGAGTTGTGTCACGTAAACAGAAACAAGCTAAATCGATTGGGTAATCGATTCAACATCATCTTAATCGATTGGTCAATCGATTAAGGAGGACCATAATCGATTGGTCAATCGATTACGACTGTATTACGCTAGAGCACAGAAAGGTACTGAATCGATTCAACAATCGATTAAGATCTTCTTAATCAATTAACTAATCGATTATACTTCAAAAAAAATAGTCATTGAACGGCTAGTCTGACGTGGTAATCGATTGGGTGATCGATTGAGTAAACCCTAGGTCGCGAGTATATAGGGTTTTCACGCAGGTTGGAGCGGAAACTCTTCGGCAATTCCTCTCCTCCTTCTTCACCCATTCTTGTGAGCTTCTTAGGGACAAGTGTTGTTGCATTTTTAAGCATCAAGGGGTGATTGCAAGCTAGAAGAAAGCAAGACAAGAAAGGATATCATTTGTGTGAATCTTGTTAGATTTATTTTGTATTTACTTGAGCTTCTTGTTGTATCTTCTTGTAAAATTATACGAGGCTTCCCCGCCTCCAAGAAGGAGACTTTCATAGTGTTTGAGAGAGTGAGGAAGAATGGATCTTTGGATTAGTCGTCTTAAGGAGGTGGATACCAAATAAATCGGATGATAACAAATTTTCATCAAGTAAAAACCAGAGTTAATCACCCCCTCTAGCTTGCGTACCAGTCCTAACAAGTGGTATCAGGGCGAGGTCGTTCTTCTTTGGACTCATCGCCAAGAGAGCAAAAGCTAGAGGAAGAAGAAGTTGAAGAAACCATAATTTCAAGAAATCATTATCAAGAGGGTTCAACCTCAAAATGAAGTCCAGCTATGACACCTGAGTACCTCTACCATTCGACAAAGCACCGAAGGAAAGCACCAACAAACACCAAAGGAAAGCTCTAACGAAGGGTTTTGAAGCTCCAACAAGCACCAAAGGAAAATTCCTCAAGAAGACCAAATGGAATGAGGAGCAAATCAAGAGGTGTGAGGCCAACGATAAGGTAACCAAAATTTTAGTTAATCTATTGTCGAGCGCAATCTTGAACAAAATTAGAGATTATCAAGATGCAAAAGAGCTTTGGAGCAAATTGGCAAAGCTTCATGAAGATCCCTCCACTTTGCCAAATCAAGACGAATTCGAAGTGGGAGATTCATTGTACGAAGGGGATTCAGAAGTTGAAAGATGCTCAACATCCAAAGATGAAATTCAAGAAGCCTCCACTTCAAAAATTGAGGGGGAGCAAAATTTGTCATTGACCCCAAAATAAGAAAAAGCTTTAACATCATCATTCGAGGTCAATGAAGAAGAAGAAGAGTCAAGTGTCACCCCTACAAGCAAAGGTATAATAATTTCAATTTGTAAAAATAAAAATCATATCATTTACTTTAAGTGTAGGAAAAAAAGGCACTACAAGAGTAAGTGTCCAAAATTGACCAAGAAGAAGGGTCAAGTGGCACCCAAGGACAAAAAAAAAATCAAAGGAGGTCAGTCCTGTGGTACGAAAGAACAAGAAGCACATTGTGTATTTCTCATGCAATTAACGAGGACATTATCGAAAGCAATGTAAAAGGGGAAGGATCTGATCAAGGCCAAATGAAGAAGCTCAAATCAATGGGGAGCTTCCAAGAATACTCCCAAGGTATCATTAGTTGTTGGATCGAGAGATGCGATAGAGGGGGGGTGAATGTCGCAAATCGTTCGGATTTAAAAAGAGTGGGTACGCAGCGGAAATAAAAGAAAAACATAACAATGCAAACACAGTCGGTTTACTTGGTTCGGAGCCTGGGTCGACTCCTACTCCAAGGCCCACGGTCGTTGACCGTTTTCTGCGGGCAATTCTATAAGTTCGTAAAAGTTTACAAGAAAGATTATAACAAGAACAGTTTAGTAAACTTTAAATACAGCTCTTCGTTACCGACGTCCGGTGTAGATCGAAGTTTCGGAGCAGCGGGACGTCGTCAGCTCGAGTTGGAAGATTTCTGGAGCGTGTCGCGGAAGCAGAAGAGCGCAGAAGTGTCGAAGCAATTGATGCACTGAAGAAGGAGGTCGAGGGCCCTTTATATAGGGCCTGGGGGCGCCCTGGTCGACGGGGGCGCCCCCCCACGTGGCAGCAGATCCACAAGAGGCGCGGTCGTCGACTTATCCCTTAATCCTCGGGATAAGGCCTTGACTGGGGCGCCCTGGACGCTGGGGGCGCCCTGGTTGACCCGGTCAAACCTTATCTGCAGCGCTGAGCTCTCCTCGGTAAGGCTGGGGGCGCCCTGTGTGCTGGGGGCGCCCGGGACAGCGGGGGCGCCCTGGGTGCGCAGTGCAGACGCGGCAGCAGCTTAACTTCTCCAGTTAGTTTGCCATGGGGGCGCCCGGGACAGCGGGGGTGCCCTCAGAATGTACTGTCGAGGTTCTTCTGGTTGTGTTGTGTTTTGTGTTCACCTTGGGGGCGCCCGGGACACTCCGGGCGCCCTGGTCAGTGATCGCCTCTTTCCTTTGAGGCATTCTGAGCTGCAGACACACGTTCCTTTGGTCCTGCATCCAGGGTTAGTCCAAAACACAATAAACCAATAACATAATGAATTATACAGCCTTGGCTGTCTTGGTTCTGACTTTGGTCTCCAAAATGGAGCCCTAGGTCGAACCGACGCCTAATGTTCCCTCAAGGGGAACGCGTCCTCACCTACTCCTCTCGGGAGAATTTACCTGGTGCCAACCGGCTCCTCCAGTTGGACTTTTGCCCGGCAGTCCTTCGCCAGGTCTTGAGTTGCCAAGCTGCCCTTCGCTTGGTGCCTAGCAGCCCTTCACTAGGTCTTTTCTTCTGGCAGCCCTTCGCCAGTGCCTAGCATTCCTTCGCTAGGACTTGTCCATTCTGGCAGTCCTTCGCCAGAGCCTAGCGGTCCATTGCTAGGGCTTTTCCTGTCTGGCAGTCCTTCGCTAGTGCCTAGCATTCCTTCGCTAGGGCTTTTCCTGTACACTCAAGAAACTTGTTAGACAACAACTAACCCTTAACTTTTGAACCCTTTTGCCAATATCAAAACACAGGTTTGACTTGGGTGCATTCTGCACCAACAATATCCCCCTTTTTGATATATGGCAACCTAGTTCAAAAAGTTAAGGAAAAAAATGCTGAAATTGCAATCCTAAGTTAGATTCCCTCCCCCTGGAAGAAATCTCCCCCTAGGTTTTTCAAAAATAGGTGATGTGAGTTAAGTACTTAAAAGATTTCATGTTTTGATAATAAGTTGGGAAATCTGCTAAGTTTTTCGAGAAGATGTTCTAAGTTTGGAAGGGTTAGAAAACTTTAGACAAATTCTCAGTTTTAGAAACATTTCAGACTTTGGAAAATTTTCAGTTTTGGAAAAACTTCAGACTTAGAAAATTTTCAGTTTTGGAAAAACTTCAGACTTAGAAAATTTTCAGTTTTGAAAAACTTTCAGACTTAGAAAATTTTCAGTTTTGAAAAAACTTCAGACTTAGAAAATTTTCAGATTTTGGAAAAACTTCAGACTTAGAAAATTTTCAGTTTTGGGAAAAAATTTCAGACTTAGAAAATTTTCAGACTTTAGAAAAAATTCAGTTTTGAAAAACTTTCAGACTTAGAAAATTTTCAGTTTTGAAAAAACTTCAGACTTAGAAAATTTTCAGATTTTGGAAAAACTTCAGACTTAGAAAATTTTCAGTTTTGGGAAAAAATTTCAGACTTAGAAAATTTTCAGACTTTAGAAAAAATTCAGTTTTGAAAAACTTTCAGACTTAGAAAATTTTTAGTTTTGAAAAAACTTCAGACTTAGAAAATTTTCAGATTTTGGAAAAACTTCAGACTTAGAAAATTTTCAGTTTTGGGAAAAAAATTTCAGACTTAGAAAATTTTCAGACTTTAGAAAAAATTTCAGACTTAGAAAAAATTTCAAAGAATAATTTGAGCAAAAATTAATAGCAGTTCAGAGCAAAAAGGATTTTAAGCAAATAAATTGAGTTTAGAAATAATTCAGAGTTAGAAATTTTGGAAAAATATTTTTTTTCCCTGTTTCCTTTCCAACTCTCCCCCTTTGACATATATCAAAAATGCACAAAAAGATATTTGCAATAATTAAATTAAGCATTTGCTGTACTGAATCGAGCTGGAACCTAAGTCTGGTTAAATCTTTAGGGACGTGTCTAACTCAATTAGCTACTTACTAACTGTTATAAACAGTAGTTTTCGCTAGGGTTAGTCAAGTTAAGTGCATTGTTCAAGTTAGATTGTCTAAACTTGACACTTAACCTGATTGCTGTTCATTTAGTGCCCCAATTGCTGCCGATGCACTGACTTAAAGCATCTTGAATTGAGGCAAAGACCTAAGCATCTCAACACTTTCTAGGTTATCAATCAAAGTGCCCTAAGGTGCTTGTGAGATGCTGGCTTCTAAGTCTATAGGTGCATGCAGTTCTAGGGTTAGAGCCTAGGCTAAGTCCATTTTCGAAAAAGCCCTAGTTTTGAAGGGGGTAGTTTTTTGAAATAAAACTAAGTAAAAAAATTTTTAGAATTTAAGAAAAAACTTTTTAAAGTCAAAGTAACATTTTTTAACAAAAACATTTAAAATCAATTTAAAACATTTTAAGGTAAAAACCAAATGATTCTATTCTACTAAGCATAACCCTAACTGCCTTCTTAGTGAGCTAAACTCAGATTCAGGTAGGGGTTTAGTGAATATGTCCGCTAGGTTGGATTTGGAGTCTACATGCTTAAGGACTATTTCACCCCTAGCTACGTGATCTCTTACAAAGTGATGTTTTACTTCTATGTGTTTGGTTCTAGAATGTTGTATTGGGTTTTTGGTTAAGTTAATTGAGCTAATATTGTCAATATTGACTTGGGTCTGATTGTAGTCTAGTTGAAAGTCCTTAAGAGTATGCATCATCCATAGGAGTTGAGCTACACACTCTCCTAAGGCTACATATTCAGCTTCAGTTGTTGATAAAGCAACACAGTGCTGCTTTCTACTGCACCAACTTACTAAGCTGTTTCCTAAAAGTTGACAGCTTCCACTTGTACTTTTTCTATCTAATTTACAACCAGCATAGTCAGAATCAGAGTATCCTGATAACTTAAAGGATGAAGTCCTAGGGTACCAAATCCCTACATTTAGGGTGCCCTTAATGTATCTTAAAACTCTTTTTAGGGCTGCTAAGTGAGTTTCCTTAGCACAGGTTTGGTACCTAGCACACATTCCTACTGGAAAAAGTATATCAGGTTTGTTGGCTGTAAGGTACAGTAGACTTCCTATCATACTTCTGTAAAGTTTTAGGTCTACTGGTTTACCCTCAGGGTCACTATCTAATTTTACATTTGTGGCCATTGGGGTACTTATACTTTTAGAGTTATCCATTTTAAATTTCTTAATTAGTTCTTTAGCATATTTAGATTGATGTACATAATTTCCATCCTTAGTTTGTTTGATTTGTAACCCTAGGAAAAAGTTGAGTTCCCCAACTAAACTCATTTCAAACTCATTTTCCATTATTGTTACAAATTCTTTTAGAAATTTAGAATTAGTTGATCCAAATATTATATCATCTACGTAAATTTGGGCAACAAATATATCCTTTTCTAAAATTTTAACAAACAAGGTTGGGTCGATTTGACCTTGTTTGAATTCTTTAGAGATCAGGTAATTGGATAATCTTTCATACCAGGCCCTGGGTGCTTGTTTTAGTCCATAAAGGGCTTTACTAAGTTTGTATACATGATCGGGTTTTTCTATATCCTCAAATCCTGGGGGTTGTCCTACATAAACTTCTTCCTTAATAAGCCCATTTAAGAAGGCTGACTTTACATCCATTTGGTATAATTTAAATCCTTTATGGGATACAAAGGCTAGTAACATCCTAATAGACTCAAGTCTAGCTACAGGGGCGTAGGTTTCATCATAATCCAACCCTTCTACTTGGCTGAATCCCTTAGCTACTAAGCGGGCTTTATTTCAGACTATTTCACTTTGATCGTTTAACTTATTCCTAAATACTCACTTAGTGTCAATTACGGATTTGCCCTTAGGTTTAGGTACTAACTCCCAGACTTGGTTTCTCTCAAATTGGGCTAACTCTTCTTGCATGGCTAAGATCCAGTCAGGATCAGGTAGGGCTTCCTCAATAGTCTTAGGTTCAATCTTCGAAATCATGGCTATTTGACTAAGATTTCTATAGGAAGCTCTAGTTCTGACGCCTAAGGTTGGATCACCTACAATTTGGTCAGTTGGGTGACTGAGTCTGGGTTTCTTCGTTTTTCTTGTACTTGGCTCAGCTTCAGGTCCAGCTGGTCCAATAAGTTCAATTCTGGGTTCATTGGTTGGTTCAACTAATTCAGAAGTTGGTTCAATTGTTAAGTCATTAAAGGGTTCAGTTAGGGTTTCAGAGTTATCTTCTTGATCAGTATTTGGTGAAGCTAAGTCAGCATTATCAGATTTTGGGTAAGTTTCTTCATCAAATATTAAGTTGGTTGTTTCTTCAATTTTCTTAGTTATTTTGTTGTAGACTCTATAAGCTCTACTTGTTGTAGAGTATCCTAAAAAGATACCTAGGTTTGACTTGGATTGGAATTTTCCAAGATAGTCTTTGGTATTAAGAATATGGACTTTGCATCCAAAGACTCTAAGATAGTGTAGGTTTGGAAGTCTATGGTAGTAAAGTTCATAGGGTGTTTTATTTAACCTTTTATTAAGCAGAATCCTATTTTGGATATAGCAAGCTGTGCTAATTGCTTCTGCCCAATAGTGGTTAGGTAGGTCAAATTCATTGAGCATAGCCCTAGCAGCTTCCTGTAGGGTTCTATTCTTCCTTTCTACTATGCCATTTTGTTGGGGGGTTCTCGGACACGAAAATTCGTGTTTATATCCATTTACTTTGCAGAATTCTTCGAATCTTTGATTCTCGAATTCTCCCCCGTGGTCAGACCTAAGTCTTTTGATTTTGGTATCATTTTGATTTTCAATCAATTTACAAAAGTTGTTAAATAGGTTCAGGGTTTCATCTTTGGTCTTGAGAAACCTGACCCAGGTGAACCTAGAGTAGTCATCAATTATCACTAAGCAGTATCGGTTTCCACTTAGTGACTTGGCTCCATGTGAATCAAATAGGTCAAGGTGTAGGAGCTCAAGTGTGGTTTGGGTTTGATCAGATTGGATTAATTTGTGACTAGACTTGGTTTGTTTGCCTTGATTACAGGATTCACATATTAGGTTTTCATTATTCTTAATTTTGGGAACACCTTTGACTAAGCCAAGTTGGGTAATTTTTGAGATAGTTCTTAGATTGGTATGACCTAATCTCCTATGCCAGAGTTTTGATTGTTCTAACTGTGTTAACATGCATTTGGGTATAAGGGGAAGATTTATAGTGTATACATTGTTTTTCCTAGTGCCCTTCAGCATGATTTCTGAGTCTTGTGCATTTCTAATCAGGCAATTAGAATTGTTGAAAGTAACTAAATAACCAGAGTCACATAACTGACTTATGCTAAGTAAGTTAAAATTGAAGTTTTCCACCAATAGAACTTTCTTAATAATGAAATTGGATTTAAGTTCAATATTACCTGACCCAATTACCTTGAGTGTAGCATTGTTACCAAATGCACTGAGCCCAGGTTTTTGAACTTGAGTTTGGTGAACTTCAATTTGTCCCCAGTCATATGTCTGGAGCACCCGCTATCTAACATCCATTGGTCCAAATCTTTATGTTCCTACACATAAAGAATTTTTGATGATTTGGATCCAATTTAAGTTAGGGATAGCCTAAATTGAGTTTCACTTCCTAGTCTGTCTCACCCCAGTCTAGGGTTTTCAATCACGTTAACCTTAAGGTTTTTGTGAGACAGGTTTGAGAGTAGAAATTAGTTTTGAAAAGGAATTTCAATTTATTTTCGAAAAAGTTCTTTATTTTTGAAAACAGATTTTTAAACAAATAAGTTTAGAAATTTTGAAAAACAGATTAAGTGATTTTTGAAAAAGAAATAAGTTTAAGAAGTAAAATTTTGAAAACAGATTAAGAGTTTTCGAAAAAGAGATAGGTTTGAAAACAGATTAGAATCTATAATTATTTGAACTTTGAGTTAGATTCGAATTTGACAAAAGATAATTTGAATTTGAATTTCAGAAATTGACTTCCAGGTCTTGGCGAGGCACTAGGCCTTCTTTGGCCGTAGCCTTATGGGATCATCCACCCTTTCCTTGACAAAGCCTTTTAATGAAATTTCATTTTCAGATTAAATTAAGTCATTTTCTGGTCTAACTAGCTTGGGTCTTGGATCGGTAGCTTCGGCTGGTTTCACCAGTCTAAAGAGACCAAGTAGACTTGATCTTATTAGAGTTGGTTTCCCCAACGTACTATCATCTCACCTCCTCCCAATACTATGTTTTCAAGTTTCAAGTAATTTAGTCCTTAAATCTAAGTATTCCTTAAATCTAAGCATGGCAATTTGCAAAAAAAAAATAAATAAACAAACAATCAATCAATTAAAAAAAATTATCTAATTATAAAAATTGTTTTGATTTTGGCTCCCCCTGGACTAAAGCCTCTGTATGGGTTAGGCAAGATGTGAATCTTGTCCTTGGGGATCCAAAATTGATTTGAACCAGTTGGTTTAGTCAGGCACAGTTTTGGCACCCATGCCTGAACCTTAGGTCTTGACTGGTTCAGTACAGCAAAGTAAGATCTTTGCCGAGATTTGGTTCTATAGCCAAGTCCGGATCGGTTTAGAACAGACTTCTGTTTTCCCAGAATCATATCAAGATTCTTGGAACCAGAAGTGAATCGTTCTAAAGCTGTTCTTAAGTCCTTAACTTGAGTTTTCAGGGAGGAATTCTCTGATTCAAGTTTTTCAACTTGATCAGGGGTTCCTTCCTGAAGTTTCTCAGTTAAGGATTTAGAATCAGCTCCCTCTTTCAGGAGTTTTACTTCCTGTCGGAGGGACTCGATTCGGAGTTTGGCTTTCGCCAAATCTCGGGATAGATAGGAAATAAGCGAATTCAATTGCAATTTTGAAAAACCCGTTACCCTTATTTCGCCGTCGTCGGAGAATGTCAGCTTGCCGTCGTCCCGGTCCGAGTCTGAGTCAGTCTCGATTTGATCCGAAGCGGTCAGGGCTAGAAGATTGGACTGGGGTGCTTCTTCTTCTTCTTCTGAGGAAGACTCGTCCCAGGTTGCTTGGAGTGCCTTCTTCTTTCTGGTCTTTTTGGACTCCTTTAGACTTGGACATTCAGTCTTGTAGTGGCCCTTCTTCTTGCATTCGTAGCAGGTTACGTTGGGCTTTTGTTTGTCAGTTGCCGGTTCAGCTTGTCCGTCCTTTCTTCGGCTTGTTCTCCGTGTGTTGGTTTGGTTCTTCAACTTTTTGTAGTAGCTTCGAGCTAGCCGGACCAGTTCAGATTGATCTTCTTCTTGATCTTCTGTTTCTGAATCTGAGGTAGATTCAGGTTCAACTTGAGTTTTCTTCTTGGTCGTCTTTCCTGTTTTCCCTGCAAAGAAGGCTATACTTTTCTCGACCAAATTGCAGTTAGTCTGTTCATGCAGCTCAAGTTCAGAAAATAACTCATCTAACTTAATTTTTGAAAGATCCCTAGAGACCTTGTATGCATCTACCATAGATGCCCACAAGGTGGTCCTAGGGAACGCGTTTAGGGCATACCTTATAAGATCACGGTTTTGAACCTGGTGACCTATTGCGTGAAGACCGTTCATCAGTTCCTGGATTCTGGCGTGGAGCTGGGCTGCTGTCTCGTTATCTGCCATTTTGATTGTGAAGAGCTTGTTTAGTAGCAGATCCCGTTTGCTGATCCTTGTATCTGAAGTTCCTTCGTGGAGCTCGATCAGTTTAGCCCATAGCTCCTTGGCACTGTTGAATGGGCCTACGCGGTTCAGCTCCTCTTTTGTCAGTCCGCATTGGAGGGTCTGAGTTGCTTTGGCGTCAGCTTCAATCTTGCGTTTGAGGGCAGTGTCCCACTCTGAGTAGTTTTGTGGTACGCCATCAGCATTAGTGGGAATCATCAGTCCAGACTGGATGATTATCCACATATCCACCTGAGTTTTCAGGTGGACCTCCATTCGACTTTTCCAGTAAGGAAAGTCTTCTCCACTGAAAAGTGGAGGTCTGGCGGTGCTAAAGCCTTCTTGGATGGCCATTTGTTCTGAAATAGCAAACAACAAAAAAAACAAGAATATTCCAAGACTTGGTCTTGGATTAGTAGTGCGGGAAGAAAAGAAATAAAAACAATTTCAAGGGGTGTTGCACCAACCTTGAAAGAAAAATTCGAACGAAAATTTTAAAAAAAATTGAGAGAGAAAAACGAAAGAAATCCGAAAAAATTTTCAAACTGGTGGTTGCACCAAGTTTGAATTCCCCGCTCTGATACCACTTGTTGGATCGAGAGATGCGATAGAGGGGGGGTGAATGTCGCAAATCGTTCGGATTTAAAAAGAGCGGGTGCGCAGCGGAAATAAAAGAAAAACAGAACAATGCAAACACAGTCGGTTTACTTGGTTCGGAGCCTGGGTCGACTCCTACTCCAAGGCCCACGGTCGTTGACCGTTTTCTGCGGGCAATTCTATAAGTTCGTAAAAGTTTACAAGAAAGATTATAACAAGAACAGTTTAGTAAACTTTAAATACAGCTCTTCGTTACCGACGTCCGGTGTAGATCGAAGTTTCGGAGCAGCGGGACGTCGTCAGCTCGAGTTGGAAGATTTCTGGAGCGTGTCGCGGAAGCAGAAGAGCGCAGAAGTGTCGAAGCAATTGATGCACTGAAGAAGGAGGTCGAGGGCCCTTTATATAGGGCCTAGGGGCGCCCTGGTCGACGGGGGCGCCCCCCCACGTGGCAGCAGATCCACAAGAGGCGCGGTCGTCGACTTATCCCTTAATCCTCGGGATAAGGCCTTGACTGGGGCGCCCTGGTTGACCCGGTCAAACCTTATCTGCAGCGCTGAGCTCTCCTCGGTAAGGCTGGGGGCGCCCTGTGTGCTGGGGGCGCCCGGGACAGCGGGGGCGCCCTGGGTGCGCAGTGCAGACGCGGCAGCAGCTTAACTTCTCCAGTTAGTTTGCCATGGGGGCGCCCGGGACAGCGGGGGCGCCCTCAGAATGTACTGTCGAGGTTCTTCTGGTTGTGTTGTGTTTTGTGTTCACCTTGGGGGCGCCCGGGACACTCCGGGCGCCCTGGTCAGCGATCGCCTCTTTCCTTTGAGGCATTCTGAGCTGCAGACACACGTTCCTTTGGTCCTGCATCCAGGGTTAGTCCAAAACACAATAAACCAATAACATAATGAATTATACAGCCTTGGCTGTCTTGGTTCTGACTTTGGTCTCCAAAATGGAGCCCTAGGTCGAACCGACGCCTAATGTTCCCTCAAGGGGAACGCGTCCTCACCTACTCCTCTCGGGAGAATTTACTTGGTGCCAACCGGCTCCTCCAGTTGGACTTTTGCCCGGCAGTCCTTCGCCAGGTCTTGAGTTGCCAAGCTGCCCTTCGCTTGGTGCCTAGCAGCCCTTCGCTAGGTCTTTTCTTCTGGCAGCCCTTCGCCAGTGCCTAGCATTCCTTCGCTAGGACTTGTCCATTCTGGCAGTCCTTCGCCAGAGCCTAGCGGTCCATTGCTAGGGCTTTTCCTATCTGGCAGTCCTTCGCCAGTGCCTAGCATTCCTTCGCTAGGGCTTTTCCTGTACACTCAAGAAACTTGTTAGACAACAACTAACCCTTAACTTTTGAACCCTTTTGCCAATATCAAAACACAGGTTTGACTTGGGTGCATTCTGCACCAACAGGTATCATTAGTTAATGGTATTTTCTTTAATCATGATCAAATGCATGCTACAGATAAATTGTATCATTTTAATATCATTTATCATGAAAATAGGAGGCATGAAAAATCTAAGGAAAACTATAGAGCCCTTCATGTTAGGACTACCACACCTAAGTCAGGGAAAAATCTAAGATATCTCATGGTAGACCTACACAGACCAAGGCCAAAAGGAAAATTTTCCAAGGCACCCATGAAAAATTAAGGTTTAAGGAGGTAATGATTGAAAATCAAGTTTTGAGATCAAAACTTGATAAACTGGAAAAAAAATCCCTTAAAAGAATATAAAACTTATTTAAGAGATCAAAAGAGCAAAACCTAGGTTTAGAAAATCAAGGACCCTTTAGGGACAAAAAAGTTTGTGTTACAAACCTAAAAATCAAAGAAGGTGGGTCATCATATTATAGAGTTCTATATAGGTATAAAACTAAACCTAGGTCTAAGAGTCAAGTCAATGTCACAAGGAAAGTTATCCCTAGAGTTGACCAAAACGAGACTAGAATGACTAAGTCTTCGAAGAAGCCTAAGAAGGTCATTAGGAAGGTATCTAGGGAAGTCATCCCTAGTGAATACTTAGAGTATCCAAGAAGCACCAATAAGTTTTGGGTTCCTAAGAGTGTGTTCGCCGTACCCTAGATGCGTGAGTTTAAATAAACAACTCTAGTTCGAAGGATAGTTACCCAACCTTGATGTAGTTGACACTTTAGGACAATTTCAAGGAATGAGTACCCTTGAAAATGAGAAGTTTCTCTATTTACTCTTGAGGAGTAAAATTATGCCAAACTATATTTTTGGAAGATTGAACATGATAAAGTTGACACAACTAGGTTAGAATTCAAAGATATGTTGAGTTGGGAGTTTTGACATTATCTTGAAAAAATTAGGAGCAAAATTAGAATTATCAATGGCTTAGCGATGTGTTAGTGATACTTAGATAGAAAATCTAGATATTTTCTTTTATGTTAATATGCTATGAGTTATATGCTCAATCACATGTCATGACATCATAATTCATCATTCATATTTTATTATGAAAATATCATGTGTCATGTCATACATGAATCATTTAGTTAAAATAATTTTTCCTATGAAAATATCTCATATGATGCATGCTATGACCATTATCATGCATTGTTTCATTATGTTGAACTTAAGGACAATGACATTGATTGACATCCTAGGTGGATGATCAAAATTTATAATGTTTAGTTAGTAATGCATGAACCCTTAGTTTAGGGAGAACGTGACTATTACATCTCACAAGACCATAAGTTTAACTTTTATGTGTTTTGAGACACATTAGATACAAGTGAGATGTTAGGTTGATGAATAAAACTCAAAGTGTTGATAAATTGCATCTATTTGAGTTTTAACTTCATCCAAAATAAGAATTTAAGTGAACTCCAATCATTGAAAAAACTAATGTACAAGTTATATTCATCTAGCAAAAAAAACATGGTAGGAAATTATGTTTAAAAACCATTTCAAAACTATTTTAAAAAACATTGGTGAAGACTATCTTTTGATAGAACTCATCATTGATGAATTGGATATAAAATAGAGTAAAACATTAAAGTATTTCAATAGTTTCCAATTTTATGTCAATCTTTGAAAATGATTTATATTTTCATAGAAAACTATTTTTCTATGATAGTATATACATAAATAACGTCTACACAAAATTTCATGATTTTTAAAAATTTATAGAATTATTTAGGAGTTCCTGAAATTGAATCTGAAATTGAGTTCAGAAATCAGAAACTCACCAATCGATTGGGCAATCGATCAGTGTAGGGTTACCGCGAGCACAGAAGATTGCGTAATCAATTCGGTGATTGATTAAGGCCTTGGATAATGGATTGGGACCCAATCCTAATCGATTGGTATGATTGAACTTGTTTGATTTCAGTCCAGTAATCCAATTTCGAGTAGCCTAACAATTTCTAACCTTTTAAATACTTTAATAAGTATATTTGGGTGAATTTTATGATGAAATTAAAAGGAGAGATGGTTTTGGTGAAAAATATATGATTAAGAAGAGGTTTTGATTTAAGTATTGAAATTTGAAACCTCATAACGTCGTTTTGAGTTTTCCTAAAGGTTTAGGTACGCAAAAATCATTGTTGGTGCAATGATAGAGGTTTAGAGTATACTTTGAGGGGGTGGTCTTCCTTAAAAGTATGTGTTTAATTTTTCTTTGGGTTTATAAGAAGATGAAGATTGAGAATCTTCATATGATGAATATGTTGGAACTTGAATGGCTAGAGTGGGGGGGGGGGATGAATATAGCCAGACACAATATCTTTCACTTTTAGGAGATTTCTGCACTTGAACGGTTAGTAGTACGGCGAAAGCAAAAACTAAACAGAAATGCAGAAATGAAACACAAACCAAAACGCTAACAAGGATCGTTTACAAGGTTCGGGGATAACTTGCCCCTACTCCTTGGCGTGCCCTTAAGGTGGGCGATCCCTTGATCGTCGGCAGATCAAGCCCCGAAAATCCAGATATCAAATCCTCCTTCTCGGCGGAGTAACCTCTCCACAGCGTTTCAACAGATTGATGAATTTAAGCACAAGGAAACGTAAGAAGGAATCTTACAGAGCACTTAGGATAGCAAGAACACAAGCGAGCTCCTCACCGAGCTCCACTCAGCACAAATCTCACGCAAGAACTCCCTTCTTCGTGTCTTCTCGCTGATGGACTCGTCAAGCTCCTTGTTTCTTCTTCCAAGCGCTCAAGTATGCAGAAGCTTTAAAGGATGCTCAGGTTTGCAGAAGCTTCAAGATCAGGATCAGAGTTGTCGACCCAGGAGCTCAAGTGTTGTAGCAAGAACAGAAGAGTTTCTGTTTACTCTCTTCTTCCCAGCCACCACTTAACCTGCTGCCATCGCCAGCATCACCAGGTCAGACGCTCCTCTGGAGCTTGCCAGCTTCTCACCTACAACAGCCCAGCTATCCCTGACCTCACCTGGACTCCCTGAGCTTCCCTCAGTCGAGCCTCAGTCAGCAGCTCCAGATCAGCCAGCGTCCATTGAAGCCTGAGAAAGAAAACTGTCAAACCTGCTCGATGGAAAGTCTCCCATTGACCCTCCTTGAGTGTTTGAATCCATCCCTGTCACCTGCACACTCAATCAGACGCTTAGCAAAGCATATCACATGAAATCAACAATGTATCAGAGAATCGGCAGAGAAAACAGTCGCGATCAGATCTTCTGACAGCGTATTTGAATTAAAGTTCTGCTCCTGATCGGTCCCCAGACCGATCAAGGAGGACCCTGATCGGTCACCAGTCTGATCCAGCAGTCTGTTGCACACTCCAGATCGGTCCCCAGACCTATCCAGCAGTCTGCTGCATACTCCAGATCGGTCCCCAGACCAATCAGGCTATGGCCTGATCGGTCACTAGACCGATCAGGACATGCTTAGACCAATTAGGACCCACCCTGATCGGTCATAGTGAGGAACTCACGATATTTGATCGTTCAGATTGATCGATCAAGGTTTCTCCCTGATCGGTCACCAGACCGATCAGGAGCCGAACAGTAGGTTTGCCAAAGTTACTGGAAGCTCCTTGATCGGTCACCAGACCGATCAGACATCGCTGGATTGGTCACCAGACCGATCCACGAGGGTACTTCGTGCCAACTTCCCTGATCGGTCACCAGACCGATCTGGGCAAGGCCAAACCCTCTCTAAGTCAAGAGAACTGGCTCCCAGCCTCCCCTGACTCGTGCTCAATCCCTCGGACCAAGATTCTGTGCCCAGTCTCACTCACCGGGACTTCAACCTAGCCTCCAAGCTAGGACCTGGCTTCACTCACCAGGGTTTCGGTCACCCGGCTTCACTCACCGGGACTCGGCTTCACTCACCGGGATTTCAACCTAGCTCCACTCACTAGGATTTCAATCACCTGGCTTCACTCACCAGGACCCGGCTTCACTCACCGGGATTTCCATCACCTGGCTTCACTTACTAGGATTTCCATCACTTAGCCCTCCAAGCTAGGACTTTTTCCCACCTAACCCTCCAAGTTAGGACTTTTCACACCTAGCCCTCCAAGCTAGGACTTTTCACACCTAGCCCTCCAAGTTAGGACTTTTTCACACCTACCCCTCCAAGTTAGGACTTTTCACATGCCAGTGTGCGATCTCCCGATCCACCTGGACTTAATCCGAATTCAACCAAACTTGAATCAAACTTAAATCGGTGTCAACACCAAAACAACAATCAGGGTCAGACTGCATCAACAGAATACTCAAGGGTTGAGCATGGGCCACGAAAGGTATAGAACTTTCATTGGATATCTTTGACCATATTGATTCTCGGGGTGAATTTTTAATGTGTGTCAAAGGGGAAGAAAATGTAGGCGAATGTGGATTAGCCTAACTTAAACATATTGTCAAATATCAAAAAAAGGGAGATTGTTGGTGCAATCTTTATTAGGTCAGGGTTAACCTAGTTTGACTAGCCCGGGTGAGCTTGAGTTTCGATGTTTGACAATGATATTTGAACATTGTATGAGTTAAGTGGATCAAGGTTGACTGGAAACTTGACATGTGAAGTCTAGGTGGATCGGGAAGATCGCATGCTGGGAACTAGGTGAAGTCCAGGTAGATCGGAGAGATTGTATACTAGCACGGGAAAGTCTTAGTGGGACTAGGCACGCCTAGTGGAAACTTGGTGAAGTCCAGGTGGATCTGGGAGATAGCACACTGGCACGGGAAGACCTAGTTGGGAACTAGGCGAAGGCTAAGTAGATCGGGGAGATCGCATGTTGGCATGAGAAAAACCTAGTTGAGAACTAGGCAATGGAAAGTCCAAGTCGGTCAAAGGTTTGATCGAACACTTGGTGAGGAAGTCCTAATAGGTCACGGTTGATCGGGGTTAGGCAAGAGAACCCTAAACATGTGCACACAAGTTAGGGTTGGGCCAATTGATTGGGTAATCGATTGGCGTTGGGTTCTCACGAACAAAAATATTCTTAATCGATTGGGTGATCAATTAAGGAGGGAGTGAATCAATTGGGTGGTCGATTGGGAGAGTTGTGTCGCAAGAACAGAAACAAATTGAATCAATTGGGTAATCGATTCAGCATCCTCTTAATCGATTGAACAATCGATTAAGGAGAACCGTAATCGATTATGGTTGTATTGTGTGCGAGCACAGAAAGATGCTGAATCATTTTCTTAATCGATTGACTAATCAATTGAGCTTCAAAAAAATAGTCATTGAATGGCTAGTTTGACGTGGTAATCGATTGGTTGAACCCTAGGTCGCGAGTACATAGGGTTTTTACGCAGGTTAAAGCGGAAGGTCTTCGGCAGTTCTTCTCCTCTTTCTTCACCCATTCTTGTGAGCTTCTTGGGGACAAGAGCATTTCCAAGCATCAAGGGGTGATTGCAAGCTAGAAGAAAGCAAGACAAACAAAGATATTATTTGTGTGAATCTTGTAAGATTTATTTTGTATTTGCTTGAGCTTCTTGTTGTATCTTCTTGTAAACTTGTACAAGATTTCTCCGCCTTCATGAAGGAGACTTTCATAGTATTTGCGAGAGTGAGGAAGAGCGGATCCTTGAATTAGTCATTTCAAGGAGGTGAGTACCAAGTAAATTGGAGATGTTAGCATTGCTCAAGTCTTCCACCGTAATAAATATTCATCGAGCAAAAAACGGAGCTAATCACCCCCTCTAGCTCACCTACCGGTCCTAACAATTCGAACCTTCTTCTAAATCTTAAAAAGTTGAGTTTGATAAAAAAAATCACTTGAACGAGATTTTGGATTGCCATATTTCCATGTGGCAACATCTTATTAATCATCATGATGAAATTAGACAAGTTTATATCAAAATGGAGTCATATCAACCTATATTGCAGGAGTACCCATGGTCTAAATCTAGAAAGTAACATCGTCGATTTCAATATGCATGGTTTAAAAAAATTTCATGGTTAGAGTGCTCTCTTTCAAAGGATGCAGTATTTTATTTTCGATGCTATCTTTTTGAAATAAGTGAAGTGCAACAATCTACATTTATAGTTGAAGGGTTTAAAAAGTGGAAACACATTAATGATGAAGCCAAGTATGCATTTTTGTCTCACATAGGAAGTTGTAACTCGATACATAATAAATTTGTAAAATTTATTATTGATGTGATGAATATAACTTAACATATAGATAAAGTTATGAATCAAGAATTTTTTGAGCAGATTCAAATGAATCGATTAAGACTTGCAGCAATAATTAAGAGTGACTGTTGGCTTAGTTTGCAAGCATGTGGATTGTGAGGTCATGAATAATCTTCATATTCCCAAAATTGTGATAATTTCATTGAAATGTTAAACTTTGGGGAAAATGAATGTTAGTATTGGCGATATTATCTTAGAGAAAGCTCTAGGAAATGCAATGTATACCTCACTAGAAGTTCAAAAAGAAATTCTGCATATTATCGATAATAGATGTAATACCCCAAGATAATTTTGATATGGTCAACCGAGTCAAGTTAGGTCTTGTTACGTTTCGATACTTAAGTGTGCAAGAGCTTAGGAGGATAAGAAGTCAAGTGGAAAACGGACAGACAAAAAGAATGGCACGTGAAGGGAGTCGACTTGTTCGATGCATTCGAGGGATGGAAAGACTATAGAAGAATACATTGATGGACGAAAAGAGCGTGCGCGATGTCCAAGGGATGAGAAGATGGGGAGAAAGCCCGCTTAAGAAGAAGGTCGGAGTTAGGTTCGGGTGAGCTCAACTCCTGACAGTCAGAGAATCACTTAAAGTGGCAGAAGGTTGGTCAACCGTAGGTTGACCAGACTCCACCCATCCAGGCGCCCATATCAATATGTGCGCCCGGAGTTCAGCTGCCTGTATAAACACGGGCACCCAGAGTCCAAGCACCCGTAACTAATACGGGGGCCCGAGATCCAATAGTTATTCAGGAGTGCTCCCTGCACATCATGATTCCTGCACATCATGGCCCCTACTAGTTCTCTTTTGTCCTGCATACAGCGGCTCCTGGTCTGACAATGTGTCCTGAACTGATTGTCTCTTTTTTGCTTTATCGTCAAACACTTGTTTCTGAGACATCTCAATCAGGAGTGCTCTGTCTAACACCTCACGGTAGGAGGTTGTGCCAAATACAGCTATCTGAATCCGAATATAACCGGCTAACTTTGGATGAACTAAAGCATCCTCTCTTTATTATGTGCCACTAACTGGGGGTAGTACTCAACTAGACGGCTGAACTCTGCATTATATTCCATGGCAATGCGCTTTTCTTGTTGGATACTCAGCAATTCCTGACGTTGAGTCATCTAATACTCAACGGGGAAATACTGACTCTCAAATGCCTCGCGAAAAGCTATCCATGTGATGTGCTGTTCACCAATGACCGTGCGCTGTGTGACCTACTAGGTAGTCGCCTCATCACGTAAATGGTAGGCAACCAACTCTGCCTTCTCCCACTCTGAACAGGTCATGTAGTAAAACGTACCCTCCAATATCTCAATCCAGGAGTGGGTAACCCGTGGGTCTGGTCCTCCATGAAATAGGGTAAATTGGCCTTTCACCGACTTAGCCAATGCTGGGATCTGTGCTATGGCCTTGGCCTAATCCATAGAAACGATAGAATCCACCAATGAAGTTGTAGCAGATACCGAAGCAGGGGCTATCAATGGTGCCGTGGGAAATCCTGGAGCAGGTGCCATTGGGGGAGCTGGGTGAACCACCAGAGTAAGCGCTACTGACGGTACAACAGAATATACCGTAGGGGGTACAGCTGGTGGTACCCCAAGATACACAGATGTAGGTACTGCTGGGGGTGTAAGTACTACTGAATGCACTGATAGGGGTACAATAGATGGTACCATTGGATAGACCTGAGCTGGTACCGCTGGTGGTATTGTTGGATATGTCAGGGCAGGTACCGCTGACTATACTGTGGGCACAACTGGGCTAGATACGACTGGCGAAACGGTGGGAATTGCTGATACAAATGAAACTGAGACCCTTGGAATACTCGGGGGAGTCTGTCTGCGCCTAACAGGCCCTAGCTCGGTCGATCTCTCTGGTGACTCTGTCGCCTGAGAGCCGAAAGTCCGTCCACGCGGTTGCCCTGGACCACGTCTCGGTGGGGAAGTAAATCTACTCCGAGTCATACATGTTAAACCATTACCCAATATTACAAATAGTGCAAGTCTACTAAACTTACCAATTTACTCGATTATCGCCTGGAGATGTCCCGTCGCCGCCAAGTCTCAGAGTACGAATGACATCGAGAACACGACTCTGAAGATCCGAAATGTACTCGAGTAGATCTCATCAAACTCGAGCTCTGACACCTACCAAATGAGTATCAGATTTAACTCCGAAAAATCCAAAAAGACTCGACAACATCGGCTCTGATACCAAAATAAATTGTCACGCCCCGAGATTAGAGGAGTTGATAATCCAATATAAAATCAGACAATATCTCTCCTTACAACGGACAATTTAGACATTCATACACACCACACAATATAATAATTGGCCTCATGCCTCAAAACAAGATATAACATAAAGAAAACAATGCCTCCATGGCTATAAAATCCATAAAACTCACCTGAGCTGCCCTCTGGGTAGGCGCACAGCAAAACAACACAAAATAAGTCTAACATAGGACTTAAAATATAAATCACGTATCACATATAACTCAATACAGGACCCCATCGTATATCAAATACAAAATATGAAATAAGAGAAAAAGGAAATCATAAGTACGCAGAAGAAACACAACCGAAGTTGTCAGGACCTGAAATTGGCAACTGGGGCTCCCCTAGCGACCAATCAACCTAAATACAGAAACATGGTGAATGGTGGTGAGTCCAAATAAACTCAACGGATACCAAAATAGATATGTATAGCAATCTATAATAACAGTAAGAATTATGCTGATACAGTCTCGGGTATAGAGGATAAATGCATAATTGAAGACTAAAGGTGAATACATACCAGAGTTTGTCTATCTTATGGGTAGGTATAATCAATCCCCTATATATCCTCAAAAATGATACACAATCCAAATGTGCACGTCTCCTGTAGGTGCATGTCAAACACATGCAGCCATAAAATGTAACAGGCATAAATAAATGTGCAAATGCATCGTATGCTCATGATGCAAAGTCATGTTTTGTACGCACCCCAACCACCACTAAACTGGCGATCGAGTGAACAGACAAGTCAACTACTCGCGACTATGCAGAGAAACCAAGCACTCGTTGTTGAGACAATCGACCCAAGAATGATCGGGAAGATCATAGTTTTGATGTGTGTATGCAAATATGTTTAAGGTTAGGGTGTTGTGTTGTATTTGATATGTGTGATTGAGTTTGCAGGACTTGGAGAATCACTCATGGAGAACATATCCGAGGGACGAGAGCCGAGGGAGGAGGACTCCAAGGGCAAGTCGGGAAGTGGACTTCAAGGGCACACGTGAAGGGTGGCATGGAGGCAAGCCAAGGGAAGGCTTGTGTACGCATCCGAGGGACGATAGCCAGAGGAAGAAAACTTCGAGGGGCAAGCCAAGGGAGCATACCTGAAGGCACACGTGAAGGAGAGTGTTCGGAGTGAATGTAAGTGAGTGGAGAAGCTAGGCAGTCGACTGGTAGAAAGGCAATCGACTGCCAAAACTCACAGAAAGTTTTCAGCTTCGGACCAGTCGACTGGTCATCCCCAAAAACTAGTCATTGGCTGGCATTTAAAGCTAGGCCAGTCGACTGCCCCAGGGGCAGTCGACTGGTGCGGGGCTGAACAGCTTGCGAAGCTGTTCTATTCTCTTATTTAAAGGGGACTTTTTGGCACGAGTTGGGTACGGTTCTCTACTGTACCAAAGTACTGCTAATGCCTCAATTGATCTACTCTTCCTCTAGCTTTCATCTTGATCTTTTAAAGAGGAAGAAGACAACCTTGTAAAGGTTTTCTCCACCTTGAAGGAGACTTTTCATAGTGGAGGTGGTGTACGTGTGCAGATCCTTGGATTAGTCACCTTTCGAGGTGGATACCAAGTAAAACCTTTTTGTTAGCATTGAATCTCTTGTTTACCATTATATTTTGTATTGTGTTAACCATCTTGTAGAGAAAAACCGAAAAGTACTATTTACCCCCCTCTAGCCGAGTCATCGATCCTAACACTCATGTCATACCACATATGAAGCCCAATACTCGTGGCTATGCAAGTATGACGCCTAACACCTGAAGCAATGCAAATATGAAGCCCAGCACATGTGGCTATGCAAGTATGAGGCCCAGCACATATGGCGATGCATGTATGTAGGTCGGCACCTGTGACTACGCAAGTATGACGCCCAACACTTATGGCGATGCATGTATGTAGCCCAACACCTGTGACTATGCCAATGATGCCCAACACCAGAGGCGAATGCAAACATGGGGCCCAGCACCTGTGGCTATACAAATATGAATAAGGCATGACTAGTGACGGGCTCAGACCCTAGGGGAACCGGTGGTCACCATCATCCAATAGCACGACGCTAAAAGCTCTATCAATATAGGAAACTTGACTACGTGACGGGCTCAAACCCTAGGAGAGTCGATGATCGCCAGTATATAATCGTATAGAGCTTACAGCTCAGTATGCAACCTAAAGGGTAGTGTATGCTAACAAACACCCTCCTCACTAACCAGATCCTCAACCATGCATCAGTAGAAAAAGCATAGGTCTAACATATATATCCTGATCTATCCATCATATCCTAAGTATCCATGCAAGGTATATCTAGGAATCAATTCAATACAGATACAAAGTGACCTACTACTATATTTGTGCACATATGCATTTAGGACAAGTAACGAGACTGTATGGAATTAAATAGAAGTCATCTCAAAAGGTAAACAATAAATATCAAATCATGATAAACAAAGGCAAATATAACGTATAAACCTACTGCTATCTATAACAAACTATGCACAATAATAAGACAATATCTAAAAAAAAGATAAGTCAGAGGTACCCGCCTTCAGAGAGGATCCTGTAGGTGAAGAGAAACCCCCGATCCAAGTATATCAGCAACAATCAATCACGTCGAAGTCTTGTATCAAAAGACATAATCATCTAGCTATTTACACAAAAGTAACTAGTTAATCTACTACTATCTCCTATAGATAGCATTCCTAAGTATCATAATCATTTAATTAATCTAAATTAAATGATTGATTCCTAATTAACCGGATCATCATGATTAGGCCCATTTTAGGTTTAGCCTAAGCCTATACCAAACCAATAAACCTCACTGAACTAACTAGTTCACTTATAGCATCACACCCTAAGGAAATTAAATTAAGCCATAGTGACCTACCTAAGCTTTAATCCAAGCAAACCTTACAAGAACATACACGGAGGGGAAACCAGCATCATCCAAATAGTAAATCTCTAAATCAAAGAGCAAGTATCTACTTCTAAATCTTGCTCACGGTGAGCACTCACTGCAATCCACCACTAAACTCAAGAATTTATAGAAATTCTGTTCCAAATTTTCTCCCATAGCACAACATTTGATTAGATCTTTACACAAGCAACCCATCAAAACAAGATTAAATTCCAAGATCCCATAAGACACAGCAGGAACACTAAATCAAAGACCAAGAAAACAATTAACCCCACTCGAGATCCACTACTACACATGTCCCAAATCAGAACTAAACCCATCAACTAAGAACTCTCAACATTGATCACAGAAAAGCACAAGAACAGGGTTGCAATTTCTGCAACTCTGATCAACATCAATTACCTACACTGATCTAGATCCTTGACAACACCTTTCAACAAAGAAAAAAAAACCAAGATCATAAACCAAAACAAGATCCACAGCAGAAAACAGATTGAAACCAAAATGAGCAAAGCTAATCTCAACTCAAAACAGAACATGCTTAAAGGGCTCTCAGTAAAGAAGAAGAAAATCTCATATCCAAAACCAATCACAACCCACGGCAGGAAGAGAAACAAGATCACGATCAAAGCTACAAACCTAGTCTCCCAACCCAATTCAAAAATCAAATTTCCATCCATTTCCAATTCCAAATCTGAAAACTAAGTTGCGATTCTAAAACAAATCCACCACAAGCACTACTCACCTACATTACTATGGAATATACAAACCAAAATAGGTTTAACAGCCGTTTATCCCTTAAGAACTCAAATCTATAATGGACTCACCAAAATGCGCTAGTAATGCCTCTCTGCCCAGTGCTACTGAAGGTCGAAGCTCACGACGAAGCTATGATACTGATGATCATCTATTCGGACCAACCTCTCTTCGGTTCTTCCCAGATCTAGCCTCACCGTCCCAAACGAGATGCCACAATCTCGAGCCAGCTCTGGATCTGAACAAGATATCACGATTCAAAGCATCTCCTCGAAAAACCATCATCTACGAGATCAAAACACCCATAAAACCAACTGATCCTGTCGTGAAGCAAAATGAACGCCCAAGAGCACGCGGTCTCCTGAATATCACGAGCTGCAGAGGCTGGCTCCGATCTGCAAGAAAAGGACCATTAGCAAACCCGCCGGGAGAAGTCCCCGGCAAGGCACTCCGACGGTCAAGTCAGCCCCCGGTGGTGGAAGAACGAAAGCAATGGAACAGTAGCAAAAATACTATTGCGCGTACTTGGAGGGACGAGGGGCGGAGAGGCTTATATAGTCGGGGGAGCCGGCAACTTCTTCTCGTCCTGCCATTCCATGTCGTAAGCGAGCACAGGGCAGGGTGTGGCCAGTGTTGGCAGGGTGAGGTGGTGCATGCCCAAATAAGGCAAGGGGCACTGCCGGCTCATTAATGTGCATCGCCAAGCGTCGCTCGGCCTGATAAGAACGCAAGTGGTTATGGTACGGGGTGCCAAGGGAATCAAGCTATCGACGGGATATCCACGATTTGGGTTTGAATGGTACCAGGTCTACACCAACCCTGTACCTCGTTTGCTAGTCTTGTGTCAGGGAGTGGGTGTTCCTGTGTGTCGCGACAAAGCTTTGAACGATGGTACCGACTAGCGACTCAAGATGGACTCGGGACCTATGTTTCTTATTACCGAGGATAGCTGTGTTTCCCGAGTCAGGGTGTGCCTGGTCCGGAATACCCCGACGGGATTCGAAGTGAGTTGGCTGAAGGCTCAGTACCCCTGCAACTCGCAGCTTTTCCGACTCGGGTCCCCGCCACGGGGTGGTCTGGGACTCCAGTCAGGACTCCTCTGACTAGGGCCCTTGCTCCTCGAGACTTTGGGGTTCTAACATCCGTTGCCCTTTTGACTATTCCCAGGTCAGGCAGGGCTGAATCACCCACCTGAGCCCTCTATCTGGTGGGCCTCGGGGGACCCTTGATTCAGACCTCCTTTAATGGGGCGCCAGGCTGACCGGCCTCATTACGCGCAAGCTGGGTCGGACCCATAAGCATGGGTCGGGATCACCAACCTACCAGGAACCCTTAACCGATCGAGGCGCTTTTGCAACAACTGTGTTGCCTCAACTCTGCCCGGTACCGGCATTTGGCACGCTTGAAGCGATGTCGTCGACTAGACTGGCGATAACATCCAGGGTCTCCTTCAGTCGGCCGAACTCCAACAAGGAAGGAGTCGGAACCCGAAGTCGCGTAGGAGGGGCGAGAGTGGCTTGGTTGCGTTGGGGAGAAGAGGCGCTCAGTGGAGAGGAAGAGAAAGGGGATGAGATTTAAGAGGAGGTGATTTGCACTTTAGTCCCTGGTATCTGATATATTACATCCTAGTCCCTAATTTCTGGATTATATGGAATAAGCCCCTCAACACTTTGATTTATTAAAACTAAACCGTCCATAGTTTTGGTTCCCAATCAATTTAACCCTTAACGTCAATTTTAGGTCTTGGAAACTCTAAATCTTCTCTGGGAAAATTTTTCAAAAATTTTCTGTTCCGAATCTGAAGGATCGTATTTAACATATTTCACTTGTGATCATCTAATTTAATAGTTTTCTTTACACTATTCCATCAACTATTCCCTAATTTTCAAATGTTAAGCGCAAGTTGGCCATCAATGCAAAGCCTCGGGTGAACCTGGAGATTTTCGATGGATCTCTCCTTAGGAAAGCAACATATATATTGACCCTTCTGTTTTCTAAAGTTCCCACCGGATGGAATGATGGTTAGTGTATAACTATTGTTATTTTGAGATCTGGGAGTCAAAACTTGACAAAGCTAGTTGTAACGCTCGGAAATTTTTCAGAATTTTTCCAAAAAAAAAAGAAATATAAAAATTTCTTTAAAGGGGTCGGAGTCGAGGCTCGAACCCAAGACCCCTCATTTAGTATTAATTTAAGTTTTCATTAAGTGGTGGTAAAGCATCATAATGAAATACGAAAACAATATAAGATAAGTGTTATTAAGCGCCTCTTTATGGAAGATGTTTCAACTTCCACTTATTATATAAAGGATAGAAAGAAGAGGAAACCAAAGGTTTTCTCATTCTCCTTCTCCCTCTCACCGAAAATAAGAAAAGAGAAACTAGGGTTTCTCTCCAAGAGAAACTAGGGTTTCTCTCCTAGTGCCAAAGGATGGGCGGATCGTGCGAAGGAAGTAAACAAGGAGTACCACGCTAGATTCTACGCCGGTGTAGTAAGTTTAGAAGCATAAAGAGGTAAGTAGATCACTCACCTGCAGTAAAAGTAGTTCTCGTTTTTTTTTATCGTCGTAGAACATGATTCTAAATCTTTTGGTGTTTGTGATCTTAGTATAGCAAGACCAAGGTCTTGATTTACCCCAAAATAAGTTTTGGGAGTTAGAGCACGCAAGGTGCTCGATAAAAGTTCAAAGTAAGACCGAGGTCTTACTAAGCCCTAGAACGAGTTCTGGGACTAAGAAATGATATAAGTACAAGACCAAGGTCTTGTTGTGTCCAAAAATGAGTTTTGGGAACATTTCTTTCTATGTGCAAGATATGTGCAAAGTTAAGCATTTTAAGTAAAAGCATGAGTACAAGTTTAAGTATATTACTTTTATTAAGTGGCATGTACCGGGCCGAGGCCCACAGATCTAGGCGAGCCTAGTAGAGACGCTCTATTAGGGTTCGATAGCTAGCTACCCCGAAATCTTTTAGGGATGCGCGCATTGATACTATGTCGGGCCCATCAGCAGGATGTTTATCTATTTTAAAGTATAAGAAGTATAAGAATATAAAAGTTTCAAGTTTTCAAAAGCAGACATTTGTTTCAAGCATGTTAAGCACTTTTCATTTCAAGCCAAGTTTTCAAATGCAAGCATTTATTACAAACATATTCATGAGCATGTTCATGTTAATTATAGCATTTTCAGTTGCACATGTTTTTAAGCAAGCATTCTTTAATCATGAGCATGGTTAATATCGATTGCATGTTTTGTGAGAGTAGTGTTGAGGCAATCGGCCCTTAAATGATTGGAAGATCATGGTTTTGATGTGTGTGCGAATAGGTTTAAGGTTAGAGTGTTATGTTGTATTTGATGTGTGTGATTGAGTTTGCAGGACTTGGAGAATCACACATGGTGGACATATCCGAGGGACGAGAGCCGAGGGAGGAGAGCTCCAAGGGCAAGCCGGGAAGTGGACTTCAAGGGCACACGTGAAGGGTGGCATGGAGGCAAGCCAAGGGAAGGCTTACGTGCGCATCCGAGGGACGATAGCCAGAGGAAGAGGACTTCAAGGGGCGAGCCAAGGGAGCAGACCTGAAGGCACACGCGAAGGAGAAGGTCCGGAGTGGCTGGAACTAAGCTGGAAGGCAGGGCAGTCGACTGGCTTGGAGGCAGTCGACTGCCAAAACCCACAGAAAGTTTGCAGCCTCGGACCAGTCGACTGGCCTTGGGGCAATCGACTGGTATACCCCGAAACTAGCTGTTGGCCAGCAATTAATGTTGGGCCAGTCGACTGCCCTTGGGGCAGTCGACTGGTGCGGGGCTGGACAGACTGCGAGTCTGTCCTTTTCACCTATAAAAGGAGCACCTTTTTGCACGTGTACGGTACGGTTCCGTACAGTAATGAGGTGCTGCCCAACTGAAAAGTGTTCTTACTTCCTCTCACTCAATTTACTTCATTCTGTAAAGAGGAAGATCACCGTTGTAAAGGTTTCTCCACCTGAAGGAGATTTTCATAGTGGAAGTTGTGCTCGCGGCGTGGATCCTTGGATTAGTCACCCATCTGGGTGGATACCAAGTAAAATACTTTTGTTAGCATTGTTTCATTTTCCTTTACATATTATTTCCGCTGTGCTAACAATTCTGTAGAGATCGAAACGATCCGAAAAAGTGCATTCACCCCCTCCCCCTCTGCACGCCTTAGACGATCCTTCAGTTGGTATCAGAGCGGGTGCATTTTGGAAGATCTAACAGTCAACCAGAACAATTGTGATGGCGTTTCAAGAGGGATACTCAACCGCACGACCTCCGTTCTTCGATGGGAACGACTTCGCCTATTGGAAAGGTAGGATGCAATACTATCTCATGAATGATATCGAAACTTGGATAAGTGTTGCAGATGGCTTCGAGGCGCCCTTCGATGAAAGAGGGGACTCAACACCGATGAGATCATGGTCAAAGGAGGTGATGAAAAGGGCGCAATCAAATGCCAAGGTCACCACCACATTACAATGCGGGCTCTCGAAGGAGCAACTGAACAAGGTGGGGCCGTTCAAGAGGGCCAAGGAACTATGGGACAAGTTGGTGGAGTTGAACGAGGGGTCAAACGAGTCCAGAAGAGCAAAGAAGGACTTGCTAGTGGCCCAACTGCAATCCCTTTCCATGAAGAGTAACGAAACCGTCAGCCAGCTACATGGAAGGGTGAAAGAAGTGATAAATGAGCTCCATGTGATTGGAGAGAAGATAGAGAACCGGGACATCGTCAGGTACGTTCTACAAGCATTCCCAAGAACCACCTTGTGGGCATCCATGGTTGATGCTTACAAGGTATCAAGGGACTTATCTTTAGTTAAATTAGATGATTTATTTTGTGAATTTAAACTGCACGAGCAAGCTAACATTTCGGCCAAAGAGAAAGGTATTTCTTTTGTTGCAGAAAAGGAGAAGAAGAGGAGGAAGGAGAAGAAGAAGATGGTCTACTCATCTTCATCAGATTCAGAGGAGTCAAGCACCTCTATGGATAGTGACCAAGAGGCCTTCATGGTAAGAAAATTTCGTAGAGCATTTAAAAGTTTATCTAACAATCCTATGTTAGGAAAGGGGCCAAAAGTAAGAGTAAGATCAAGGAAATAATCTGCTACAACTGACACCAAGAGGGACATATGAAGAACGAGTGTCCCCAATTGAAGAAAAGGGATGACAAGAAGGAAGAAAAGAATAAGAGTGACAAGAAGAAATCAAAGGGAAAGGAGAAGGGTGCCACCAACCTCAAGGCGACTTGGGATGATCCCTCATCCTCAGAGGAAGAAGAAGAGCAAGTCTCCCACTTTGCTCTTATAACACAAGATCACTCAGACTCATCGGATGATGAACGAAGCTCAAGTAGCGAAGATGAGACCTCCTCCACTTCATCATCAGAGTCAGAAGCTTCGGTAAGTGAGGTATACCACTTACCTCCTCTACTTTAGTGAAGATAATTTCTAGCACGAACATGGACTTAGCTAAGGCTAGAAGTAAAGTTAAGGATCTAAAAGAACAAATTGTCATGCTTAGAGTAGAAGCTACTAGACTTAAGGATTTGCATGCTAGTTCTACCTCTTCACATGTTTCACACCTTGAAAATGAAAATAAGGAATTAAGGAAACAAGTAGATGACCTCACAAAGGCCCTTAGGAAATTCCAAGTGGGATCTAGTAACTTAGATATGATCATCAACAGTCAAAGGGCTGTGTACAACAAAGCCGAGTTGGGTTATAGGCCTAAGACCAAGGAGGTAGCATTTGTTTCACTTACCGGTAGGATTGGTGCATCTAGGAGACTAGAAGCTAGGAGAACCACAAAGAAGGCATGGGTACCTAGGAGATTTCTAAATGATGCTTATGGATCAAAGATATGAGTACCAAAAGAGTATGTTTTCCATGTTGTTTAGGTAAACGTGAAGGAGACCCCAACTATGTGGATAGTAGATAGTGGATGCTCAAGACACATGACCGGGGATGTGAGCAAGTTCACCACTATTAGCTACCTAAGAGAAGGGACAGTCTCCTTTGGGAATAGTGGAAAGTTGAGAATCATTGGTAGGGGCACAATTGAGGTATCTCCCACTATTTCAATTCATAAGGTACTTTTAATCAAAGACATGAAATTCAATTTATTAAGTGTGAGCCAATTATGTGATGCCAGTTTTCAAGTAGAATTTCATGCTAGAAAATGCATCATTAGACATAATGAATCAAATGCTATCATATTAGAAGGGTTTAGAGAGGTAAATCTATATTATCTTGATCTATCTTATGCTACTAACAATGTTATTGAGTGTCTCATGTCTAAAGAAGAAGAAGGATGGTTGTGGCACCGGAGACTTGGACATGTCAACATGAGGAGTATTGCAAGAGTGGCTACGGAAGAATTGGTGAAGGGGCTCCCAATGATCAAGTACGAGAAGAACAAGTTATGTGATGCATGCCAAGAGGGTAAGCAATCAAAAGCATCACACAAAGGTAAAACTCTAATCACCACCTCCTTACCTTTAGAACTTTTGCATATAGATTTATTTGATTGTCATAGTACTCCCTCACTTGTAGGAAGTAAGTATTGCCTAGTAATAGTAGATGATTTCTTTAGGTTTACATGGGTCTATTTCTTGAAACATAAGGATGATACCCTAGAAATCTTCATAGGATTTAGTAAAAGGGTAGAAAATGAAAAGAACATCAAAATAAATCGAATTAGGAGTGACCATGGTGGGGAGTTCCAAAACGTAAATTTCACACAATTTTGTGTTGAAAATGGGTACAAGCATGAGTTTTCATGCCCAAGGACTCCTCAACAAAATGGGGTAGTTGAGAAGAGAAACCGAGCACTACAAGAAGCTGCTAGGACTATGCTTAATGCATATTCCCTTCCTAGCTATTTCTGGGCCGAAGCGGTTAACACCGCTTGCTATATCCAAAACCGAGTCTTGGTGCATAGGTTTTTATGAAAAACACCTTTTGAACTTTGAAATGGAAGGGTACCACAAGTCCACTATTTAGGGTCTTTGGATGTAAAGTCTACATCTTAAATACCAAAGATGACCTAAGAAAATTTGAGTCAAAAGCTAATAAAGGGATTTAAGTAGGGTACTCCTTAACTAGTAGGGGTTATAGAGTGTACAACAAGAGGACAAAAGTGATTGAGGAGTCCTCGAATGTTAAATTTGATGAAACAACTAGTACCTACCCTAGGAAGGCCTCAATTGATAAAGACATAGAGGAGGTCCAACTGTAAGTACCTCTGGTTGATTTTGATGTGATCAACCGATTTAAGTTAGGTCCTAGTATGTTTAATCCCTCTGCTAAGTGTGCAGGAGCTTAGGTACGGAGGAAGTCGAGCATAAGACGTAGCGGACGAGAAGGATTGTGCGGGAAAGTGAGCCGACGGGCTCGGTACAATCCGAGGGACGCGGAAGCTGTGGAAGAGTACGCCGGTGGAGCGAGAAGGACGTGCGCGGTGTCCGAGGGACGAGAAGCCGGGAGGAAGGACGCTCGAGGGGCGAAAGGCTGGAGTCGGGTTCGGGTGAGCCTAACTCCGGTTGGCCAGAAATCACCCTGAAGACGAAAAACCAAAGACTGGTAAGTTTGACCATGTCAAACAAGGCGCTCGAAAAAAGAAAATTTTAATTGCTACTAAGGAGACTCGATCCCATGACCTCACCTAAGATAGATTGTCATGGTTACCAGTTGGGATAGCAATTAATGATATTAAAAGGCTGCCGATGATTCTACTTGAAGATGATAACATCGAAGTCTAAAGCAGATGATAAAATCTTAAAGGATAAAACCTTATCCTTGAATCAGATCCAATGGATACAATTTAATCCCATCCAAGATCAACCATCCAGATTACATCCATGGATCAACGGCCAAGAGAAAATTCCTCAACAATCAACAATCCAGATTTATTCTCTTAGGCTATAAATAGGCTTAGAGTTTCAACCTTTTCAATAACTCATTTTTATTCATTCTTGTAAAATCTCTAAAAGTGTAGCGTGCTACTTTTGTAAGGCTTCTCCGCCACAAGGAGATTTTTTATTGAGCGTCCACTGCCTTGGAAGCAACGTTCTCAGTTGCGACCAAGTTTTTTTTAAAGACGAGTGCCTCCACTTTCATAATTTTTGTTTCCCGTCTATTCACCCCCCTCTAGCCGGTCCAACCCGATCCAACAAGTGGTATCAGAGCAAAGGTCACCGCAGAAGGACTAACCGCCGACTGCAGCAATTTCAAGAAAATGGTTGGAGCCGTAATCTACCCACCAAAGTTTGAGGGGGAGTTCGTGATGTGGAAGCGCCGAATGCAGGTATTTTTTAAAACTGATATTGAATTGCTAATAATTATGAAAAATGGGTTTTCAGTTCCTAAAGACAACAATGGCAAGGATAAAGAAATAGAGTCGTGGACCAAGAAGGAGAAATCAAACTTTGAAGAAAACGGCAAAGCTGAATTTCATCTACTAGCCGTTCTTCCTGCGCAAGATGTTAACCGCATCGAGAATTACAACTCGGCAAAAGAGCTCTGGGAGAAATTCCTAGAATTGCATGAAGAAAAGAATAAGAAATTAGACATCGCCGCACTAAACACAAGGAAGATCCAACTCGACGATGAGTCCTCGTCAGAAGAGTCGGAAGGTCAAGAATACGCGGGACTTGCGCTGATGGCAAATCATCAAGAAGGGAGCACTGATGAAGGGGGAGAGACATCAGAAGAAAGCGACGACGAAAGAGGAACCTCGCTTTTCGAAAGCGACCCGGTAAGTGAGGTTTGTTTTCTTCCTCATAATCAATTATATGCAGGAGTTAAAGCTTTGCTCAAATCTAATTGTACATTAGAAAAAGAAAATTAAAAATTAAAAAATGAATTAACACTTATATCCTCATCTGAAATTTTGAAAAATGAAAATGAGAATTTGAAAAATTTAGTGCAAAAATTAGAATTCGATATTGCTTATTTACGCCAAAAGAAAAATAGCTTTCCTGATAATTTAAATTGGTATTTTAAAAATCATAAGGGTCAATTTAAAAAGGTGCCAAAAAGCTATATTCCGCCTAAGTTTTTAATTAATCCGGTAGACAGGAACTTATTTTGGGTTCCTAAATTTGTATTAAACTAATAACTTTTTTTTTTGGTTATTATATATGTGCGCATTTTGTTTCTCTAACAAAAGTTATGTCTTTATTTTTTTTGCGCAATTATGCTGTCTATCTACTAGAAATTCTTTCAAAAATTTTCGAATATTTTTTTCCTCGAAATTTGAAATTAAGAGTTTAGGGGAAAGACTCATTACAATGTTTTTTTTTAATTTTTCGAAGTATTTTTTCTAATTTTTTAAAATTTATTCTTCAAGAACTCTTATGTGTTGGCTTGTCATTTTTGGACTTGATGAACGAATTTAAAACTCAAAATTTTTGTCCAAACTCATATCATCATCTTCGACTTTAACAAAAATATTCAGATTTTTTATTTTTTATGAATTGTTTATTGAAATATGATTTTTTTAATATTCGATAGAAAAATATTTTGACTAGATCTGATTTTTTTGGAACTCCTCATCAGCTGTGGATTTTATCAAATTATTATTTTTTAAGTTATTTTTAAAAAAAATGGAATTAACTTTGAGAAAATATGCCATTTTAAAATTTGAAAAAGTTATGGCAACTTAGAATATTTTTTATCGCACTCAAAATTTTTCTTCTTCCCTAATTATATTTTCCCATTTTTTTTATGTGATCAAAGGGGGAGGAATAGTATTAAGTTAAGGGGTAGAATTTTAATTTGCTCGAAATTTAAGTTTTTTTAAACTTAAACTGTTTACCTCATTATGCATGTTTTTTTATTTTGACTACCCTAACTTAACTCGAATTGATAAACATCAAAAAGGGAGAGATTGTAAGTACCACTGGTTGATTTTGATGTGATCAACCGGTTTAAGTTAGGTCCTGGTATGTTTAATCCCTTTGCTAAGTGTGCAGGAGCTTAGGTACGGAGGAAGTCGAGCGTAAGACGTAGCGGACGAGAAGGATTGTGCGGGGAAGTGAGCCAACGGGCTCGGTACAATCCGAGGGACGCGGAAGCTGCGGAAGAGTACGCCGGTGGAGCGAGAAGGATGTGCGTGGTGTCCGAGGGACGAGAAGCCGGGAGGAAGGACACTCGAGGGGCGAAAGGCTGGAGTCGGGTTCGGGTGAGCCTAACTCCGGTTGGCCAGAAATCACCCTGAAGATGAAGAACCAAAGACTGGTCAGTTTGACCATGTCAAACAAGGCGCTCGAAAAAAGAAAATTTTAATTGCTACTAAGGAGACTCGATCCCATGACCTCACCTAAGATAGATTGTCATGGTTACCAGTTGGGATAGCAATTAATGATATTAAAAGGCTGCCGATGATTCTACTTGAAGATGATAACATCGAAGTCTAAAGCAGATGATAAAATCTTAAAGGATAAAACCTTATCCTTGAATCAGATCCAATGGATACAATTTAATCCCATCCAAGATCAACCATCCAGATTACATCCATGGATCAACGGCCAAGAGAAAATTCCTCAACAATCAACAATCCAGATTTATTCTCTTAGGCTATAAATAGGCTTAGAGTTTCAACCTTTTCAATAACTCATTTTTATTCATTCTTGTAAAATCTCTAAAAGTGTAGCGTGCTACTTTTGTAAGGCTTCTCCGCCACAAGGAGATTTTTTATTGAGCGTCCACTGCCTTGGAAGCAACGTTCTCAGTTGCGACCAAGTTTTTTTTTAAAGACGAGTGCCTCCACTTTCATAAATTTTTTTTCCCGTCTATTCACCCCCCTCTAGCCGGTCCAACCCGATCCAACACCAACCCCTTGCCCAAAGAATCCAAGACCTACATTTGGAGGGCAATGATCAAGGGGGAGTAAGAAGTACCCTAGAGGATGAGGAGGAAGGAGTAAATGAACCTACAACCTCTAGACCCTTGAGACATCACTATGATCATCCTATTGACCAAATAGTGGGTGATGTCACTCAAGGAGTAAGGACTAGGTCCTACTTTAGGGATCAAACCAGTCAAATAGCTCTAATCTCCCAATTGGAAACCAAGTCCAATGATGAAGCATTGGGAGATGTTGATTGGGTTTTAGCCATGCAAGAAGAGCTAAATCAATTTGAGAGGAGTGAAGTTTGGGAGTTAGTTCCTAAGCCCAATGATTGTACTATTGTAACCACTAGATGGGTGTTTAGGAACAAACTAGATGACCAAGGTAAAATCACTAGGAACAAGGCTAGATTGGTAGCTAGGGGGTTTAACCAAGTTGAGGGACTAGATTATGATGAAACTTATGCCCCCGTAGCTAGGTTAGAATCAATTAGAATTCTACTAGCCTATGCCGCTCACATGGGTTTCACACTCCACCAAATGAACGTGAAGTCGGCATTCCTTAATGGGATCATTAAGGAAGAGGTCTATGTAGAACAACCCCCGAGTTTGAGGACCCTAACTATCCAAGACACGTATATAAATTAAGAAAAGTCTTATATGGATTGAAACAAGCTCCCCGGGCTTGGTATGAAAGGCTTTCTTCATTTCTAGTGTATAAGGGGTTTAGGAGAGGAACAATTGACCCTACATTGTTCCTAAAATCTAAGGACAAGGAGATATTTGTTGCCCAAGTCTATGTAGACGATATCATTTTTGGGTCAACAAATAATGACTTCCTACAAGAATTCATCAAGTGTATGGAAGATGAATTTGAGATGAGTCTTGTAGGAGAGTTAACCTTTTTCTTAGGCCTTCAAGTTAAGCAAACTAATGAAGGTACACGTGTCTTTCAAACCAAATATGATAAGGAGATGTTAAAGAAATTTGGTTTAGAAAATGCTAAGGTAGCATCTACACCCATAGGAACCAATGTGAAAATGGATAGTGACATTGAAGGGAAAATGGTAGACTCTAAACAATATAGGAGCATGATTGGTAGCCTCCTATACCTAACCGCTAGTAGATCCGACATACTTTTTACGGTAGGTATGTGTGCAAGGTACCAATCTTGTGCCAAAAAGTCCCATTTGGTTGTAGTCAAGAGGATCTTAAGATATGTAAAAGGGACCCTTAATGTCGGACTTTGGTATCCTAGAACCCCTAGTGTTGACCTAATTGGATACACCGACTCGGACTATGCGAGTTACAAGTTAGATAGGAAGAGTACAAGTGGAGGGTGTCAATTCCTTGGGTCTTCTTTAGTTAGTTGGAGTAGTAGGAAACAACCATGCGTTGCCCTATCAACAACGGAAGCGGAATATGTGGCAATGGGTGGGTGTGTTTCCCAACTTCTTTGGATCATGCACACCTTAGAGGATTATGAGCTACATTACACCAAGGTCAAAGTCTTGTGTGATAATGTAAGTACAATCAACCTAACTAAAAACCTGGTTCACTATTCTAGGACAAAACACATTGAAGTGAAACATCACTTCATTAGAGACCATGTGGCAAGGGGAGACATAGAACTACACTATGTTGAATCCAAGTCAAACCTAGCCGATATCTTTACCAAGCCTCTTCCGGAATCGGAGTTCACATCCTTAAGAAGAGGCCTTGGAATGTGTTTTGTGGAAGTATAGGATGAACTTGGAGACATTAGCTTTGAATAAGGGTGCTTGATCCATTAGGGTGATACATTTGGCTCACTTGTGCTTGTGGCACATTGTTGAACCATTAAAAATATCTATATATAAAAACTAGACCAACTATGGAGAAGGCAAGTGTTTAATCAATGGACACTTTGCCCAAAGATCATAGTTGGACATTTTAAACTTTTGAAAACCATTTTGTGTCTTACATACTTTGCCATGCTTTTAGAATTCATATGATTGCAAAATTGGTTTCAAAGTTTGATACAAAATGTAGTGGTTTTCAAAGATTTTGGATTTTTGTCAAAAGTCATGCATGTTTGAAATTTTATATGGTTTAACATTTTTCCCTGATAAAGTATAACATTTCAAACATGTATGTAAAATTTTAGATTTTTTGGTATTTTCTAGAATTTTCAGGAAGTTTCTGAAATTCGGCACAAAAGCTGAAAAATCAGACTGATGGAGCCACTGTGAGAAATTTTAGAAATTCCATATTCTCACATTTGATGTCATAGGGTTTGGTTGCTTGAGACAATCATTTTGATGGTGTCAAAGGGGGAGAATGGGTGGTGTAAGTTAGAATTTTGACTTAAAATAGATGATTTTAGGTATTTTATCTAACTTAGAACTTGAATGATTGAATGTTTAAAATGGAGAAGACATGGATTAAGGGGGAGATACCTCTTAGGTTCTGATATGTCTTATATTGTTAACATATTGTTGTTGTTAAGTGGAAACTTAACTTAGATTATGAGTAGAATTGAAAGAAGACATAGATTAAGGGGGAGGTTACCTCTTAGAGATGTCTTAATTTTTCAATTGTTATGTTTTGCTATTGCTATTGTGGTTGTTGTTTATCTATAACTTAAACATATTGCCACACATCAAAAAGGGGGAGATTGTTGAGGCAATCGGCCCTTAAATGATTGGAAGATTATGGTTTTGATGTGTGGGCGAATAGGTTTAAGGTTAGAGTGTTATGTTGTATTTGATGTGTGTGATTGAGTTTGCAGAACTTGGAGAATCACACATGGTGGACATATCCGAGGGACGAGAGCCGAGGGAGGAGAGCTCCAAGCGCAAGCCGGGAAGTGTGTTGGTGCAGGAAGCACCATATCGAACCTTGTTTTGATATTGGCAAAGGATTCAAAGTTAAGTGTTATTTGTGATCTAATAAAGTTACTCAAGTGTCCAGAGACAAAGTCCTAGCTAAGGGCTGCTAGGCACCTGACGAAGGACTGCCAGGAAACAAAGTCCTAGCAAAGGGCTGCTAGGCACCTGGCGAAGGACTGCCAGGAAACAAAGTCCTAGCGAAAGACTGCTAGGCACCTGGCGAAGGACTGCCAGGAAGCAAAGACCTGGCGAAGGACTGCTGGGCACCAGGCGAAGGACTACTTGGAACCAAAGACCTGGCGAAGGACAGCTGGGCACCTAGCGAAGGACTACTAGGAGTCGAAGACCTAGCGAAGGACTGCTAGGCACCAGGCGAAGGACTGCATGGTACTGAAGACCTGGCGAAGGACAGCTAGGCACCTGGCAAAGGACTGCTGGGCAAAAGTCCAACCGGAGGAGACGGTTGGCATCAGGTAAATTCTCCTGAGAGGAGTAGGTGAGGATGTGTTCCCCGTCGTGGGAACAGTAGGCGTCGGTTCGACCTAGGGCTCTATTTTGAAGACCCAAAGTCAGAACAAAGACAGCTAAGGCTATATAAAACTAACATATTATTGCTCTATGTTATTTTGGACTAACCCTGGATGCAGGACCGATGGAACGAGTGTCTGCAGCTCAGAGATCCTCAAAGGAGTGAGGCAGAAGCTGAGTAGGGCGCCCGGAGTGTCCTGGGCGCCCCCAAGGTGAATACAAAAAGAAGTGGAGCAAATGTACGCTTCGACAGCTCATGGGCGGGGCACCCCCGTGATCCCGGGCGCCCCCATGCTCCCGGGCGCCCCGGATGGTCCAGGCGCCCCGAGCTCAAGCTAACGAAGTGGATAAGAGGCAAGCCAGCGAGAAGCCAACGGATAAGAGTCAACCCGGGCGCCCCCGTCAACGTCTGATCCCGAGTTTGAAGGGATCAGAGCTGACAGAGAGGAGCTCGGATCAGATGACACGTGGGGGGCGCCCCCAGGGGCTATAAAAAGGCCCTCGACCCCAAGGCTTCAAGACAACAATTCTTCCAACACATTCACGCTCTTCTGCTCCAGCGCTCTGTCCCGGAAACCTCCGGACTCGAGATATAAGCGCCGACGACGTCCCTCTGCTTCGAAAATACGATCTACTCCGGATGTCGGTAACAAAGAGCGGCTTTCTTTTAGTTTACTGTACTAATCTTATAATCTATTTCTGTAAACTTTTTGCGCATATAGAATTGCCCGCAGTAAACGGTCAACGACCGTGGGCCTTGGAGTAGGAGCCGACCGCGACTTCGAACCAAGTAAAATCTTGGTGTTCGCGTGTGTTTTACTTTAATTATTTCCGCTGCTAATTCCCTTTTATGTATCCGAACGTTTAACGATATTCACCCCCCCTCTATCGTTTCTCTTGATCCAACAAGTGGTATCGGAGCGGGGAAGCTCAAATTTGGTGCAACCACCAATTTGGGAGTTTTTCGAATTTATGAAATTTTTCTTATTTCTTGTTTTTTTTTGTTAATCAACACCACTCGATCTTCTCCGCCTTTTATTTTTAAATAAATAATATCTGTGGGTGGATTTAAAATATTCTTACGTCTTTTTCAATTTTGAATTTTCATTTTTTCATCATAAGTCAGAATTGATATAACGATCAAGTGTTAAAAATTTATCATAAACTTTTTTATATTATTATTTTAATATTTTTCTCGAAATTCGTGCTATCTTAATTTGAGCAAATTTTTCTTTAATTCTTGTTTTACTAATCAGAATTGATAAAGCCAACTTTTTCAAAAGAAAAATTATCACAAATTTTTATTATTATTATTATTCTGCCTCGAAATTCGTGCAATATTATTTTGGGCAATTTTTTTTCTCCCACACTACTAACCCAAGACCAAGTCTAGGTACATTTTTATTTCTCTTGTGTACAAGATTAAACTAAATGGCCAACCAAGAATGGAACAGTGCCCGTCCACCACTCTTCTCTGGCGAAAACTTCAATTGTTGGAGAAGTCAAATGGAGTTCCATCTGAAGGCCCATATGGACATATGGATGATCGTTCAAACAGGGTTCTACCTCCCTACAGAAGATGGACTATCATTTACGTGGGACCAACTGGATGAACCAACCCTGAGGAAGATCGAGATGGATGCAAGGGCAATTGCAATCCTACAATGTGGCCTAACCAATGAAGAATTGAAGCGGGTCGGATCCTTCAACTGTGCCAAGGAGATGTGGGAAAAGTTAATCAATCTACACGAAGAGAGCTCCGATATTGAAGAGTCAGCACCCGACTTCAAAGTTGACTCCGGATCAGAAAATGAGATAGAATCCATACTTGCCTGCAAATTCGAGCCAGAGTCAGAAGACAAAGTGACTAAGACAAAAATGGTAACCAATTTTGAATTTGTTCCAGATTTACAATTAAATAATCAAACTGATACTATGATGGTCGAGGAAGGTATAATTTCAAGTGCAGGGAAAACTCCAAAGAAGAAGCTTCAACCTGTACCCGAGTCTGACTCAGACTCAGAATCTGACGACGAAGGAAGGGATCCTTGGAAACTAGTCTGGTCGGCTCGCAACCGCTACAAAATGCCGAAGAAACAATCAAGCAAAAGAGAAATGGCTAGAATCAAGGGGGAGATTCCCAACCGGGAATCTAAAGGTAAATTTACAGTATTTAAAAATCCAATATTTACCATGAATAACATGATTAATTCATACAAATTAGTTAAGGTTAATATGTTAGAAAACATAATTAACAACCATGCTGATTTTAAAAACCCAGAGTATTATTTCAATTATGATATAACTTAGTTCATTTTTTTGTCATGTTTGCCTTTTTTGCTTAGAATTAGGATTGGTTAGTATAAGGACTAAATCAATTAACTGAAATTTGAACAACATAGTATTGGGTGGCGGTGAGATGATAGTACGTTAGGGAAGCCAATTCTAATAAGGTCAAGTATACTCTACTTGATCTCTTTAGACTGGTGAAACTAGCCGAAGCTACCGATCCAAGACCCAAACTAGTTAGACCAGAATTTACCAAAAAGTAATTTTGAAGATGAAATTTCACTAAAAGGCTTTGTCTAGGAAAGGGTTGATGATCCAATAAGGCTACGGCCAAAGAAGGCCTTGTGCCTCGCCAAGACCTGGAAGCCAATTTTTGAAATTCAAATTCAATTTACTCTTTGTTAAATTCGAATCTAACACAAATTTCCAGTTAATTTTAGATTCAAATATCTCTTTTCAAAATAAATTTAAATTGGGTTTAAAAAATTAATTTAACTTTTCAAAATTAATCATGGCCTTTTCAAAATAAATCTTTCTATTAAAATATGCATCTCACAAAATAGTTAAGGATATCCTGTTTTGTCACTTAGAAATGGGTGAGATGCTTAGGATCTAAAAGTTGAGTCCAACCCAACCAACTAATTCAAATTCATCTAACTTTTAAAATTCAAATTTAATACATCTGACTTTTAAAATTCAAATTTAATTCATCTGACTTTTAATATTCAAATTTAATTCAATTGACTTTTAAAATTCAAATTTAATTCAACAACCTTTAAAATTCAAATTTAATTCAACCGAACAACTTTCAAAATTAAAATTTAAATTCAACTAAACAAACTTAACCCTCTAAATTTTAATTTTCTGAAAAATCAAATTTAACTTTTTTACTAAGAGTTAATGTTTCAAATCATTGTAATTAAAATCAAGTCTCTTTTGTTCACTAACCTGAAATTTATTTCATAACATTTATTTCTTTCCTTTACCATTATACAAACATTTCTTTCAAACATTCAGTTTATTCTTGTATGGCAAAAGGTCACCTTGGGATTACTTAGGATATTTTTTTGTGTCTGCGGTCCGGGCTTAGATATTTATATTTTTTTGGGACTTAAAAAAAACTTCTATTTTTTTTTATCATTTCCCCTTTTCAGTTTTCTATATTCATTTTCTCAAATAGGAGAATGAAATTATGTTTCAAATCATTAAAACAAAATACTTTTTTAAACTTAGTTTTCTTCTCTTTTTATTTGAATCAAACCCTAAGACTAAGAGGAGGATTAACTTGTGGTCAACAAGCCTCTTAGGACTGTGTCAGGTTTAGGGGGAGTTCAAATTAAAAGAAGAAGTTTAAAAATACTATGTTTTCAAACTATCACTTATGTTTTTCGAAAACTATGCTATCATATGTCTTTCAAACAATCATTTTTTTAAAAAATGTTAATACTTCAAAATTCATGTTAAGAATTGTGCTTTTGATTTTGACAAACCCTAAAGACATAGAGGAAGGTCCACTTCATGACCTACAAGGACTCCGAGGATGTGTCAAATTTAGGGGGAGTCTAAACCAAAAGAAATTATTTCTAACAAGTATTTTCTTTGACAATTATTTTTGAAATTATTAAATAATTCTTTTGATCTGAACTGACCCCTAAGGACTCAGAGGAAGAATACTTGTGGTCAACAAGCTTTCAAGGACTATGTCAAGTTTAGGGGGAGGTAAATTAAAAGAACTATTGAACATTTCAAAATAAGTTGTGTTAATACACAAGTTTTCAAAGTTCTTTTGAAAATACAACTAATTTGCGTTTAAAAATACCAATATTCTATTTCTCAAAATGTTTTTGTGGCTTAGTAAATCCTTTTTGAAATACTTTTTGAAATTTTCTTGAGTCTGGAGAAATTTCCAGGACACTTAGGAAAATATCCTTGTAGTCAACAAGGTTTCCTAGGATTGTGTCAGACTGGAAAAGAAACCTAGTCAAGTAAAATATTATGTTTTCAAAATGCATAATACTTTTCAAAAATTATTTATATTTTTCAAAGTCTAATAGTTTTCAAAAACAGTACTTAGACTTTCCAAAAAGGCTCAATCTGTTTTTTTTTCAAAAGTACTTGCATATTTTTCAAAAATTGCATAATATCTTTCAAAAGTACTTCTATTTTTCAAAATATAATGTTTTCAAAAGTACTAATACTTTTCTAAGACAATAGTATTCTAAGTACGTGAATTTTCTAAAGATTTGCCTATAAATACAAAATCTTTTTTTCAAAATTGCACAATACCTTTCAAAGTGGAGCTTTGTTGGTGCAATTTAAGATTTTTGCTAGGCTTTCAAGAGTTATACTAAGTATTTTTATGTTTTCAAAACTCATAGGCTTTGATACATAATTTTTTCTTAAATCTTCTTTCAAAACCTCCTTATTGATATATGGCCAAGGGGGAGAGAAATAGAAAAGTGAGAGAAATTTTTTATCTTATTTTCACAAAAAGCTAAGTATTTCTAAGTGCTTTAAAATTGGTCTAAGAATTTTTTTTAAAGTACTTTAAAAATTTCTAAGTACTTCAAATTATTTTTAAGTGCCAAGTGCTGTTAAAATTTCAAACTACTTCAAATGCTTTCAAGTATTTCTAGTGCTTCAAAAAAATTTTAAGTATGTCTAAATGTTTCAAATGTTTTTAAGTACATGTTTTTTTTCTAAGTAAAATTTTTCTTAGTAAATTTGTTTGAGCAAAAACTTTTTGAAAATTTTGACAAATGGTTCTAAGTAAAGTTTTTTTTAAAACTTGTCTAGAAATTTTTTTTAAAGATTTTGTTTTTCAAAATACACAAAGTATTTCCAAACAAAGTCTTTTAAAACAAATTTTTTCCCAATTCTCAAAGTTAAACTCTTCTTGGAAATTTGACTTCAAAATTTTGCCTAAGTAAAAGTTGTTTAACAAAATGTAGGTTTGCAAAATTTTTAATTTTTACCTTGTTCACCCATGTTTGTTTTTGATATATGTCAAAGGGGGAGGAAAGGTCAAAGTTAAGTATTTTATAACATAAGTATTCGGGGTTTAGGGGGAGTGTGAGAAATAAAGGATTTTTTTTCTAAATCTTACCTTATGTTATTAACTGTTATAAAGTTTTTACTTAACGTTGAATTATGTAAAATTGCCATACTTCATTTTTACCTTATGTTCTTAACTATTATAAAGTTTTTACTTAACTTTGAATTGTGTTGTCATAAATCAAAAAGGGGGAGATTGTTGGTGCAAGAAGCACCATATCGAACCTTGTTTTGATATTGGCAAAGGATTCAAAGTTAAGTGTTATTTGTGATCTAATAAAGTTACTCAAGTGTGCAGAGACAATGTCCTAGCGAAGGGCTGCTAGGCACCTGGCGAAGGACTACCAGGAAACAAAGTCCTAGCGAAGGGCTGCTAGGCACCTGGCGAAGGACTGCCAGGAAACAAAGTCCTAGCGAAGGACTGCTAGGCACCTGGCGAAGGACTGCCAGGAAGCAAAGACCTGGCGAAGGACTGCTGGGCACCAGGTGAAGGACTACTTGGAACCAAAGACCTGGCGAAGGACAGCTGGGCACCTAGCGAAGGACTGCTAGGAGTCGAAGACCTAGCGAAGGACAGCTGGGCACCTAGCGAAGGACTGCTAGGCACCAGGCGAAGGACTGCTTGGTTCTGAAGACCTGGCGAAGGACAGCTAGGCACCTGGCAAAGGACTGCTGGGCAAAAGTCCAACCGGAGGAGCCGGTTGGCATCAGGTAAATTCTCCTGAGAGGAGTAGGTGAGGACGCGTTCCCCGTCGTGGGAACAGTAGGCGTCGGTTCTACCTAGGGCTCCATTTTGAAGACCCAAAGTCAGAACAAAGACAGCTAAGGCTGTATAAAACTAACATATTATTGCTCTATGTTATTTTGGACTAACCCTGGATGCAGGACCGAAGGAACGAGTGTCTGCAGCTCAGAGAGCCTCAAAGGAGTGAGGCAGAAGCTGAGTAGGGCGCCCGGAGTGTCCCGGGCGCCCCCAAGGTGAATACAAAAAGAAGTGGAGCAAATGTACGCTTCGACAGCTCATGGGCGGGGTGCCCCCGTGATCCTGGGCACCCCCATGCTCCCGGGCACGCCGGATGGTCCGGGCGCCCCGAGCTTAAGCTAACGAAGCGGATAAGAGGCAAGCCAGTGAGAAGCCAACGGATAAGAGTCAACCCGGGCACCCCCGTGATCCCGGGCGCCCCCGTCAACGTCTGATCCCGAGTTTGTAGGGATCAGAGCTGACCGAGAGGAGCTCGGATCAGATGACACGTGGGGGGGCGCCCCCAACGTTACGGGCGCCCCCATGGGCTATAAAAAGGCCCTCGACCCCAAGGCTTCAAGACAACAATTCTTCCAACACATTCACGCTCTTCTGCTCCAGCGCTCTGTCCCGGAAACCTCCGGACTCGAGATATAAGCGCCGACGACGTCCCTCTGCTTCGAAAATACGATCTACTCCGGATGTCGGTAACAAAGAGCGGCTTTCTTTTAGTTTACTGTACTAATTTTATAATCTATTTCTGTAAACTTTTTGCGCATATAGAATTGCCCGCAGTAAACGGTCAACGACCGTGGGCCTTGGAGTAGGAGCCGACCGCGACTTCGAACCAAGTAAAATCTTGGTGTTCGCGTGTGTTTTACTTTAATTATTTCCGCTGCTAATTCTCTTTTACGAATCCGAACGTTTAACGATATTCACCCCCCCCCCTCTATCGTTTCTCTTGATCCAACAAAGTGGACTTCAAGGGCACACGTGAAGGGTGGTAGGAGGCAAGCTAAAGGAAGGCTTGCGTGCGCATCCGAGGGACGATAGCCAGAGGAAGAGGACTTCAAGGGGCGAGCCAAGGGAGCAAACCTGAAGGCACACGCGAAGGAGAAGGTCCGGAGTGGCTGGAACTAAGCTGGAAGGCAGGGCAGTCAACTGGCCTGGAGGCAGTCGACTGCCAAAACCCTCAGAAAGTTTGCATCCTCGGACCAGTCGACTGGCCTTGGGGCAGTCGACTAGTATACCCCGAAACTAGCCGTTGGCTAGCTGTTGCCTAGCCGTTGGCTAGCTGTTGGCCAGTAATTAATGCTGGGCCAGTCGACTGTCCTTGGGGCAGTCAACTGGTGCGGGGCTGGACAGACTGCGAGTCTGTCCTTTTCACCTATAAAAGGAGCACTTTTTTGCACGTGTACGATACAGTTCCGTACAATAACGAGGTGCTACCCAACTGAAAAGTGTTCTTGCTTCCTCTCACTCAATTTACTTCATTCTGTAAAGAGGAAGATCGTCGTTGTAAAGGTTTCTCCACCTGAAGGAGATTTTCATAGTAGAAGTTGTGCTCACGGCGTGGATCCTTGGATTAGTCACCCATCTGGGTGGATACCAAGTAAAATACTTTTGTTAGCATTGTTTCATTTTCCTTTACATATTATTTCCGCTGCGCTAACAATTCTGTAGAGATCGAAACGATCAGAAAAAGTGCATTCACCCCCCCCCCTCTGCACGCCTTAGACGATCCTTCAAGTAGGTATATACTTACTAAGCAAATTGCTTATAGTTGCATCCTTTTACTGCAGATAAAGGTAAAGAAATGATGTAAGGCAAGGAGGCTAAAGGAAGGATGATTTGTGTCAGTGGCGGGGGAACCGTGGAGTGAGATCCTTTGGGATGAGATTTGCTAGTGCTCTAAGTTATTTACTTAAGTTTCATGATAGTAGTTTCACTTCTGCAAAGATTTTAAGTTTGAGTTGTTATTCCACAAAAGATTTGAAGTTTGAGATGCATGCTAAATGGAGTATGATTTAGTCCATGTATTTTGGTTATTATGATTGTGAGTTTTATAATCTTAGTGTAGTTGAAGTAGACATGTATCCATTGAATTGTCCAAAGTTTCTGAAATCTGGACTTAAATTTTCAGATGTATCAGTTGACTGCTCAAGGTAGCAGTCGACTGCCCTCAGTGAATTCGAGGGAACAGAAAGAATGGTCAAGTGATTTCTAGGTGGAGTCGACTGCACCAGTCGACTGATAGTCCCATCAGTCGGCTGGTCCAGGGCTAACTTTCGAACAGAAATATTGGGGGAGTGATTTGGCTTAGGAGTCGACTGACACCAGTCGACTACTCAAGGAGTCAGTCGACTGGTCCTGGTTATGCAGAAAGAGATGTGACGTCCCTATAAGAGTGAGGAGGGAGGTGTTGATGCAGTCTGACCCTGATTGTTGTTTTGGTGTTGACACCGATTTTAGTTTAGGTTGTTGTTCATTATGATTATGGTTAAGTCCTGATCGGGGATTAGGCATGGTATGGAAAATCCTAGCTTGGAGGGCTAGGTGTTGGAAAATCCTAACCTGGAGGGTTAGGTGTGGAAAATCCTAGCTTGGAGGGCTAGGTTGTGAAAAGTCCTAATTCGGAAGGGTTGGGTGAAAATTCCTAGCTTGGAGGGCTAGGTGAAAAGTCCTAACTTGGAGGGTTAGGTGAAAAGTCCCAATTTGGAGGGTTAGGTGAAAAAGTTCTGGCTTGGAGGGTCAGGTTCCTAGCTTGGAGGGCTAGGTCTGGAAAAGTCCTAATTCGGAAGGGTTGGGTGAAAAGTCCTAGCTTGGAGGGCTAGGTGAAAAGTCCTAACTTGGAGGATTAGGTGAAAATTCCCAACTTGGAGGGTTAGGTGAAAAGTCCTTAGATTGGAGGGCTAAGGTGGATGAAATCCTAGCTTGGAGAGCTAGGTTTGAGTCCCTAGATCGGTCTGGTGACCGATCAGGGAAGTTGGCACGCTGCTCCTTCGTGGATCGGTCTGGTGACCGATCCATCGATGACTGATCGGTCTGATGATCGATCAGGGAGCGCACATTGAGGTTGGGAACCTACTGTGTGGCTCCTGATCGGTCTGGTGACCGATCAGGGAGCAGGCCGTTGCCTTGTTGCTTGGCTCCTGATCGGTCCGGTAACCGATCATGGAGCAGGCAACTTCCTCACTGCCTTGCTCCTGATCGGTCTGGTGACCGATCAGGGAGCCCACAGTGAGTTGAGTTCTCCCGCTGATTAGCTCCTGAACGGTCTGGTGACCGATCAAAGACTTAGGATTTAATTTCCGCAGTTACTGTTCACTCAGACGTGGACCGATCAGGCTTGAGCCTGATCGGACAGGGAGCTACCTGATCGGTCTGATGACCGATCAGGATTCACTCTGATCGGTCTGGTGACCGATCAGGCTTGTGTCGCCGCGAGAGCTGGGAGTCCCAGCAAAGCGGTGGATCGGTCTGGTGACCGACCCACGAGCCCTGGATCGGTCCGGTGACCGATCACTTTAATTCAAAATGCATTGTCAGACGCTCTGATCGCGTCTGAACGTATCCGATTCTCTGCGCTTAACATCTGATACACGATTTTCTACTTGATATGCTGTGCTAACACTCTGATTGAGCTGCAAGTGACAGGGAAGGATTCAAACACTCAAGGAGAGTCAATGGAGGCCTTTCCTTGGAGCAGGTTTGTCCGTTTTCCATCTCAGGTTGCAACGGCTGGAGCTGCAGACTAGAGCTGCTGACTGGAGCTTGGCTGAGGGAAGCTCAGGGAGTCCAGGGAGAGCTCAGTGGTAGCTGGCGTTGGCAGGTGAGCAGCTGGAGGCTGCTGTGAGGTGGTGTCACCTGTGCTCAATGGAGAAACAAAAGGGCGTAGAGGAGAAGAGCAGAGTAGAGTTCGCTGAATCAACTTCTGGCATAGTTCTTGCTGTGCGTTTGTGTTCTCCACACCTTGCTTGTGTATTCTGAAGTTTCATCATCTTGAGCAAGCTACTGCAATCTTGAGGCAACCATCCCTTGCTTGAGCACTTGGAGGAAGGAACAAGAGGCTTTGAGTCCAACAGCGAGAAGACACGGAGAAAGGGTTCTTGCGTGAGATCGTCGCTGGGTGGAGCTCAGGGGAAGCTTGCTGTGTTCTTGTCTTTGCTAAGTGCTAAGTAAGATCTTTCTTGTGTTTCATTGTGCTTAAAACTATATCTTTGATTGAAACGCTGTGGAGAGGTTACTCCACCGAGAAGGAGGTTGCTTTCTATCCGGATCTTCCGGGGCTTGATCTGCCGACGATCAAGGGATCGCCCACCTTACGGGCACGCCAAGGAGTAGGGGCAAGTTATCCCCGAACCTTGTAAATCCTCTTGTTAGCGTTCTTGTGTTTGCTCATAGTTTAGGGTTTTGATTTTCTGCATACTCTGTTTCTATTCTTTCCGCTGTGCTACTAAACGGTTTAAGTGCAGATTTTTGATAAGTGCTAAAGGTCAAGTGATTGGCTATATTCTCCCCCCCCCCCTCTAGCCATCCGGGTTCCAATAGGAGGGTCATTACAGGTTTGGTGTCATAGCAAGTTTCTGCCCTTCTGTCACACTGACATCAAGCATCAATCCTACCGTCTACCAAGTAAGAAAATGCATATGTTTAGTTTTTATATACTTGTCTTTATTTGGCAATTAGTATCAGTATATGTTATTATGTGCATGATCAGTATATGCTATTCTGAGTATGATGATAGTGAAGTAATGTCCTTATTCTCTTTATGATATAGAGTAAGAGAATGCCAAGAGGACGTCCCAGGAAGGCCCAAAACGAGGAGCGAGCTCCTAGAGGGCAAGAGGCAACAGAGTCAGTACCACCACCAAATCTTTTAGAGGTGGTGGGTTAGTTACAAAGGCAGATAGCAGAACAGCAGCAAGTTATTGCCACCATGATGGCTAACCAGCAGGCTGCTCCCATTACCCCGCCGGCGGAGAATGTAGTGGCACCAATTATGACCGAAGATCCATCGGTTACATCTGTAGTCCCGGCAAGGGGGTAAGGCAAGAAGCATACCTCATCCAATGGCAGAAGCTGAAACCAGAGAACTTGTCAGGCACAAGCGAACCTTGGGATGCTCAAGCATGGTTCAAAACTTTGGAAAGCATAGTAGAGCTACTGGACTAGCCTGAGGTAGAGAAGATAATGTGCACCTCCTTCTGCCTTACTGGAGATGCTAGAATGTGGTGGGAGAGAGTCAAGGCCAAGAGAAATATCAACCAGATGACATGGGCCGACTTCGAGACTGAGTTCTTCGAAGAATACTTTCACATGCGAGTAACCAACAAGCATTATGATGAATTCACGGAGTTCAGACAAGGAGAACTATCTGTGGATAAAGTAGTGAAGAAGTTCGACCAGCTAGCTCGTCTATTCCCAGAGCTAGTTGGCACTGAAAGAGAAAGAATCAGGCTAATGCTCAAGATGTTAAGGCCTGAGATAGCTTTAAATGTGGCCAGCGGTGTTAATAGGCCGCAGACCTCAGAAGAACTAATAAGTAGTGCTTTGATCACTGAGCACTACTTAAACAGTATAAAGGCCACCAAGATGCAACAGAAGCAAGTAGCAGTCCAGAAATCTTAGGGCAACCCGCAGAACTGGAAGGGCAACCCAAATAAAAGGAAGCAGGGGGATCAAAAGACTTTGGGAAGGAACAAAGGAAGTTCATCAAGCAAATACCCCCTGTTGGATCGTGAAAACCGATAGAGGGGGGTGAATATTGGAAATCGTTCGGACTTTCGTAAAGAGCAATTGCACAGCGGAAGTAAAAATAAACACAACACAAAGACACAGTCGATTTTACTTGGTTCGGAGCCTGTGTCGACTCCTACTCCAAGGCCCACGGTCGTTGACCGTTTACTTTAGGCAATTCTATATGAAGCGCAATAATAGTTACAGAATTTAGTTACAAAGTAAGTGCACGAAAATAATAATAAAGAATTGCGCTCTTCGTTACCGACGTCCGGAGTGTATTGACTTTTTCGGGGTAGCGGGACGTCGTCGGCTCGAGTTGGAGTGTTTCCGGAGCAAGGCACGAGCGTAGAAGAGCTTTGAGGCGTTGAGAGAATTGTTTGTTGGTGCAGGAAGCACCCGATCGAACCTTGTTTTGATATTGGCAAAGGATTCAAAGTTAAGGGTTATTTGTGATCTAACGTTGTTCACTGAGTGTGCAGAAAAATCCCTAGCGAAGGACTGCTAGGCACCTGGCGAAGGACTGCCAGTATCAAAGCCCTAGCGAAGGACTGCTAGGCACCTGGCGGAGGACTGCCAGTATCCAAGCCCTAGCGAAGGACTGCTAGGCACCTGGCGAAGGACTGCCAGTATCCAAGCCCTAGCAAAGGACTGCTAGGCAACTGGCGAAGGACTGCCAGCATCCAAGCCCTAGCGAAGGACTGCTAGGCAACTGGCGAAGGACTGCCAGCATCCAAGACCTAGCGAAGGACTGCTAGGCTCTAGGCGAAGGACAGCCTGGGACTAAAGCCCTAGCAAAGGAATGCTAGGCACCGGGCGAAGGACAGCTCGGCATACAAGCCCTGACAAAGGACCGTCAGGCAAAAGTCCAACTGGAGGAGCCGGTTGGCACCAGGTAAATTCTCCCGAGAGGAGTAGGTGAGGACGCGTTCCCCTAGAGGGAACATTAGGCGTCGGTTCGACCTAGGGCTCCATTTTGGAGACCCAAAGTCAGAACCAAGACAGCTAAGGCTGTGAAAAATCAACTTAGTATTTGCTATTTTGGACTAACCCTGGATGCAGGACCGAAGGACTGCGTTTCTGCAGCTCAGAGGGCCTCAAAGGAGTGAGGCCGCAGCTGAGCAGGGCGCCCCGGATGTGTCGGGCGCCCCAGAGTCAACCCAAAGTCAGCAGAGAAGTAAACCTCCGACAACACAGCGTTGGGGGGCGCCCCGCGCATGTCGGGCGCCCCTCTTGTCGCGGGCGCCGCGCAAAACGGGCACAGCGCAGATCGGGCGCCCCGCGTGTCTCGGGCGCCCACTGTGCCACGCCACTGAAGGCGGCTGCAGCTCACCCTCGCGAAGCCTCGGTGATAAAGTTTGACCGGTCAATCGGGCGCCCCGTGCGCGTCGGGCACCCCAGTCAAAAACAATCCCGAAGATAACGAGATCAGCTTTGACTAGAGCATCGTCGGATCTACAGCCACGTGGAGGGCGCCCCGAGCATGTCGGGCGCCCCCTGCCCTATATAAAGAGGGCCTCGACCCTCTTCAAAGAACAACGATTTGCTTCGACAATTCTACGCTCTTCTGCTTCCACGACACGCTCCAGAAAGCTGCCAACTCAAGCCGACGACGTCCCGCTGCTCCAGAACTTCAATCTTCACCGGACGTCGGTAACAAGAGTTGTATTTAAAGTTTACTATTCTGCTTTATTGTAAAATCTATTTGTAAACTTTGCGAACTTATAGAATTGCCCGCAGAAAACGGTCAACGACCGTGGGCCTTGGAGTAGGAGTCGACCCAGGCTCCGAACCAAGTAAACCTGCTGTGTTTGCGTTGTTTTACTCTCTTTTATTTCCGCTGCGCACCCGCTCTTTTAAATCCGAACGAATTGCGACATTCACCCCCCCCCCCCTCTCTCGCATTTCTCGATCCAACAAGTGGTATCAGAGCGGGGAAGTCAAACTTGGTGCAACCACCAGTTTGAAAGTTTTTTTTCGGATTTACGAATTTTTTAATTTTATTTCTTTTCTTTTTGTTAATCAACGCAACTTAATCTCGTTCGCCTTTTATTTTATATAAATAATATCTGTAGGTGGATTTAAAAAATCCTTACGCCTTTTTCAATTTTGAATTTTCATATTTTCACCATAAGTCTGAATTGATAAAACAAACAATTTTTGAAATTTTGTCATAAATTTTTTTATTTTAATATTTTTCTCGAAATTCGTGCTACTTTAGTTTGAGAAAATTTTTTTCTAAACATTAAATTCTTACTTTTTCATCATTAACCAGAATTGACAAAATCAACATTTTCAAAAATTTATCATAAATTGTTTTTATTATTTTATTATTATTCCGCCTCGAAATTCGTGCAATATTTTTTTTTGGGCTATATTTTCCCTTCTCCCGCACTACTAATCCAAGACCAAGTCTTGGTACATTTTTTTTGTTATTTTTGTGTACGAGGTATAAACTAAATGGCCAATCAAGAATGGAATAGTATCCGTCCACCCCTATTCTGTGGCGAGAACTTCAGAACCTGGAAGAGCCTAATGGAATCTCACCTAAAGACCCATCTGGATTTATGGATGATGATCCAAACAGGGTTTTCAGCACCTACAGAAGATGGAAAGTTGATCGCCTGGGATAAACTGGACGAACCAACTCTGAGGAAGATTGAGTCTGATGCAAGGGCTACTGCAATCCTACAGTGTGGCCTAACCAATGAAGAATTGAAGCGGGTCGGATCCTTCAGATGTGCTAAAGAAATCTGGGAAAAACTGATTGACCTTCATCAAGAGATCTCAGATGAAGAAGAAGATCAGGTAAGTTATCTTGTCCTTTCGATCCAAGTACAAACAGCCGAGTCAGAGACTGAACTCGAATCCAAAATCGAACTAGAATCAGAAGACAAATTGACTGAGACGGTAACAAATTTTGAATTCTGTTCAAAATTAGAATTAAATAATCAAATAGATACTGTAATGGTCGAGGAAGGTATAAATTCTATTGCAGGGAAAACTCCAAGAAAACTGCAAAAGAGGCCTGAACCAGTACCTAAGTCCGACTCAGAACTTGACGATGAAGAAGGAGATCCTCGGAAATGGGTTCGAATGGCTCACAACCACTACAAAATGCCGAAAGAACAATCAATCAAAAGAAAGATGGCTAGAATCAAGGGGGAGATTCCCAATCGGGAATCAAGAGGTAAATTTTTAATATTTCAAAATCCATTATTTACCATGAATAATATGATTGAATCTTATAAATCAGTTAAGGCCAATGTGTTAGCAAATTTAATTCATAATATTGCTATTTTTGATAATCCAGAATATTATTACGATTATGATGTAACTTAGATAATTTTTGCATTAACTGTATGTTTCTTTTTATTTTATTTTTTTTTGGTTAAAATTAGGATTGATTAGTTTAAGGACAAAATAGTTTAACTGAAATTTGGACAACATAGTATTGGGTGGAGGTGAGATGATAGTACGTTAGGGAAGCCAATTTGGCGGAACTAGCCGAAGCTACGATCCAAGACCAACTAGTTAGACCAGAAATTTTTCAAAGAATAATTTTGAAAATGAAATTTCATTAAAAGGCTTTGTCAAGGAAAGGGTGGATGATCCCATAAGGCTACGGCCAAAGAAGG
>JAGFNQ010001706.1:0-44528 GCA_024364735.1 Boesenbergia rotunda
TAACAAGCAAGCTAGGTATCCACCTTGTCCTAAGTGTGGGAGGACCCATCCAGGAGCATGCCTTTTAGGTGTAACTGGGTGCTACTCATGTGGACAAGAGGGACACAGATCCAAAGACTGCCCAAACAAGTTTAAGGTACTCCCTCAGCAGTCCGTACAGTATGGAGGCAAGCCTCAGTTACTACTATACTGGAGGGACCTCAGATCAGACAGGGAAGGTTGGAAGCAGTACCAGTTTCAACCAATGCCAGAGTCTTTTCCCTCACGAAGGAAGAAGCTGCCAGCGCCTCCACGGTCGTAACAGGTCAAATCATTATTTTTCAGCATTTAGCTACTACACTGTTTGACACTGGGGCGACCCATTCTTTCGTATCAGTACCTTTTGCCATTAAGTTACAGGTGCCTGCAGAGAGTTGGGAGTCCAGATTCCTGACAACTCTCCCCTCAGGGGAAATCATGGAATCCACCCAGAGGTTCCGGGCTGTGTCAATCAAGATTTCAGACCGAGAGCTATATGTCGATCTAATAGTCCTTGCGATGCAAGACTTCGACGTCATACTGGGCATGAATTTCCTCAGTAAGTACAGCGCTTCAGTGGACTGTCGACGGAGGAAGGTGGTTTTCAGTCCAGAAGGAGAACCACCGTTTGAATTTCAAGGAGCCCCAAGGAGGAAGACTCAGAAATTCCTCTCAGCCTTGACAGCCCACCAGATGCTAGAGCAAGGGTGTGCTGGTTTTCTTGCGCACGTAGTGGACTCAGAAGCAAAGAAAGAACTCAAGCAGGAGGATGTACGGGTAGTCTGCGAATATTCAGAAGTATTTCCAGAAGAACTACCTGGACTACCTCCCAACAGGGAAGTAGAATTCGAGATCGAGCTAGTACCGGGTACCGGTCCGGTCTCGAAGGCCCCATATCGTATGTCTCCAGCAGAGTTGAAGGAATTACAAGAGCAACTCCAGGAGCTACTAGACAAGGGCTTCATTCGCCCGAGTCATTCACCCTGGGGAGCTCCTGTACTTTTCGTCAAGAAGAAGGATGGGTCTATGCGTCTGTGCATAGACTACAGAGCTCTGAACAAGGTAACCATCAAGAACAAGTACCCCCTTCCTAGAATAGATGATTTATTTGATCAACTCAAAGGGGCTACAGTGTTCTCGAAGATAGATCTGCGTTCTGGGTATCATCAGCTAAAGGTTAAAGAACGTGACATCCCCAGGACGGCCTTCAGGACAAGATACGGCCACTACGAATTTGTAGTGATGCCTTTTGGAGTAACCAATGCTCCAGCAGTCTTCATGGAGCTGATGAACCACATCTTCAGGGAGTATCTCGATAAATTCGTCATTGTATTTATGATGATATTCTCATATACTCACAGACTCCAGAGGACCATGCTACACACTTGAGGATAGTGCTGCAGATCCTTCAGCAGGAGAAGCTCTATGCAAAATTCTCAAAGTGTGAGTTTTGGCTAGATCAGGTGGCCTTCCTAGGTCACATTGTATCCAAAGAAGGCATTCAAGTTGATCCAGCCAAGATAGAAGCAGTCAGCAACTGGTGTAGACCCAAGAATGCCAGTGAAATCAGAAGCTTCTTAGGCCTGGCAGGATATTACAGAAAATTTGTGGAGGACTTTTCCAGAATAGCCTCTCCCCTCACAGCCCTGACCAGAAAGAATCAGAAGTTTGAGTGGTCAGATAAATACGAGCACAGCTTCCTAGAACTGAAGAAAAGATTGACTAGTGCTCCCATCCTGACTGTTCTAGAGAGTGACAAGGCCTTTGACATCTACAGTGACGCATCCAAGATGGGCCTTGGAGCTGTCCTCATGCAAGACGGTAAAGTAATAGCATATGCCTCCAGACAGCTCAAGGACTATGAGAAGAATTACCCTACTCACGACCTTGAGCTAGCAGCTGTGGTCTTTGCACTGAAGCTCTGGAGACACTACCTGTATGGAGTGCAGTGCAGAATCTTCACAGACCATCAGAGTTTGAAGTACTTCTTCACTCAGAAGGAGCTGAATATGAGGCAGCGCAGGTGGCTAGAGTTGGTCAAAGATTATGACTGTGAAATCCTCTACCACCCAGGTAAAGCTAATAAAGTGGCAGATGCACTGAGCAGAAAATCCTGTGCAGCACTGATGTCCCTATCATCACTGTCTCTACCACTTCAGAAAGAAATAAAGGATTTTGGAGTCGAGGTAATAATTGGGCAACTTTCTGCATTGACTCTAGAGTCAACCCTGCTTGTGGATATACAAAGAAAGCAAAGTCAAGACCCAGAGATCCAGAAGATCAAGCAGGAGATCCAAGAGGCAGAAAATTCAGAGTTTCGAGTATCAGACAGCGGCATCCTCTATCTTGGAGACCGCCTTTGCGTCCCCAATGATGAGGAACTAAGAAAGAATATTTTAGAAGAAGCCCACAGTACCCCGTACTCTATGCATCCTGGTTCTACCAAGATGTACCAAGATTTAAAGAAAAGGTTCTGGTGGTCTGGACTCAAGCGAGACGTGGCCAGATATATCAGTACCTGCTTGACCTGCCAGAGAGTCAAAGCAGAACACCAGAGACCAGGAGGAGTTCTGCAGCCTCTTCCCATTCCAGAGTGGAAGTGGGAAGAGATATCCATGGATTTTATCACAGGTCTCCCAAGGACCACCCATGGACACGATGCAATATGGGTGATAGTGGACAGATTGACCAAGTCTGCCCACTTCCTAGCCATCAAGTTATCACATTCGGTAGAGCAGTTAGCACAGCTGTACGTGAAAGAAGTGATCAGGCTTCACGGAGTTCCGAGGTCGATCGTGTCTGACAGAGATGGGCGGTTCATCTCCCATTTTTGGAGGTGTGTTCAGGACGCCCTAGGCACCAGACTTCAGTTCAGCACAGCTTTCCATCCCCAGACAGATGGACAAACAGAGAGAGTAAATCAGATTTTAGAAGACATGCTCAGGGCTTGTGCGTTGGACTTTAAAGGTAGTTGGTGCAAATTTCTGTGCTTAGCTGAGTTTGCCTTCAACAATAGCTATCAGGCCACCATCAGGATGGCGCCTTATGAGGCATTGTATGGTAGAAAATGCAGATCACCCATATGTTGGCAAGAAGCTGGTGAGAAGAAAGAGATGGAGTCAGGACTAGGCAACCAGACTGAGCTTATAGATGAGACCACTCAGGCTATCCAGATGATCCGCCAGAGGATTGAGACTGCCCAGAGTAGACAGAAAAGTTATGCTGACACACGCCGTAGGCCACTTGAGTTCCAAGTTGGAGATTCAGTATTTCTCAAGGTCGCCCCTATGAAGGGAGTGATGAGATTTGGCAAAAAGGGCAAGCTGAGTCCTCGCTACATAGGGCCCTACAAGATTATAAAGAGAGTTGGGAAGGTAGCCTATGAGCTGGACTTGCCAGAAGATATGTCAGCTATCCACAGTACGTTTCATGTCTCCATGCTAAAGAAGTGTATTCACGATCCCAATCAAGTGATTCAGCCTCAGTCAGTGCAGATCCAAGAAGATCTTAGCTATGAGAGCAGACCGACACATATAGTGGACAAAGCAGTTAAAAGATTAAGAAACAAAGATGTGCCACTAGTGAAGGTCATCTGGCAAAGTCAAAAGCATGAGGAGGCTACTTGGGAACGTGAGGACAGCATGAGAGAAAGATATCCAGAATTATTCTAAGTTCGAGGATGAACTTTTCATAAGGTATAGGGGATTGTAACGCCCCAAAATTTCCCTTTTAAGTCCTTAAAGTCCTTGAAATTAGTTAAAAATATTTTAGAAATATTCTAGATATTTTTAGGAATTTTTAGAATATTTTTATGAAATTTTCCGAGTCCGTTTAGTATTTTATTAAAAGAGATAGCCCGAAAATTCTCGAAACTAATTTTAGAAATATCTTAAAATTTATTCTAAATTTATGGATATTTTTATAGAATTTTTTCGTAAACGAAAGTAGCAAAAAGGGTTATAAACAGAAAATCGCATAGGTAGGAATCGAACCCTTTACATACGCGCAAAGAGACAATGGCGGACCAACTGCGCTGGTTGGTTTCGTTGAAATAGATTGAGCGAAACAATAGATAAGGTATAATTAGGTAAATTCGCCCCCATAAGTATAAATAGATAATTAAGGAGAGAAGTTTTATTTTCCTCACCCAAACCCTCACGCCGCCCCTCTCTCCTCCCTTGGGCGAAAACACCAAGCCTAGGGCTTTCCTCTGGTGGCCGGCCAAGGCTCTCCTCCGAGAGATTTTCCGATATTCGGAATCCCCACGACGAGAGGAACGCGTGAGCGCGAAGAAATCTCCGAGACTCCGAGTTTCTCCGGAACCTCCGACGCCGTTCTTGGTTGTAAGTCCAAGAAATCAAGGTAAGTACTGCTCACCTGCAGTAAGAGGCGGTTTTCCGCAAGAATTTCCCTTAAAAAGTTTTAAAAGAGATATTTACCTTTAGTTTAAGATTTTGCATGTGATCTTAGTTCATTTTATGCTTATATGTTAATGATAGAGTACCCTATGTGAGTGTAGGGTCTAAGGAATCTATAAGAAAAGAAAAGAAAGATAAAGAAAAAGAAAAGAGAAGGCCAAAGCCTTAAGAAATCCCCAAAAGTCAAGACTTAGGGATTTGGGCACACAAGGTGCTCGTGAAAATGCCAAGGCATTTAAAGATAAGAAAGAAAAGAGAGAAAAGCTATTTTACTTTCTAAGGCCAGTACCCGGCGTCCAAGGGCGTCGTTAAAGAAATCCAAGTGTCCAATTCCAAGGTCTTGGCCCTGGTAGACCAAGGTCTGCTCTATTAGGATTGGTGGCTCGCTACCCCAACCTTTTAGGGAACGCGCATAAGATGGTACTTACGTCTTAAGTGGATCCAAGTGAGTTATTATTTTCAAGTATATGCTTTAGCAAAGTTTTTCTAAAGTTTAAGAAAGTTTTCTAAAAGTTAAAGAAAGATCTAAAGTTAAAGAATTACTAAAGTTTCAAGTTAAGCCAAGAAAAAGTGAGTTTGACTTATTAATGCTTGAGTATGCATGTTTTGAGTTATACATGTTTTAGTGTTTCTTTTAAGCATAAAAGTATCTCATGTGATTTCACATTGTTTAAAAAGCATGCCTGCACATTGCAAGTTTTTGTGAGCTAGATAGTACTTGCTAAGCTTTATGCTTATTAGTTGCATTTCCTCTTACTGCAGATAAAGGTAAAGACAAGCAATTCTGAAGGAAGGCGACGAGGCGGTGCTGAGTGACGTGTGTGTGGTGGCTGACCTTGGAGAGATCCTTGGGATGAGACAGTTTAGCTTATTTGAAATGTATGTTTAAGATTTCCAAATTCCGTGTTATGGAGTTTATTAAACATTCATGCTTCGGATAGTTTTACATGCTCAATTTTGTAGAATGAAGATTCCATGTCATTTCAATTAGTATGCATACTTTTGTGAATGCAATAGATGAGTAAGGGCATGAGTAGTTTAACATGTGGATACATTGCGTTTTAGACTTATTCTTGAGCTTATTATTATTCCCTTTTGGACTAGGTCCTAATTGTACTTAAAATGCTTGTAAATTCGGTAGAAAAGTAAGATTTACATTCTATGAAGTTCTAGAAATATTATTGCATGTGCCAAGATGTGGTTAGTTTCGAATTAAGTTTTATTGCTTTAATTATGCTTTGAAAAGTTGCATCCATATTCCATAATGCTCTAGTAATATTATAGCACCTTGTGTGATGAGTTTGAATGCATGACTATTAAAGTTAGAATATCATTCTTAGATAGATTTAAATAAAAAAAAAGTTTAAGAAAGTTCACAATTTTAGTCATTGCATTAGAGTCAAGAAGTAGACAAAGTAACGGTCCGTCTAAGGTAGAGAAGGCGGGTCGCTACATCGCTCACATGAGTTTCACACTTCACCAAATGGATGTGAAGTCGACATTCCTTAATGGGTTCATTAAGGAAGAGGTATATGTAGAGCAACCACCTGGATTTGAAAATCCAAACTACTCTAGGCATGTCTACAAACTAAGAAAAACCTTATATGGATTGAAACAAGCTCCCTGGGCTTGGTATGAAAGGCTTTTATCATTCTTAGTATCCAAGGGTTTTAGGAGAGGTACAATTGATCCAACCTTATTCCTAAAATCTAAGGATAAGGATATCTTTGTGGCCCAAGTGTATGTTGATGATATTATTTTTGGGTCTACAAATAGTGAATTTCTCCATGAGTTTATTAAATGTATGGAAAATGAGTTTGAGATGAGTATTGTGGAGAATTGACTTTCTTTTTAGGATTACAAGTCAAACAAACAAATGAAGAGACTCATGTGTATCAAATTAAATATGCTAGGGAAATCATAAAGAAATTTGGATTAGAAAATGGTAAGGTAGCATCTACCCTTATAGGAGCAAATGCCAAAATGGATAGTGATATTGAAGGAAAATTAGTAGACCCAAAACAATATAGGAGGATGATTGGTAGCTTGTTATTCCTAACCGCTAGTAGACCGGATATATTATTTGCGGTAGGTATGTGTGCAAGGTCTCAATCATATGCCAAAGAGTCTCATCTAGTGGTAGTAAAGAGGATCTTAAGGTATATTAAAGGTACTCTTAATGTCGGTCTTTGGTATCTTAGAACTCGAAATATTGAACTTTTTGGATACACCGACTCGGATTATGCGGGTTGCAAACTAGATAGGAAGAGTACTAGTGCAGGATGTCAATTTATAGGGTCATCTTTAGTTAGTTGGAGTAGTAGGAAGCAACCATGTGTTGCCTTATCAACAACGGAGGCCGAATATATAGCAATGGGTGGTTGTGTGTCTCAACTACTTTGGATCATGCATACCTTAGAGGATTATGAGTTACACTACTCCAAGGTCAAGGTTTTATGTGACAATGTAAGTACTATTAATTTGACTAAAAATTCGGTACATCATTCTAGAATAAAACACATTGAAGTGAAGCATCACTTCATTAGAGATCATGTGGCAAGGGGAGACATAGAATTACATTATGTTGAGTCAAAGTCAAACCTTGCCGACATATTTACCAAGCCTCTTCCCGAAGCGGAGTTCACATCCTTAAGAAGGGGACTTGGTATGTGTTTTGTATAAGTATAGGATTGACCTTGGAGTAATACAATAGAAAGGTGGTGCATGATTCATTAGGATGAAACAAATGATTTACTTGTGCTTATGACATAATGTTGGGTCATTAGATGTATCACATTATTAAAAATAGACCAACTATGGGGAAATCAAATATTTAATTAATGGACATTTTACCCAAAGATCATAGTTGAACATTTTAAGCAATTTGAAAACATTTCTGTGTTTTGGTTGTTATGCCATAAGTTTGAAAAATGTATGGCTTCAAAACTCGGTTGGAACTTTGATACAAAGTTACATGTTTTCAAGGAATTTGGACTTTTGTCAAAAAGTCAAACATGTTTGAATTTTTCATGAAGTTATATTTTTCCCTATTAGAGTATATCATATGAAATATGTTTGTAAATTTTCATAATTTTTAGAATTTTCTAAAATTTTTGGGGAGTTTCTGAAATTCGGCACATAAAGCTGAAATTTCTGACTAAAGAGTATCAGTCGACTGGTAAGTCTGGTTTAAAAAAACTGGGAATTTTCATAAATGAAACGATTTCCCATTTGATGCCATTGGTTAGTATTGCTTCGGACAATCTTTTTGATGGAGTCAAAAGGGGAGAATTGGGAGATTTAAGTTAGGTTTGTAACTTAACTTTTGGTTTAACCTTGGTTTTTGATAAAAATTGAAAATGGGAGAGGGCATAGGTTAAGGGGGAGGTTACTGTTGGATCAAGAAACACGATAGAGGGGGGGGGTGAATATTGTGAAAATCTTTTCGGATAAGAATAAGAGAAAATACGCAGCGAAAATAAAATAAACACACAAAGAACACAAGTATTTTTACTTGGTTCGGAGTCGCGGTTGGCTCCTACTCCAAGGCCCACGGCCCTTGACCGTTTACTGCGGGCAATTCTATAATCGCGCAAAGGTTTACAAATTTTGATACAAAAATATTGTAGTAAAAAAGGAATACACTTTTCGTTACCGACACCCGGTGTGGATCGTACTTCGGAGCAGAGGGTCGTCGTCGGTGCTAGAGTCTCGAGATCGGAGTTTGTCAAAGCAGAGCGCTTGAACGAAAAGCTTAGAGGCGTTGGAAAGTTGTGTTCTTGAAGCCTCGGGGTCGAGCCTCTTTTATAGTGCTCCTGGGGCGCCTGATTCGCTGGGGGCGCCTGACACGTGCCTTCAGATCGGAGAAACTTCATCCACAGCTCAGTCAGCGTTATCCCCTTCGAATCGGTCTCTAGAGCTGACTGGGGCGCCCGGGACCTCCTGGGTGCCCAGCTTGACTTGGTTCGCTGGCTTCGTGGCTGATTTTGCTTCGACTACCTCTTTGGCTTTGACCTTGGGCGCCCGGGACCTCCCGGGCGCCTATCCCAGTTTCCTGCCCCTCTCCTTTGGGGCGTTCTGAGTTGCAGAAACACACTCTTTTGGTCCCTGCATACAAGGTTAGTTCCAAAAACAAACAAAGCAAGAATATTAGTTAGTATTTACAGCCATAGCTGTCTTGGTTCTGACTTCGGATCTCCCAAATGGAACCCTAGGTCGAACCAACGCCTACTGTTCCCTCGAAGGGGACCGCGTCCTCACCTACTCCTATAAGGAGAGTTTACCTTTTGCCAACCGGCTCCTCCGGTTGGACTTTTGCCCGATCCACCTGACCAGGTCTTCGTGCCCAGTCCTCCGAGCAGGACTTCGGTGCCCAGCCCCTTGCCAGGACTTCGTGCCCAGTCCTTGACCAGGACTTCGTGCCCACCTTCCGAGTAGGTCTTCGGTGCCCAGCCCCTTGACTAGGTCTTCTTTGCCTAGCCCTTTGCCAGGACTTCTTGCCTAGTGTATCTAGGGCAGCTTTCCTGCACACTTAGTAAACACATTAGACAACAATAACATCTTAACTCTTGAACCCTTTGCCATTATCAAAACCCAGGTTTGACTTAGGTGCTGCCTGCACCAACAATCTCCCCCTTTTTGATTTATGACAACCCGGTTCAAAAAGTTAAGTTAATCATACAGATAAGTAAAGTACCAAAGTTAATTTCCTCCCCTGGAAGAAATCTCCCCCTGAGTTTTTCAAAAGTTTGTGGTTTTTTTTGAAAAAGTTTCTAAGTCTAAAAGTGAAACGTTTTTCAGGTTTTTAATACTTAGAAAATTTTCAAGAAAAGGTTTTTAAGTTAGAAAATATTTTCCAAAACATATTTTGAGTTGGGCACTTGGAAAATTTTCAGGAGAATTTGAAATTTACACTTAGAAAATTTTCAACCAATCAAAGATGCTTAGAATAATTTTTGAACGTAAGTAATTTTGAAAATAATTTCCAAAATACTTAGTTTTTGCACTTTAGAAAATTTTCTAAACTTATTCTGAACTTTAAACACTTAGAAAATTTTCAAGCAGTTTTATTACTTAGAACACAGTTTAAATACTTAGAAAGCAGTTTAAATACTTAGAAATATTTTTCAAGCACTTTTAATACTTAGAAATATTTTTCAAGCACTTTTAATACTTAGAAATATTTTTCTGGCACAATTTTGAATTTATGACTTAGAAAAAATTTTCAAAAAAATTTTCAGAATAAGTACTTAGAATAATTTTGAAAACAAGAAAAATTAACTTTCAAAATGAACTTAAGTATTTGAAGAACTTTACTTTTTGGAAAACAAGAGATAAAAGTTTTTGGAAAAAGATTTACTTTTGAAGAAATTAATTTTGAAGAAAAATAATTAAATTTTGAAACCTTCTTTTCTCTCCTTTCCAATCTCTCCCCCTTTGCCATATATCAAAAAAATATAGCAAAAAATGAGTAATTAAAGTAAGATGTTGTACTGAACCAATTCTAAATTTAAACTGGACCAAATTAATTTGAATTTCCGCTTTCAGGTCCTGTCTAACCCAATTAACTACTTACTGACTGTTATAAACAGCAGCTTTCGCTAGGGTTAGTTAAGTTAAGTGATATGATCAAGTTAGATTTTATAAGGTTGACACTTAACCTGATTACTATTTAATTGGTATTTAGTGCCCCAATCACTGCAGATGCACTGACTTAAGGCATCTTGAATCAAGACAAAGACCTAAGCATCTCAATCCATTCTAGGTTATCAATCAAAAGTACCCTAAGGTGCTTGTGAGATGCTGGCTTCTAGATCTATAGGTGCATCCAATTCTAGGGTTAGGGCCTAGGCTAAGTCCATTTTGCGAAAAAACCCTAGTTTTGAAGGGGGTAGGTTTTAAAAAAAAAACTAAGTCGAAAAAATCATTTTAAGTAACATAATGAAAATAAAGAAATGATTTTGCAGAAAATAAAACAGTTTTAGAAAAACAATATAATTAGAGCAGTCCTATTCTACCAAGCATAACCCTAACTTAGTAACTGATAAAAAGTTGATAATTCATCAAGTAAACAACTAGCAACTAGATAGAAGTCAACTGGTCAAAGTGAGGACCAGCACAGTCAAACACAAGTCAACCATCAGTCAATAGTACAATAAAGCAGCTGAAGTCATCTGGAGTCTAAGAGGAGGGGCCCGGAGGGAAGAATCAAACCAAGACATCATCTCGTCATGTCGGGCTGGATTTGCCTCATGTTCGGCTCGGAGAGCATCCATGTACTTAGTGTGGTGTGCATCTCTCGTCTGGCGGTCGACTAGAATAGCTTTCATGTGCTCATTATGGTAGGCTCGGTTTACATCGTGCTCTACCCGAATCGCGCTGACTATCTCAATGTAGTGGGCTTCCTCTTCCTCTCGGAGGCTATGAATCTCTGTCTGAAGTAGTGTCACTCTCTCGTCGAGTGTCGGCGGTGGGGGCTCGTCCATCTGCTCTCGAATCTCGGCAGCGAGATCTACGACATCGACCTCTACCTCCTCATCGGAATCGATTTGGACTCCGGCTCTCTGACGTCTCCATGATAAAACCCCGGTACCCGAGACATCTATGCCCGCTAGGGAAAAGTTTCTATACCCAATCTCATCAAATTCAGTCATCGAGGTTATCTCTCCGTCGGTAATATCGCGACCGTAATGATGAAGAAGAGAGGTGATGATGTGGCAATAAGGGGTGCGTACCCGACCCTGAGTAGTGACACTGGATACATGTAGAATGGTGTGGAATATGTGAAGTCCAATATCTATGTCTAAGTGATGGATCAAAGCATACAACATGAAGGTATGGAATGGTCGCATGGTCACGACGTCCCTAGTGGTCAAGGGAAGAATGCAACGGACTAGAACTCTATAAATAGCGTAATCTTGGACCTAGAGATCTACTGATTGAAACCGACTAACCAGGGGGTTTCGGGCAGTTCTATAGAAATATGAATAAAGGGTGTCCAAATCAATATGGGAGTAGGGAGGAGCAAAGGGAGGATCTCTAGGAGGGTAACAGCAGAAAGTGGACTGGGAAGGTCGCAGTCCAAGGAATCTGTTAAACAACGAAGGCGTGATAGTCAAAGACATTCCTTGTACCGTGGTGAAATAGCTAAGGTTATCTTGTCTGACTAGGTTATTGTAAAACTCTGCACATAGGGTAGTATTCACAGGATGGGTGCAGAAAACAAGTCGGTCAAGTTGATAGAAGTTGATGACGTCCATAGCTACTGGACAGGATTGAGTGAAAAACTGTCTATTCAAGAAGCTTGTCTTGATGGGTTTATAGGTCGTCCTAGCAAACTTATTGAATAGTTCTAGGGTCGGAAACCTAGGGTCAGGGCTAGGCTCGATCTCGGGGTTGGGTTGAGTAGCACGGCATTTTCTAAATTAATAACAAGGAACATTCATTTAGAGAAATAACTAAAAAGAATTAATTAAAAATGCATGAAAAATTGATACCGGATAGCCATCCGGGGAGGCATGGTTGAAGTGGAGCGTTCTAGGGAACGAGAGGGTCATTCGGGCACCTTGGGAGGAGAAGAGTTAGAGAAGAGAGTTTGTTTTGGGGTGGCAAATGAATGAAGTCTCGGTGGCCTTTTATAGAGGATAGTCGGGCGCCCGGGAAGGATCGGGTGCCTGGCTCAGGCGTATGCTTCCAAAGGAAGCTTTTTCGGTGTTGATGATGTCCTTTGGGGCGCCCGTGAGGACTCGAGCGCCTGGAGTCAACTGCCATGCGTGGCAACTTTTGCTGCCTCGAATTGACTTTAAAGGCCTAGGCGCCCAATAGGTCACGGGTGCCCAGTAAACTAGGTAGTGTTGACAACTTTTGCTATCTTGGTCGAAGAGAAAAGGGGGGGGGCCCGAGGGGTCACGGGCGCCCGAGTTGACCGTTGTTTTACCATTGACCAATTTGACTCTTTGACTAGGTTTGACTATTTTGACCTGGTTTGACTCTAATGACCAACCAACAATCAAGTTAATTTAACTATAAAATCAATGTTTTTATTTGACCACATTACAGAAACCAGATTTTGAGTTAGGTTAAGTCCTAACTATCTCACCCGATATATCGTTATCAATCACGTTAACTTATGGGTTTTTGTGAGACATGTTTTAATAAAAGTAAAGATTTTATTTTGAAAAACTATGATTAGTTTTGAAAAATTAACTTAATTTTGAAAACCCAATTAATTATGTTTTAAAATTATTTTTGAAAACAATGGTTGAATCTAAGATTAATTGAAATCTGTGTTAGATTCAAATCTGACAATAGTAAAGTGAATTTGGTTTTCAATAATTGGCTTCCAGGTCTTGGTGAGGCACTAGGCCTTCTTTGGCCGTAGCCTTATTGGATCATCAAACCTTTCCTTGACAAAACCTTTTATTGAAAATCCATTTTCAAGTTACTCCTTGAAAGATTATGGTCTACCTAGTTTGGGTCTTGGATCGGTAGCTTCGGCTAGTTCAGCCAAAATGGCTTCCCTAACATACTATCATCTCACCTCCACCCAATACTATGTTATTCAAATTTCAGTTAATCGGTTTAGTCCTTAATCTAACCAGTCCTAGGTCTAAGTATGGTAAATTGTAGAAAATAAATAAACACGCAATCATGCAATTTTACAAAAAGAAAAAGAATTTACTTAACTATAAAAATGGTTTTTAAGTTGGCTCCCCCTGGACTAAAGCCACGGTAATGATTAGGCAAGATATGAGTCTTGTCCTTGGGGATCCAATACTGGTTTGGTCCAGCTTGGTTGCTCAGGCAAAGTTTGGGTACCCATGCTTGAACTTTGGGTCTAGACTGATTCAGTACAGCATAATATGACCTTTGTCTAGCCTTAGTTCGATACCCTAACCCGGATCGATTTAGAACGGACTTCTATTTTCCAAGGATCATGTCAAGACCCTTGGAACCCGAAGTAAATCATTCCAAAGCTGCTCTAAGGTCCTTGACTTGAGTTTTCAAGGAGGAGTTTTCTTTCTCAAGTTTTTCAACTTGAGTAGAGGTTCCTTCTTGAACCTTCTCAGTTAAAGATCTAGAGTCAGCTCCCTCTTTTAGGAGTTTTACTTCCTGTTGGATAGACTCGACTCGAATTTTAGCTTTCACCAAGTTACTAGATAGGTATGCAATTAATTCAGCTAATTCAGCTTTTGAATAACCACTTACAGTTATTTTGCCGTCTTCTGATATGGTGAGCTTTCCGTCGTTCGGCTCCGATTCTGATCCGGTGTCGATGTCTTCGGATGCAGTCAAGGCGAGCAGGTTCGATTGTGGGGCCTCTTCTTCTTCTTCGGATGAAGACTCATCCCACATTGCTTGAAGGGCCTTCTTGTTGGTGCAAGTTGCATCAATGATGTTCTCCTCTAAGTGTTTTAATGTTTGACAATTTACTTAAGTCAGTGACACATTAAACAGACAAAGGGGAGTTAAGAAAGGAGTAGGTGGAAGGTGCATTCTCGGGGGTGAGAACTTGCGTCGGTTCGACCTAGGGTTTTGTGCAAATCTAAAGTCCGAACCAAGTCCTTAAGCCTAATATTGTATGTATATGTGCTTTGTGTTTGTGTATCTTGCAGGTACCAAGATTAAAAGGCAAAGCAAGCAAAAACTCTGGGCTGGAAACCTTGAGGCCAGGCGCTCCCATCAGTGGGGGCGCCCCCATGCATCCAGGGCGCCCCCATCAGTGGGGGCGCCCAAGCTAAAGAAGGAAAAGCAGTGTTTTGTGTGGTAGGCAGAATAGGCTTCAAGCGGGGCGCCCGAGAGGACCGGGGCACCCGGGTTCAAAGCTGTATTTGCTGTTTCGAGTCCGAAACACAGATAAGCCTTCATGAGGGCGCTCGGGAGGTCCGAGGCGCCCTGGTCAAAGGTTTTATCAGTTGCGGCGAGGTCGACGCGGGGATAAGGTTTGACCAAGTTTATCGGGGCGCCCCCAGGAGTGCTATAAAAGGGGCTTCGACCCCTCTGCTTCAAACACAACTGCTGAAAGTGATTCTGAGCATTCTGGCCGATGACAACACACTAAAGACGAGGCTCTATGACCGGGAGGCTCCAGGAGGAAGTGCGCGGCACTTCGGAGGTCCAGATCGGCCGAGTTTCAAACCCTAGTTGTTCGGTTTGCATTTAATATTCTGTACTTAATTTGTAATACTTTTGATTGTACTTTTACACTGTAAGACGGGTTTTCTCCGCCTCCAGAAATTCCGGAAAGGAGACCAATAGTGGACTCACGCCGAGTACATAGGCCTTGGACGTACTGACCCTGGGGGGTTGGGAACCATGTAAATAAATCCCGCTGAGTCCTTGTGTTCTTTTCTATTTTATTTTCCGCTGCACTAACACTCTGAGTAGATCGAAAGTTTTATGAAGTTTCCGCGAGAGTTTAAACGGTCGATATTCACCCCCCCCTCTATCGACGGCACCGGTCCTACAAGTGGTATCGGAGCCGAGCCGCTCTTCACCGGACTAACCGCCGATGGAGCAACGACGCCAGGAGTTGAGGGGGAGCCCAGGGGTGAATCAGGTACATTTTTTTTAATGTCTAATTTTAAATTGCATATTATTTATTTCACATGTAGGGAGAGAGGGTACTATAAAAATCAGTGCCCTACTCGTAAGACTCGATTTACACCACCAGCGCCAGGAGTCCGGAAAAACAAGGATCATGTACAATGCTTCAAGTGCGGAAAATACGGACACTACAAGAACAAATGTCCGACAAAGGTACGCAAAATTTACGTTCCGAAAAGTTTCAAAATTCCTGCACTGTCATTAGATAATTTAGTTAATTTTTTGGATAAATTAGATTTACTGCATAATAAAATTAATATCTTGCATGACAAATTAGAAAATGCAGATATGACTAAATTATCTGAAATTAATTATTTAATTCAGAACATTAATTCAGTAATTTCTAAAATAAATTATCATAACTTTAATTCTGATAATTTTAATTCTGATAACTTTAATTCTAGTAACTTTAATTTTGATAATTTTAATTCAGATAAAATAAATCCAAAGGATAAATCTGAATTCAAAAATCTTAAGGATAATTCTGAATTTGAAAATTCTTTAGATAATTTTAAATTCAAATTTGAAAATTCGTTGTATAACTCTGAATTCAAATTCAAGAATTCTAAAGATAACTCTGAAATTAGTGAAGATAAGTCTGGAGATAATCCTGAAATTATTTTTGAGGATAAAAATGATTTTACTAAAAATCTTGAGGATAATGAAGATGAAATTCTCCTAGATAATAACTTAATTATAGATAATCTTGAAAATTATTACAAAACTTTATTTAGTGGCACAAATTACTCCTCCTACTTTGAGGATACTAAAGGATGTAATTTTAAGGATGAGGAGGATATGGAACTATCTAAGATAAAGGTCATAATTAATAAAGTTCACAAAGATTCAAATAAATCAAAATTATTAGAAAAACTTGAAAAGATAGATAAAGATGAAGAAGAAATTTTTGAAATAATGAAAATGATGAATTTAAACCCACAATTATTAATTAATCATTTCAACCTTAATTATTCAAATCCAAATTAGTTCAAATTAAATCTTAATTAAATTAAATTCAAATTAAATTAAATCTTAATTAAATCAAATTCAAATTAAATTAAATCTTAATTGAATTAAATCAAATTAATTTAAATCTTAATTAAATTAAATTCAAATCAAATTAAATTAAATTCAAATTAAATTAAATCATAATTAAATCAAATTCAAATTAAATTAAATCTTAATTGAATTAAATCAAATTAATTTAAATCTTAATTAAATTAAATTCAAATCATATTAAATTAAATTCAAATTAAATTAAATCTTAATTAAATCAAATTCAAATTAAATTAAATCTTAATTAAATTAAATTCAAATTAAATTAAATCTTAATTAAATTAATTCAAATCAAATTAAATCTTAATTGAATTAAATCAAATTAAATTAAATCTTAATTGAATTAAATCAAATTAAATTAAATCTTAATTGAATTAAATTCAAATTAAATTAAATCTTAATTAAAGTAAATCAAATTAAATTAAATCTTAATTAAATTAAATTCAAATTAAATTAAATCTTAATTAAATTAATTCAAACTTAAATTAATTCAAATTAACCTTATTAATTCAAACTTAAAATTAATTCAAATTAATCTAAATTAATTCGAAATTAAATTAACTCAATTAAATCAAATTCAAATCAATTAATTCCTAATTAATTCAACCTCAATTAATTAATTCAACTTCAATTAATTGTTAATTAACTTGAATCCAACCAAATCTTAAATAACTCAAACCTGTACTAAAATCTTACCAAAATTACAACAATTAATAAAATTAAATATGTCAAAGTGGGTTGACATATTCACAGGTTCACACGACATGTATCAAATCGAGAATTTGATACATCTTTAGAAACTTAATTAAATATTTTGACTTGTTTGACTCATGCATAATTGCCATAACATGCATATGCTATTCTTTAATATATGACATGTCATTCATATTTAAATTTTATGCATGATTTAGAATGGATATAGGAAATAGATAATTGAAATATGAAAACCTAGTATTGGGTGGAGGTAAGATGATAGTACGTTAGGGAAGCCTTTTCTAATAAGGTCAAGTATACTCTACTTGGTCTGTTTAGACTGGTAGAACTAGCCGAAGCTACCGATCCAAGATCCAAACTAGTTAGACCAAAATTTCTCAAAAAGTAATTTTGAAAATGAAATTTCTCTAAAAGACTTTGTCAAGGAAAGGGTTGATGATCCAATAAGGCTACGGCCAAAGAAGGTCTTGTGTCTCGCCAAGACCTGGAAGCCAATTTTTGAAATTCAAATTCAATTTACTCTTTGTCAAATTTGAATCTAACATAAATTTCAATTAAATCTTAGATTTAATAATGAATTAAGAAAAATAATTCAGGCATCTCACAATACACCCATAAGGCAACCATGCTTACTGTATTGAGACATCTAGAACGGGTGAGATATTAAGGACTAATAAATTGAAAAATATTTTTCAAAACCATTTTCCAACATTGCTAGAATATTTTCCAAAAAATATTTTTTCAAAATAGTGCTTCAACATAATAATATTTTTATGAAATTCATGCTTGTCTGATTGAATATACATAATACATGTTTTCAAAAAGTATATCTTTTTAAAAAAAAATTGTTTGACTCACGCAATTAGACACAAGTCTCTTAGGACAACACTAAAGTTCCTTAAGGCACTTAGATAGAGTCAAACGATATCGGGTACAGGGGGAGTATTTTTTTATTTTTTTCGAAATGGTTTTTGAAAACTGCACTTTAAACAGTACTATCATTTGAAAATACTTTTCGAAAATTGTGCTTTAAATCATTATCACTTCTTCAAATGCCAATACGCTCTTCTACTCAAGCGCTCTGCCCCGAAAACCTCCCAATTTGAGATATAAGCGCCGACGACGTCCCTCTTCTCCAAAATACAATCCATACCAGGCGTCGGTAACAAAGAGCTGACTTTTTAAGTTTACTGTACTTCAATTGTAATATCTGTGTGTAAACCTTTTTGCGCACATATAGAATTGCCCGCAGTAAACGGTCAACAACCGTGGGCCTTGGAGTAGGAGCCGACCGTGACTCCGAACCAAGTAAATCGCTTGAGTTCTTTGCGTTGTGTTTTAAATTTCCGCTGCTAATTCTCTTAATCTAGAATCCGAAACATTTTACGATATTCACCCCCCCCCTCTATCGTATTCTCTCGATCCAACAAGTGGTATCAAAGCAATATTGTTTAAGTTTTCTAAGATCAAAATACGTAAATACTGAGTTTTATGCTATGCCTTCAAAAAATTATACTAAGTGTTTTCAAAAAGACCCAAATATTCTCATTGTTGGCGCAAGTATTTCTGGTGGTTTTTTTGATGTATGACAAAGGGGGAGAGGTGTGCTTAAGTTAGAAATTTTTTTTTGATTCTTACCAAAGGACCATTTAATCAAAATGTTTTTCAAAATGGGAAAGAATTCCCAGAGGATCAAAAATATATTTTCAATGCTAAGGTCATTTTTTTAGTTTGATCCCAAGGATAGTATGTTAGCCCCTTCAACCAATCTAACTTAAGTTATTGTCAAACATCAAAAAGGAGGAGATTGTTGGTGCAAGTTGCATCAATGATGTTCTCCTCTAAGTGCTTTAATGTTTGACAATTTACTTAAGTCAGTGACACATTAAACAGACAAAGGGGAGTTAAGAAAGGAGTAGGTGGAAGGCGCGTTCTCGGGGGTGAGAACTTGCGTCAGTTTGACCTAGGGTTTTGTGCAAATCCAAAGTCCGAACCAAGTCCTTAAGCCTAATATTGTATGTATATGTGCTTTGGGTTTGTGTATCTTGCAGGTACCAAGATTGGAAGACAAAGCAAGCAAAAAATCTAGGCTGGAAACCTTGAGGCCAGGCGCCCCCATCAGTGGGGGCGTCCCCATGCATCCAGGGCACCCCCATCAGTGGGGGCGCCCAAGCTAAAGAAGGAAAAGCAGTGTTTTGTGTGGTAGGCAGAATAGGCTTCAAGTGGGGCGCCCGAGAGGTCCGGGGCGCCCGGGTTCAAAGCTGTATTTGCTGTTTCGAGTCCGAAACACAGATAAGTCTTCATGAGGGTGCCCGGGAGGTCCAGGGTACCCTGGTCAAAGGTTTTATCAGCTGCGGCAAGGTCGACGTGGGGATAAGGTTTGACCGAGTTTATCGGGGCGCCCCCGACGTCCAGGGCGCCCCCAGGAGTGCTATAAAAGGGGCTTCAACCCCTCTGCTTTAGACACAACTGCTGAAAGTGATTCTGAGCATTCTGACCGACGACAACACGCTAAAGATGAGGATCTACAACTGAGAGGCTCCAGGAGGAAGTGCGCGGCACTTCGGAGGTCCAGATCGGTCGAGTTTCAAACCCTAGTTGTTCGATTTGCATTTAATATTCTATACATAATTTGTTATACTTTTGATTGTACTTTTACACTATAAGATGGGTTTTCTCCGCCTCCGGAAATTCTGGAAAGGAGACCAATAGTGGACTCAGGCCGAGTACATAGGCCTTGGACGTACTGACCCTGGGGGGTTGGGAACCAAGTAAATAAATCCTGCTGTGTCCTTGTGCTCTTTTCTATTTTATTTTCCACTGCACTAACACTCTGAGTAGATCGAAAGTTTTACGAAGTTTCCACGAGAGTTTAAATGGTCGATATTCACCCCCCCTCTATCGACGACACCGGTCCTACACTTCTTCCTTCTTATTTTCTTGGCTTCTTTCATATTAGGGCACTCTGATTTGAAGTGTCCCTTCTTGTTGCATTCGAACCACGTTACGTTGGATTTGGTCTTGGATGGTTCGGTTGGTTCATCCTTCTTTAGGCTGGCTTTTCCTCTGTTGGGCTGATTCCTCAATTCCTTGTAGTAGTCTCGGGCTAGCCGAACAAGCTTGGGTCGATCTCCTTCGCTGTCTTTTGAATCTGAGTCTGAGTCAGACTCGAGTGCAGGTTGAGGCTTCTTCTTGACCACTTTTCCTGTTTTGCCTGCAACAAAAGCAATGCCTTTCTCGGCCAAGGTGCAGTTAGTCTGCTCATGTAATTCAAGTTCAGAAAATAACTCATCTAATTTTATTTTAGACAGATCCCTTGAAACTTTGTACGCATCTACCAAAGATTCCCACAAAGTATTTCTCGGGAAAGCGTTAAGGGTATACCTGATCAGGTCACGGTTCTCTACCTTGTGACTGATTGTATGTAGACCGTTCATCAACTCCTGGATTTTGGCGTGGAGCTGGGCTGCTGACTCGCCGTTGTTCATTTTGATCGTGTATAACTTGTTTAGCAGTAGGTCCCTCTTGCTGATCCGAGTGTCGGAGGTTCCTTCGTGTAATTCAATTAACTTACCCTAGAGTTCCTTCGCACTATTGAATGGTCCCACTCGGTTCAGCTCTTCTTTGGTTAGACCTCATTGGAGTGTCTGGTTCGCTTTAGCATCAACCTCGATCTTCCTTTTTAGCGAGGCATCCCATTCAGTGTAAGGTTGTGCCACTCCTTCAGCATTTTTAGGGATTTCCAAACCAGATTGGATTATGATCCACATGTCCACCTGAGTTTTCAGGTGGACTTCCATCCGACTCTTCCAGTAGGAGAAGTCCTCCGCACTGAAGAGTGGTGGTCTGGTTGTACTGAAACCCTCTTGCATGACCATTTAGAAATTCTGAAATAATAAGAACAAAAAAAAACTGTGCCAAGACTTGGTCTTGGATTAGCAGTGCGGGAATAAGATATTTAAAAGAAATTATCGAGTGGTGTTGCACCAACCTCGATTAACGATAAAAATTCGATCGAAAAAGAAATTAAAAACTTCGTAAAAATCTGAAAAACTCCTAAATTGATGGTTGCACCAAATTTGAGCTACCCTGCTCTGATACCACTTGTTGGATCGAGAAACACGATAGAGGGGGGGTGAATATCGTGAAAATCTTTTCGGATAAGAATAAGAGAAAATATGCAGCGGAGATAAAACAAACACACAAAGAACACAAGTATTTTTACTTGGTTCGGAGTCGCGGTCAGCTCCTACTCCAAGGCCCACGGTCCTTGACCGTTTACTGCGGGCAATTCTATAATCGCGCAAAGGTTTACAGATTTTGATACAAGAATATTGCAGTAAAAAAGGAATATACTTTTCGTTATCGACGCCCGGTGTAGATCGTACTTCGGAGCAGAGGGTCATCGTCGGCGCTAGAGTCTCGAGATCGGAGTTTGCCGGAGCAGAGCGCTTGAACGAAAAGCTTAGAGGCGTTGGAAAGATGTGTTCTTGATGCCTCGGGGTCGAGCCCCTTTTATGTGCTCCTGGGGGTGCCTGATTCGCTGGGGGCGCCTGACACGTGCCTTCAGATTGGAGAAACTTCATCCGTAGCTCGGTCAGCGCTTATCCCCTTCGAATCGGCCTCTGGAGCTGACTGGGGCGCCCGGGACCTCCTGGGCACCCAGCTTGACTTGGTCCGCTGGCTTCGTGGCTGATTTTGCTTCGACTACCTCTTTGGCTTTGACCTTGGGCGCCCGGGACCTCCCGGGCGCCTAGCCCAGTGTGGTTTCGAAGCGATTCTTGTTCTTTGCTGTTTTGCCTTTGACCTTGGGCGCCCAGGACCTCTCGGACGCCTAGCCCAGTTTCCTGCCCCTCTCCTTTGGGGCGTTCTGAGCTGCAGAAACACACTCCTTCAGTCCCTGCATACAAGGTCAGTTCCAAAAACAAACAAAGCAAGAATATTAGTTAGTATGTACAGCCGTAGTTGTCTTGGTTCTGACTTTGGGTCTCCCAAATGGAATCCTAGGTTGAACCGACGCCTACTGTTCCCTCGACGGGGACCGCGCCCTCACCTACTCCTCTCAGGAGAGTTTACCTTTTGCCAACTGGCTCCTCCGATTGGACTTTTGCCCGATCCACCTGACCAGGTCTTCGGTGCCCAACTCCTTGCCAGGACTTCGTGCCCAGTCCTCGACCAGGACTTCGTGCCCACCTTCCGAGTAGGTCTTCGGTGCCCAGCCCCTTGACCAGGTCTTCTTTGCCCAGCCCTTTGCCAGGACTTCTTGCCTAGTGTACCTAGGACATCTATCCTGCACACTTAGTAAACACATTAGACAACAATAACATCTTAACTCTTGAACCCTTTGACATTATCAAAACCTAGGTTTGACTTAGGTGCTGCCTGCACCAACAGTTACGTCTTGGTTTTTTTACTATGTCTTGTATTTTCAATTACTGTTGTTTGCTGTTATTTTTCCCTAACCTAAACATATTGCCACACATCAAAAAGGGGGAGATTGTTGGGGCAATCAACCAAAGTATGATCGGGAAGATCATGATTTTGATGTGTGTGTGTGTCAATATGGTTAAGGTTAGGGTGTTATATTGTTTTAATATGTGTGAATGAGTCTTGCAGGACTTGGTGAGTCACACATGGAGGACACATCCGAGGGACGAGAACCGAGGGAAGAAAAACTCCAAGGGCAACCTGAGAAGTGGACTTCAAAGGGCACACGTGAAGGGTAGCATGGAGGCAAGCCGAGGGCTTGCGTGTGCATCCGAGGGACGATAGTGTTGGATCGATTCCGTACGCTAGAGGGGGGTGAATAGCATTTTTCGGTCTGTTCTTCCTACACGGTTAGTTGCGCAAGCGGAATATACAATAAAAACAAAACTAACAATGTAAGACAATGCTAACAAACCGATTTTACTTGGTATCCACACCGGACGGGTGACTAATCTAAGAATCCGTCGGTGGATCACTCCCCGGATAACCTCCGGCTAGCCCTCGTCACTCCTTGTGGCTGGAGAAACCTCGCCACAATCCCAAGCACACCTCTGAGCACAGACTACTATCTTGTCTTTAACCAAGACAAGATTCGTCAAGAATCTCAGCCACCACGAAGTCCTCTTTAAATAGGACTCGGGCTGAAACCCTCGCCACCAGTCGACTGGTGCCACTGAAAATCGATCGTTGCAACCCCAACGTTCGAATTTTCAGCCAACTCACCAACCACCTACCAGTTGAATGTTCCCTGAGCAGTCGACTGGTCCCCAGCTGAAACCCTTCTGTGAGTTTCATCAGTCGACTGCCCCCAGGCCAGTCAACTGGTCTACTCACCCACCTATGTTTACCCTTCTCGAGTACATTCCACTCCGCACTCGAACCCTAGGATTTCTCGAGTATAATCACACAACACTCGTACTCTCACGACTCGATTGACTCCTCATCCGCAGCCTCAATTATTGCCTTCGCGCCCTCTTCATCTTCGGCTCCCGTCCCTGGATGCACGTAAGCCTCCATCTTGCCTCCATGCCATCCTTCATGCATGCCTCGAAGTCAGCACCCCTCATCTCATCGTCCCTGCTCTCCAAGGTCCCTCGGGTGCACACAAGACTCCAGCTTGTCTCCATGCCACCCTTCACCGTACCAAGGCCGTCCAGTCAAGTCAATATGTGTAAACCTGTACAACCTGCACACTCAACATACACATATTAAATACAAGGGAAAACCTAACTTAAATCCTTTCCCCAAACATCAAAACACTTGGTCACTCCGGACCACAGATTGTCTCAACAATCTCCCCCTTTTTGATGTTTGGCAATACGTTTAAGTTAGGGAAACAAGATAGTAGTCAATAGCAAAAACCATGCTAAAACAAACAACTGGACTTACGTTGCCAAGACTCCATCTTGGACTTACACCGCCAATGCATATGCAATGCAATCATGGATCCTATCCCAAGGCATCCCACACCTAACCCTCCGAGTTAGGAATTTCTCCAAAACGGACTTTTTAAAACCTATCACAAGGCTCCCCACACCTAACCCTCCAAGTTAGAACTTTTTGACACACCTAACCCTCAAAGTTAGGACTTTTTCACACACCTATCCCTCCAAGTTAGGACTTTTCCATACAATGGGCTTTTTAAAGCATCTCCAAAGCTCCCCTACACTGGACTTATAAAGACAAGAACCTCTCCAAGGTTCTCCTTACGCCAAGAATGGAGCAACCATGCTCCCCCTTAATCTCAGCTCCCCCTAAACCTATTCCTGCAAAGGTGTGTTTGGTTTCCCAACTTAAACCTAACACTTCTCCCCCTTTGCCTAACATCAAAAAGACTCCAACAATATCCCAATTATTGGATCTTTTAATCCCCAATGATCCAAAACATAGTGTACTAGCCCCCCATACACTCGTTTTTCATCATTTGGACCCAAGTCAGCTGCTGGATATCCACACCAACCCTGACCAGTTGACTGCCCCCCAGGGCAGTCGACTGATACTCTTAAAATCAGTTTTTCTGGCCAATTTCAAAATTGCGCCAGAAATTTCACAAATCTCTAAAAATTCCTAAATTTTGTGGAGAACATTGTGGTACCTATACCTACTTGGGAAAAATACATTTACCCATGTATCTTTCACCATTCCCAAGTTTGACACAAACCCCAGAAATTTTCTATAAAAATCAAGGCAAACAAGGAGGCAACCTCCCCCTTAACCTATGCCTTCTCCCAATTTTCATCTTACCTATGTGAAGTTCTACCCAACTTAACACCATGACATCAAGTCAAGTTCTACCCAACTCAATTTCCAAGTTCTTTCCCCCTTGGACACAATTATGGATTGCCCCAAGCAAACTTATCCTTAGTGCCAATCAAGAACTCAACACAACCTTAAACAATCTAAGAGTTTGCAAGCACATTTGCTAGGATATACCCTATCCTAGAAAAATATGATTTCATGAAAATCACAAATGTGCTTGACCTTTGGTACATCCTTGATTTTCCTAAAAGATTTGGCATTTGTATCAACTTTGAATCTTATTCATGATTCCTTGTGTTTACCAATCCTAACCGTTATCTATTTACACAAGGAATTGTCCTCAATTCTTCCTTTTTCCATATTCTTTCATTTATCAAGAACTCATCATTCAATATCATCCATTGAATCTTAAGCACTCATTAGTTCTCCATGAATTTCATGATATCCATATAGCCTCATTCCATATAATCACCATTAAACCCTAAGATAAACCTTTGTTTAAAGAGTATAATCAACGATTTTAATTTTAGGGTCATATTCTATCATCCAATAGCCTTTTCATCTTAACAACTATGGATCAGTCGACTGACCCTAGGGCAGTCGACTGCGAAAACTCAAAGAATATTTTTGGGCTCTGACCAGTCGATTGCCCCTGGGACAGTCGACTGATACCTGAATTTCAAGGGTTTTAACCCAATTTTAGTAATACCTAAATAATTCCATAAATCTCAAAAAATTTTGAAATTTCGTGGGGAGATTTGTGGAGCCTATGCCTACATGGAAAAAATATATTTCCAAACAAATGTACTCCAAATCCCAAAATTGGCACGAAACTCAATTTCTCCTAAATTGGATCATTTAAAACTTCTCTAAAAGTCCTAATTGTGACTTCTCCTCAATGTATCTTCTAACACCTGACCATAACTCATTTCTATCACTGAAATATATGGTGTTCACTTATTAAACCTTAATTTTATCAAATATAACCATATTTTTACCTTTTTCTCCCTAAATTCCCTTTTAATGTGCCAAAACCTAAGATTAAGACTTACCCAAGTCTTCCAACCCTTTTTGGCACATTTCACCTAATTTCCTAGGAGAGAAACTCTTGTGATCCATTTACCATGGACCCCAAAGGCTCCTAGAGCTCCCCCTTGAGCTCTTAGCCCTAGCCACCTCACTAGGTGACTCAATCCACACTAGACCACATCGGTGTGCCACCGGTGATTCTTGGCCTACAAAATTGACATTCTTAACCTTGGACACCTTGTCCTTGGTTAAGTTATCCTTTATACCTTTTGATGGCACTCCCTTGCCATCCTTGGGCTTTCCCTCCTTGCCACAACCATATTCTACCCTAGCATTTTTCTTTTCCTTGGCCTTGGAGGTTTTAGAACGGTATCCCAAACCCGATCTATCGTAGTTAGGTTTCAAACTACCCAACACCATGTCTAAGCCCTTTGATCCAACTTTGAATCTTCCTAAGGTATTTTCTAATATATCAAGCCTTGCCCTCAAGGTTTGATTTTCCCTTTCTAGCCTTTTAACCTTTGAGTCCATATGTTCACTTTGGACATTCCTAGACCTACCCTCTTTTCTAGGCACATTCCTTCCCTTCTTGGGATTAATGCCATGATCCTTAGGTCCTAAGGTTTTGGATTTCTCATGATGCATGCTTTTCCTAGGGTTTTGATCTACCTTGTTAACCCTAGTCCTATCATTATATCTAAATCCAAAATTGTGCACAAGTAAGCAATTTTCGTTAATTTTAGCATGCATGGATGAATGATTAAAATTATTTTGAATATGCAAGGAGGAACTTGAAATTGAATTACACTTTAACCTAGGGTTAGAAATTACCTCCCTTACCCTTGTAGTCCCTCCTTGTTGTGATCTTTGCTTCTTCCTTTTCTTCTTCTCCCATCTTCTCAAGTGCTCTATCTTCTTGAGCTCTCCACTCTTTGGGCACTTGGTGTGGTAGTGTCCTAGCTCACCGCACGTAAAGCATCGAATCTTTTTTTTTTTTCTTTTGAGCTTCCTCATTCCTACAACCCTTGTTAGAATTTAAATGAATTGAAATAGGTCTAGATTTTACCTCCTTTTTACCTTTCAGGCATGTGTCCTTGTAGTGCCCCTTTTCGTTGCAACCCAAGCATGTGATGTGCTCTTTCGATTTAGCTTTGTTGGAGGTTGAAGTTTCTTCTTCAACCTTGCATGAAGTGGATGCTTCCTGTTGTTCCGGTACGGATGAGGGTCTCTTCTCCCCCTCAATCCTTGAGTTTGACACCTCCTCTTATTCTCTTGATGAGGTGGAAGATTGTTCACTCAATTTTGCCTCTTCACTTGATGAACTTGACACTTCCTTGGGCTCTTCCACTAACTGACCTCGTGTAGGATTTTTATGGATTTCTTCTACCTTTTTCCATAGATCGTGCGCATTTTCATATTTCCCTACACCACTCAAGATATTGTTAGGAAAAATATTAACTAATATTTCAATTACCTTCTTATTTGCCTTGGATTGACTTTGCTGTTCTTGATTCCAATATCTAGGTCTAAGCCTCTTCCCGTGCTTATCCTTTGGAATCTCGAAGGGCTCTTCAAGCGCAATCTGAAGGTCCCACTCCATTCCGAACCATGTTTCCATTCTTGCCCTCCAATACTTGAAATCATCATGGTCGTAGGGCGGCGGAGTGTAGATGTCATTCCCAAATTTATCTTCCATTGTTCTTCCCTCTAGATTTTGCTCTTCTTGGTGGTTATTCCAATCACGAGCGGTCCTTCGCTCTGATACCAATTGTTGGATCGATTCCGTACGATAGAGGGGGGTGAATAGCATTTTTTGGTCCGTTCTTCCTACACGGTTAGTTGCGCAAGAGGAATATATAATAAAAACAAAACTAACAATGTAAGACAATGCTAACAAATCGATTTTACTTGGTATCTACTCCGAATAGGTGACTAATCCAAGAATTCGTCGGTGGATCACTCCCCGGATAACCTCCGGCTAGCCCTCGTCGCTCCTTGTGGGTGGAGAAACCTCGCCACAATCCCAAGCATATCTCTGAGCACAAAGACTACTATCTTGCCTTTAACCAAGACAAGATTCGTCAAGAATCTCAGCCACCACGAAGTCCTCTTTAAATAGGACTCGGGCTAAAATCCTTGCCACCAGTTGATTGCCCCTAGGGCAGTCGACTGGTGCCACTGAAAATCAACCGTTGCAACCCCAATGTTCGAATTTTCAGCCAACTCACCAGCCACCTACCAGTTGAATTCTCCCTGAGCAGTCGACTGGTCCCCAGCTGAAACCCATCTGTGAGTTTCATCAGTCTACTGCCCCCGGGCCAGTCGACTGGTCTACTCACCCACCTAAGGTTACCCTTCCCGAGTACATTCCACTCCACACTCGAACGCTAGGATTTCACGAGTATAATCACACAACACTTGTAGCCTCACGACTCGACTGACTCCTCATCCGCAGCCTCGACTATTGCCTTCGCGTCCTCTTCATCTTCGGCTCCCATCCCTCGGATGCATGTAAGCCTCCAGCCTACCTCCATGACATCCTTCACGCATGCCTCGAAGTCTGCTCCCCTCAACTCATCGTCCCTGCTCTCCATGGTCTCTCGGGTGCACACAAGCCTCCAGCTTGTCTCCATGCCAACCGTCACCGTACCGAGGCGTCCAGTCAAGTAAATATGTGTAAACCTATACAACCTGCACACTCAACATACACATATTAAATACAAGGGAAAACCTAACTTAAACCTTTTGCCCAAACATCAAAACACTTGGTCACTCCAGACCAGAAATTATCGTCACTCCAGACCAGAAATTATCTCAGCAGATAGCCGGTGGAAGAGGACTTCAAGGGGCAAGCCAAGGGAGTCTACTTGAAGGCACACGTGAAGGAGGGTCGTCGGAGTAGGGAGGAATGCTTGTGTAAGTTGGGCAGTCGACTGGGAGGAAATCAGTCGGCTGCCAGAACTTCTCGAGACATCAGTCGACTACCCATGGGGCAGTCAACTGGTAACCCCGAAAACTAGCCGTTGGCTAGCTATTAAGGAGGGGTCAGTCGACTGCCCCAGGGGCAGTCGACTGGTATCGGGATGGACAGCTTTAGGAGTTGTCCTTTACCCTTTTTAAAGGGTGACTTTTTGGCAAGTGAAAGGTACGGTTCTTGGGGTACCATTGTGCTGTTTGTGCTAAAACTCCTCAGCTCTTCCTCTCATTCTCATTTCCATCTTGTAAAGAGGAAGAGGACAACCTTGTAAAGGTTTTCTCCACCTTGAAGGAGGTTTTTCATAGTGGAGCTTGTGCGTGCATGTGGATCCTTGGATTAGTCACCTCTCTGAGATGGATACCAAGTAAACAAAGGTGTTAGCATTGTTCTTATCATTTTCATTGTTTTGCTTGTGTTTTGCTAACCATTCTTGTAGAGAAAATCGAAAGTTGCTATTCACCCCCCCCCCCTCTCTAGCAAGACGTCATGATCTAACAATTTCCACTTTTAAAAAAAACTAAGTATAATTTTTTAAACAAGTGTTTGAAAAACTTCCGAGCAAAAGAAATTCTAAGTTTAAAGTGAAAATATTTTTGAAAACATGGAGTTTTTCTTTTTAAAAAATTCTTTCAGAACAAAGTCTATTTTTCAAAGGGATTTCAAAAGGAAAAATTTGATTTTTAACTTTACTTTTTCTACTCTCCCCTTTTGCCATATATCAAAAAAAATATTTGCAACAGATATTCTTTGAAAGAATATTTAATTTTCTCTACTCTCCCTCTTTTTTAAAAAAAATTGATTAAGGAGAAGGTAAAAAAAACTGAGTATTAGAGCCTATGAGTTTTGCTAAACCATAATAAAAAAATTTAAAAACAAATCATGTGTTAAGTTTTTTGGAAAGCAAATGATAAGTAAATAACAAATAATTAAGCAAGAATCCAAAATTCATGATAAAGACCAAAATTTGAACCAAGTTGATATTCCTTTTGAGTCCAAGAATGATAAGCAAAAAAGAGCTTAATGCATCTAATGATTTAAATCTAAGCATGAGTCAATAAGTCTAAGTTCAAAACTTTTAGCCACCTATTATTGATTCCAAGTATGATGTGAGTCTAAGTATGGGTCAATAAGTCTAAGTTCAGAACTTTTAGTCACTTATTTTTAATCCTCAAGATAAAGGAGAATAAAATTCTTAAGTAAAGGATAAATTTTCTTTGTAAATAAAAAAATTCTAAGTAGAAAGACTTTTGAAAGAGTTTTCTAAGAGGAATATTTTTAAAAAATATTTACACTTAGGTAACATGCTCCCTCTTAAATTATGATTCTCTCCCTATTGTCTTGAAAGTTTGCATATTTCCTTTTTTTTTTGGAGATGATTTTTGAAGGAACATTGAAAAGATTTTAAAAAAATATTTTGAAGGATCCTCCTTTTTTTTTAAAGAAAACTAAGTATCCTTTTTCAGAAAATATTATAAGGAATTCTAAGTAGTTAAGAAAGAAAATTTAAAAATTTAAGTATTTTATTGATTTGAATTTTCCTAAATCTGATACAATCTTAGGAACCTTGTTGACCACAAGAAAATTTTCTATGTGTCTTAGAGATTTCGCCAAACTCAAGCAATTTTCCAAAGGTTTTCAGAGACGTTCAAAAGACGAAAAGATTTTGAATTTTTTTTGAAAATGAGAATATTGTATTTTCAAAGTGTTTTTGAAAAGATAATGCTATTTGAAAATATAGTATTTTTGAAACTTCTAATACTTCTTTTAATTTGAACTTCCCCTAAACCTGACACAGTCCTAGAAAGTTTGTTGACCACAAGTTGATCTTCCTCTAAGTCTTAGGGTTTGATTCAAACACAAATAATTTTAAAATATTTAAAAAAATACTAAGTTTAGATTTTTTTTAAACCTACTTTTATTTAACGATTTGGAAAATAAAATTTTCTTTTTCTCTGTCCTTTTGAAAAGTTAAAAAATATAAAGAACTGCAACGGAAAAATTCTATGTTTAAAATAATTTTGAAAAATAACATAGGAGATATAAATACAAGAGATTTTAAAAAAAATACTCAAGTCCAATATATATATATATATATATATATATATATATTTATTTATTTATTTATTTATTTATTATTTATTATATTATTGGACTCACCCTGAGCAGGCTCGCTTGTTGAAGAAGCGGGCAACCCGATTCACTCTGGTGGGAGATACCTTATATAAGAGAGCTTTCTCTCGGCCGCTGCTCAAGTGCTTAGGGGAAGAGGATGCGATTATGTCCTAAGAGAAATACACTTGGGATCTTGTGGAAGCCACTCGGGAGGTCGGTTTATGGCTCGGAAAGTCTTGCTAGCTGGATTCTTCTGGCCAACACTTCTGAAGGATGCTGATCAGATGGTCACCTCCTGCCTCTCCTGCCAGAAGCACCAGAGCCTTTCCCATCGGCCAGTCGAGGTTCTGAGGACGTCCACTGTGTCTTGCCCGTTTGATCAGTGGGGCATGGATATAGTAGGACTTTCCCACTCGCAGTCGCTCAGAAGAAGTTCCTGCTAGTTGCTGTGGATTATTTCTCTAAGTGGGTCGAAGTAAAGGCTCTGGCCCGGATTACAGAGCAGGCAGTGATCAAATTTTTATGGTAGAATATTTTATGTCGGTATGGAATACCACACAAGTTGGTGTTAGATAACGGTCGACAATTTCAGGGTTGGAAGATTCAGGAATGGTGCACAGCCTATGGAATCAAGCAAGCGTTCACCTCAGTGGCTTATCCCCAGAGCAACGGTCAGGCAGAGGTAGCCAATCGGGAAATCCTACGGGGCCTCAAGACCAAGCTGGATCATGTGGGTGGTACATGGGTCGACGAGTTGCCTAGTGTCCTATGGGCTCTCCGAACTACTCCCAAAGAAGGCTCGGGTTGTACCCCCTTTCAGCTAGTATATGGAAGTGAAGCAGTAGTCCCGATGGAGGTGGGATGTGAGTCTGACAGAAGGCACCTATATGGAGAAGACAATGCAGAGAAGAGGCGTCTAGAGCTGGACCTGATTGAGGAGATTTGAGACCGGGCAGCGGTGCGAATGACTGCTTACCGGCAAAGGATGCAGCGAAGATACAACCAGAAAGTCATACCCCGGAGTTTTCAAGTCGGCGACCATGTATGGAAGAGGATCAAGCCAGTCGGGGAAGTGAGCAAACTGGAACCCCAGTGGGGGCCCTTCTTGGTGGTCGAGAAGCTGGGATCTGGAGCCTACTAGTTGCAAGATGCTCAAGGGAAATGGCTGGGAAGACCTTGGAGCGTAACACATTTAAAATTGTATCATGAGTAGAGTTTGGGCAATCCTTGTAATAGTATGTAATGAATATGATAATGATGCTCAGGATATCCGAATCTCTAGTCCAGACTCTCGCTCAGGCGAGCTATAAGTGGGCATGCTCTCACGCACCCACTGACCTAGACGACGGTCGGGCGTGGCAGTCCATGCTCAGTCGGGTAAGTCAAACAGTGTCGAGACTCTCGCTTAGGCGAGTTATAAGTGGGGATGCTCCCACGCACCCACCGACCTAGACGACGGTCGAGCGTGGCTATCCAAGCTCGGTCGGGTAAGTCAGGCGGTGTCGAGACTCTCGCTCAGGCGAGCTATAAGTGGGCATGCTCCCACACACCCACCGACCAAGACGATGGTCGGGCGTGGCTGTCCATGCTCGGTCGAGTAAGTCAGATGGTGTGAGACTCTCGCTCAGGCGAGTTATAAGTGGGCATGCTCCCACGCACCCACCGACCTAGAAGACGGTCGGGCGTGGTTGTCCACGCTCGGTCGGGTAAGTCAGGCAGTGTCGAGACTCTCGCTCAGGCAAGTTATAAGTGGGCATGCTCCCATGTACCCACCGAGCTAGACGACGGTCAGGCGTGGCTGTCCACACTCGATCGAGTAAGTCAGACGGTGTCGAGACTTTCGCTCAGGCGAGTTATAAGTGGGCATGCTCCCACACACCCATCGACCTAGACGACGGTCGGGTGTGGTTGTCCACCCTCAGTCGGGTAAGTCAGGCGGTGTCGAGACTCTCACTCAGGTGAGTTATAAGTGGGCATGCTCCCATGCACCCACTGACCTTGACGACGGTCGGGCGTGGCTATCCGTTCTTAGTCGGGTAAGTCAGGCGGTGTCGAGACTCTCGCTCAGGCGAGTTACAAGTGGGCATGCTCCCACACACCCACCGACCTAGATGACGGTCGGGCATGGCTGTCCATGCTCGGTCGGGTAAGTCAGGCGGTGTCAAGATTCTCGCTCAAGCGAGTTATAAGTGGGCATGCTCCCACGCACCCACCGACCTAGATGATGGTAAGGCGTGGCTATCTATGCTTGGTAGTGTAAGTTAGGCGGTGTCGAGACTCTCGCTCAGGCGAGTATAAGTGGCATGCTCCCACGCACCCACCGACCTAGACAACGGTCGGGCGTGGCTGTCCATGCTCGGTTAGGTAAGTCAGGCGGTGTCGAGACTCTCGTTCAGGCGAGTTATTAGTGGGCATGCTACCACGCACACATCGACCTAGACGACGGTCGGGCGTGGCTATCCACGTTCGGTCGGGTGAGTCAGGCGGTGTCGAGATTCTCGCTCAGGTGAGTTATAAGTGGGCATGCTCTCACGTACCCACCGACCTAGACGACGGTCGGGCGTAGCTGTCCACGCTCGATCAGGTAAGTCAAGCGGTGTCGAGACTCTCGCTCAGGTGAGTTATAAGTGGGCATGCTCCCACGCACCCACCGACCTCCATAACGGTCGGGCGTGGCTGACCACGCTCGGGCGGGTGAGTCGGGCTGTGTCCTTACTCCTGCGCGTTCATGTTATGAATGAACATTTTCCCAAGTACTAGCTGACCCCGAAATCGATCCCGAGTAAGGGTCTTGGCTTGTCCGAATGACAGATCCCGAGTAAGGGTCTTGGCTTGTCCGAATGACAAATCTCGAGTAAGGGTCATGGCTTGTCCGAATGACATATCCTGAGTAAAGGTCTTGGCTTGTCTGAATGACAGATCCCGAGTAAGAGTCTTGGCTTATCCGAATGGCAGATCCCGAGTAAGGTTCTTGGCTTGACCAAGTGCTCGATCCCGAGTGAAGAATCTATGATAGCCTATACGATCGATCTCGAGCGAATTCGTGTCCTAAGGTGCATGAGTACCCCTTATTTGCAATAACCGTCAGGCCTTAGCCATAGACGAGTTAAACCTCGAGAGCCTGCCGGTGAGAGAGCCAAGGGAAGGCCTTGGGATACAGTTACCGACCCACCGACATGACCGATCGAGTACTCCATATCTAGCGATAATCATTGGATGAGAAGAATGCTAAGGGATGAACGACCGACCAAAGCAATGCTAATAGAGCGATTCCACTAAGTATGATAGGAACGGCTGAACAGAGACACATTAAAGCAAGAAAATTCTAAGGAAAATTGACATTAAGCAAAAGTCTAGGGTTGCCAAATTCATTACAGGGTTAACTGACTAAGTCAGAAGAGAACAAAATTGACTGACTGAATCAAAAAAGAAAATAGGTTACATATTAAGTGAAGGGGGGAAGAGCATCCTCGGGGATGAGCGCCTGGATCAGGGTGGGCTTCACGACATTTGGAGGCAGATTTGTTGGGATGTGGTCGGCATCCTTGAGTTGCTGCAGGGTGCCTTCCATGCCATACTTGATCATATTGGCCGTGCGGCGAGCTACCTGTCGGAGGAAGGGTGCTGACCGAAGATAGATCAGTTGAAACTCTTCCATCCGAGCTGGTTCTCTCAACTTGTAGGCCTCTAGCTCGCCCTTCAGCCGAGCTATCTCCGCGTCTCGATCCGCCACCTCTGCGTCCTTGGCCCGCAGCTAAGCCTCCAGGGCCTTAAAAGCCTCCGACTGGGCCGCCAACTCCGTTTCTTTGTTTGTCAGAGCCAGCTGAGTCTGATTGTGGGCGCGCGCTGACTCCTTCAGCTGTTCCCGTAGGCCCTTGGCCTCGGCAATTTTCTTGTCCAGATCGGAGCGAGCTCGGGCTTGGCGAGCGAGAGCAGTCTTCTTTTGAGCCTCCGCGGTTTCCAGCGGTTGGACAGCAGGTCTATTTCCCGGGAGGCAACAGCAAGTACTTGGTGCTCCTCCTCTGACCGAGCGTTGGCCTCCGCTAACTGCATCTTCAAAGCAGTTATCTTAGAACGGAGGAGCTCTAGGCCCTCCTCACCAGGGGGGAGGGTACAATGGCTCAGCTGGCTCTCCAGCTCCCTTATCCTCAGATCCCCCACCCGCTTTCCCTAGTGTTGGTGACTAGGGACTGGGCGACTGCTCGGCAGGTGACCCAAAACTGTGCAAGAACAAACATTATAGATAGAAGTATGAGTAACAAAGAGAAGAGGAAATTTACCTGGGTGGCATCCATGAAAAAATTGTCAGCCAGACTCAGCGGGCACCTTTCATGGATCATCACCATACCCTGATCCCAGCTGGCGACCAGTCGACCGTGTAAGTTGATCGGTTGAGGTTCGACAATCTGAGTCAGACTGGTTGCCGAGGGGAGCTGCAAATCCACCGGGTGTCAGGGAGTAGACTACATAGCCAAGAGAGCAGCCATGGGGTCTTCTCCAGAGGGATCCGCCGAGGCTGCTGAGCAAGAGGGCTCCTGACTGGAAGTTGAGGCCCCTGGGCGAGGTAGTCCCTGTTAGTAGGAGCCCTAGAGCCAATTATATGATGATTGACTAGGGACTTTTTGTATCATATTATATCACTAATAAAGGCATGTTTGGTTATTATACTTACTTCATACTTGTGTCAAATAACTAAGTATAATAATATTCTTGTGTAGTAGGTTCTTATCTACATTATATCGATTGGTTGAATCGATAGTGAGATAATGTAGAGAACACTACACTAAACCATTCCTAGACAAGCATTAATATTCAAGGACCATATTAATGCATAGAGACTAGCATGTAGGTCAATTGATGACTTGAGCTCACAAGTCATGGATATATGATATCAAGTTGACACATGGGTATACATTAGAGAATGTGTACTGAATTGACCCGCTATGACAATGTTTCATAGATTGTCATATGAGTGTCATAAACTTTCTCATGTGACTATTAGTATGAATAGTCCTTAGACCTGAAGTCACTACGGTTCCCTACATAAGGAGTTATGTACTTTGGTATCGTCAAACGTCACCCGTAACAGGGTGGACTATAAAGGCGATCACTGGGTATATAATGAATTATGCGGAGGGATGTGAGTGATGTAGATGGGATCTATCCCTCCCATATGACGGGAGTGATATCTGTGGGTTGCTTGATCAAGTAGGACTACTAAAATGCATGGTCATGTTTAAATGAGTCAATATGAGATATTGAGCTCATTTGTTTGAGTGAGTCTACTCGGGGATCAAGAAATACAAAGATTGATTGAGGATGACACAGTCTATACCTCATTGGTCAATCTAGATATCAAGGATAGAAGGACAAGGTCATACATTATCATAGTCACGGAGGTATAGTCGGATCTCAACTTTTCTTGTTGCTTGGGTAGCAATGATGCATTGCTAGATGCCGCCATTGCTTATGTGTCTAAAAGCGTTTAGGCGCATTGCCAACGTCAGAGAACCTATTGGGTCATACACTAAGGACATGATGCTTCAGGAGTTTGGGAGCTCGGGCTGGGAGCTCAGGAGACTCGGGTCGAGAGCTCAAGTCAGGAGCTCAGGACAGGAGCTCGGGAGACTTGGGTCAGGAGCTCGGGCTGGGAGCTTGGCAGACTGAGTCGGGAGCTCGGCGACTTGCTCGGCAGACTTGGTCAGGAGCTCAGGGACTTGCTCGGGAGACTTGGTCGGGAGACCTGGTCGGGAGCCCGAGAGGCCCGGTCGAAATTGCAGGAGAAATTCATTAAAGTGTTTAATGAAGGAAAGAGAAAAGTCTCTCTTCATTGGATGAAGAGAAGGTGAAGAGTCATATAAAAAGATGTGCTCTTTATTGGCTTTAATGAAGGGAAGCCAAAAAGACAAAAGACTCTTTATATTCATGTGATGAGTATAAAAGAGGGTCTAGTCATTTTGAATAATAAGTGTGTCTTTCCCTTCTTCCCTTCCTCTCTTCTTCCTCTTCTCCCCTTTGGCCGAAACCCTTGTTGGGTTCTTGGTGGTCTTGTGAACTACCTCAAGTTGCTAGCATAACTAAGGTAGTTCTTCCCGAAGTTGAGAGATCATGTCCGTGTAGATACAAATAGAGGCACGAACACTTGAACGTGCAAGAGATCCAGCGCATCTTGGACAAGCGGGATAAGCGAAGAGCACGCTCCAAAGGTATACAGTTAAATAGATCTATTAGATAGATGAACTTTGTACGAGTTTTATTTCGCATGGATCGCTCGAGAGATCTTATTTCCGCTGCGTTTTGTGTTTTTGGTGCCGGGAGATCCCAACAGTCCCAAGCCTGAGGTAGAGGCCCTCGAGCGGGGAGGCGCTGAGTCCGAAATCGAGGCTTGAGAGGGAGCACGGCCGGATAGAGGAGCTGCCACGCTATGCGCCTCCTCGGTCTGAGCCCGGGCCCGAGAAGTGCCCGGGGAGACGATCACTCAGAGGCATTTGCTTGTTGCCCCCCTCCCCAGGTTGGTTGTTCAGCTGCTGCTACTGCTGCGGGTGTCTCCGTATCCACATCCACCACTTGAGGCTCTGCCTCAGAGTCCCCTGCTGGAAGCTCGGCTTCCAGATCCTCTCCAGCGTCCCTTAATTACTTAGGAGCTGGAGCAACATTTACAGGGGACACCTCCCGGTTTGCCAACTCCTCTGCAGCCCGGGCATTTAGTTCTTCCTCGTCTAGACCCAGTTCTTCAGCGAGGAGGGCACTCAACATGGTTTCAGCTGCAACACCGAAAAAGCTTTAGTTAGAGCTAAAAATTCGAAAGAGAAGAAAGAACTTACCAAAGGTGCCGGGCAAGGTTGTGGGAATGTGGCTCAGCCGAAAGATATATAAAATAGCTTCACTCAACAGCTTGCCGGCGTGGAAGCGTAGCCCCCCGATCTTGGAGAACGCTAGCTGGAAGCCCGGCTCCGAGCGATAGCTCTTGGGCATGGGAGGTTGGGCAGGCAGGTCCTCTACCCACTCGTTTGGCCAGGTCGGGGGTGGGGACGAGCGCACAAAGAAATGGGACTTCCATCCCTTATTGGAGGAGAGGACTTTATCAAAAAAGGTTGACTTGGCCCGGGCTTGGAAGAAAACATTGTCCGGCTCTTGCTTTTTAATATAGAAGAAGAAATGGAAGACTCGAGGGTCAAGGGGGACGCAGTATGTAGAAAAGATAACTACTGTCCCACACAAAATCCTAATAGAGTTCGGGGCTAGCTGAGAAAGGGGTACTTGGAAATATCTACAGACCTCCGTAATGAATGGGTGCAGGGGGAATCTTAGACCGGCTAGTAGGTAATCTTTGAAAATAGTGAAGTAGCCTAAGGGAGGTTGATGGGGTCGGTCACGACGGGAAGGAAGAGCTAGAGATGGTCTTCGGGGATCTGGTAGTCTAAGCGAAAGGTCCCTAGATGGCCGAGGGTCAAGGTCGAGAGGATGGTGGTGTACCATACTCCAACCGAGGAAGTTGATTCGACCATCGGGTCGGGGTCCGGAATTACAAGTAGAAACTCAGAAAAGAAGAAATGGAATACCTAGAGGTCGGATTCACCGGAAACCGCAGATCGCCGGAGCTCATGGGGGTCAGGCGGTAGAGATCGGATAAAAGAAGAAGTGAAAAGGAAAGGTAAAACGAGGAAGGTTAAAATGAGGAGGCGAACCTATTTATACCACAGGGGGGATCGGGAGAGTCATCGGATGCGAAGGGGAAAAAAGGTGGGATTAGATCCCGACCGTCGCTTTCCCACTCATTCCCGATGCTTCTAGACCGCATAGCTTGACGCCACACGAGTCTAACAGGTGACACCTTGTAGCCATGGAATGCCAGTCGGGAAAGGACACGTGGTAGAGGTGTTAAATGTTGATGTGACTAGGGATTCGACCCATAATAACTATGATTTGGAGGCCGTAATGAGAACCAGGGATACGACGTCATGGATATCTGACCGGGCGAATAGCCTAGTCAGTCAGACTCATCGTCTCCTTCGACTAGACTTGAAGGGGAGGCTTGTGATCCGGTCAGGTAGGTTTTTTGACCTGATGGAGAACCCAGTCGGGTCAAGCTTCAGTCGGATAGAGATAGTCGGGCGCATCAGGTGTCAAGCTAACCTACGGGATGGAGTTCGAGATCGCTCAAGCTGAGAGCGGTTAGCGGTATCCGATCGGACGTTCCTGGTCGGGACTGTACAGTCGGGCGGAGGTAAAAGCACGCGCTAGACTCCCTTGAAAAAGGGAAGCACCAAATGTATTCGGGCCCTCTCAGTCGGGCCCTCCCGGTTGGGCCTTCCTGGTCGGGCACTTCCGGTCGGGGACTGCCTGTAACACCCCACTAAAATTCCCTTCAATATTATCCCTAATATTGAGTATAATTGCATGAATAATAGCCATATTGAGTATGATTCATGAATGATAGTTAGAGTTGTGGGAATTTTAGTGTAAGTATTAATGGACCTTATATGGGTTCTAAATGGTGGAAATTCCTAATGGGTCTTAAATAGCACTTCGTTAGTTATCCTAATGGGCCCCATGAGGATAAAAGAAATAACACATCATGTAATGGGCCTTACTTTAGATGGGCTTGCAAAAGAATAAAAAAAATGAAATGATATAGGTGCCAAGGATTTAACCTTGGACCTTAGAGATGTTATAAGTCTTAAGAATGCATATGTAACCAATTCACCTAGCAAGGGAGTGCTATTAGGAGGATAGAGGAAATGTAGATAGGTGTAAAGGAGATGAAGAGTCACCATGGAAGGTAAACGGGTCACCATGGAAGGTGAAGAGGCATACCTTTTCATTTACTATAAGAAGATGAGGAGAAAAAAAATTGCCACAAGGCATCTCCTCATTCTTCTCATTGCCGAAACACCAAGGCCCTCTCGCCATCAAAAAAAAATTCTCTCCAAGAAGATCTAGTGAAGGCTTTGTGTTGTGAAGCAAAGGAAGAGTCAAGGAGCAAGAAGTTCTTTCTTTCTCCTTCTAGGTGATATATATTGTTTGGGAATCTTTAGCACAAGGGTAAGACTCCCCTCACCTGCAACATAATAGCTCATATATGTTTTTTGTTCATGTTCTTGCGATGTGTTGCTAAAATCGTGAAGTTTTCCCTATAAGAAAGTTTCGGCCAAGCAGGGGTTTTAGGGCCTATGTTTGTGTTTGATGCTATCTAATGACTCCAATGTTCGTTTGATGACAAGTTATGAGCTATGATGCAAAAAAAAAAGATGGAGCAAAAAGACCCTTAAAAGTTTCGGCCAAGCTCTCATGAAGCCATAGACTATTTGGCCATAAGAAGATGTTTGGGTTCTTTTTGACTAGCTAATGATTTTTAATTGCTTGTTAATGTTTTGTTTGAGGGTTTTTAGGCCATGTTTCCTCCTCTATACATGTTCGGTCAAAACCCTAAATAAGGGCTAAAAAGAAGGGTTAAAGATGTCATGTTACTTGCTAATGCTTCCTAGTGTTAGAATATATATTATATGTATGTTGTATGAATCAATTGCACTTGTTTTTTTTTCATTTTCATGTTGATATGAACCTTAGAAGTTTCTGATGGGTACCTTAAATTGGGTTTTAGGATGGGTTAAGGTTACTACCTCACTTGATGATGTCTCTTTGTAATAGGATATTCAATGTATGCAGGTTGTATGAGTTGTGTGATGTTGTGTTGTGTTTTTATGCCATGATAACCCTATCTAAATGTTTTGACCAGTAGAGTATATGTTGAATTATGGTAGAATTAATGGTATCCATGTTTCGTTATGCCATGATAGATGAAAAAAAATGGAGCAAGTCCCTAGGTGTATTATCCTTAGTTTTAAATTAAACATTATGTGTTTTATGAATCATGAATGATAAGTTGGCATGTTATGAATTTTCTGTTGGATCGAGAGATGCGACATTCACCCCCCCCCCTCTATCGCATCTCTCGTTCCAACAAGTGGTATCAGAGCGGGGAATTCAAACTTGGTGCAACCACCAGTTTGAAAATTTTTTTTCGGATTTCTTTCGTTTTCTCTCTCAATTTTTTTTAAAATATTTTTCGTTCGAGTTTTACTTTCAAGGTTGGTGCAACACCCCTTGAAATTTGTTTTTATTTACTCTTCCCGCAGAAGTGTCGCAGCAATTGATGCTTTGAAGAAGGAGGTCGAGGGCCCTTTATATAGGGCCTGGGGGCGCCCTGGTCGACGGGGGCGCCCCCCACATGGCTTCCGATCCGGTGATCGCTTCGGTCAAGGCTGATCTCTTCATCTTCGGGATCAGCTTTGACCGGGGCGCCCCGAGCGCGCGGGGCGCCCCGAGCGCGCGGGGCGCCCGGGTTGACCGGTCAAAACCTCATCCTTTGGCTTCGCGAGGGCAGCTGATAGTCGACGTGGCACTGGGGCGCCCGCGACACGCTGGGCGCCCGGAGCGCGCGGGGCGCCCGGAACAACCGGGGCGCCCCGAAATGCTGCTGTCGGAGCTTTTTCTTGGTCTGCTGACTTGGGTTGACTCTAGGGGCGCCCGAAAACTTCGAGGCGCCCTGCCCAGCTACTGCCTCACTCCTTTGAGGCTCTCTGAGCTGCAGATACACAGTCCTTCGGTCCTGCATCCAGGGTTAGTCCAAAACAGCAAATATTATGTTAGTTTATACAGCCTTAGCTATCTTGATTCTGACTTTGGTCTCCAAAATGGAGCCCTAGGTCGAACCGACGCCTAATGTTCCCTCAAGGGGAACGCGCCCTTACCTACTCCTCTCGGGAGAATTTACCTGGTGCCAACCGGCTCCTCCAGTTGGACTTTTGCCCGGCAGTCCTTCGCCAGGTCTTGAGTTGCCAAGCTGCCCTTCGCTTGGTGCCTAGCAGCCCTTCGCTAGGTCTTTTCTTCTGGCAGCCCTTCGCCAGTGCCTAGCATTCCTTCGCTAGGGTTTGTCCATTCTGGCAGTCCTTCGCCAGAGCCTAGCAGTCCTTTGCTAGGGCTTTTCCTGTCTGGCAGTCCTTCGCCAGTGCCTAGCATTCCTTCGCTAGGGCTTTTCCTGTCTGGCAGTCCTTCGCCAGTGCCTAGCATTCCTTCGCTAGGGCTTTTCCTGTACACTCAAGAAACTTGTTAGACAACAACTAACCCTTAACTTTTGAACCCTTTTGCCAATATCAAAACACAGGTTTGACTTGGGTGCAATTTGCACCAACAATCTCCCCCTTTTTGATATATGGCAACCTAGTTCAAAAAGTTAAGGAAAAAAAATGCTGAAATTGAAATCCTAAGTTAGATTCCCTCCCCCTGGAAGAAATCTCCCCCTAGATTTTTCAAAAGTAGGTGGTTTGAGTTAAGTACTTAGAAGATTTCATGTTTTGATAATAAGTTGGGAAATCTGCTAAGTTTTTCGAAATGATGTTCTAAGTTTGGAAGACTTAGAAAACTTTAGACAAATTTTCAGTTTTAGAAACATTTCAGACTTTGGAAAATTTTCAGTTTTGGAAAAACTTCAGACTTAGAAAATTTTTAGTTTTGGAAAAAAATTTTAGACTTAGAAAATTTTCAGACTTAAAAAAAATTTCAAAGAATAATTTGAGCAAAACTTAATAACACTTCAGAGTTAGAAATTTTTAAAAAAAAATTAAGCTTAGAAATCATTCAGAGTTAGAAATTTTTACAGGATAAATTTAAGCTTTGAATTTCTAACTTTGAGGTTAAACTTTTTGAATAAAGGAAAAATTTAAAAAAACTTTTTGGGTTCCCTCTTTCCTTTCCAACTCTCCCCCTTTGACATATATCAAAAAAACGCAGAACAATATTTGCAATAATTAAATAAAGCATTTGCTGTACTGAATACCATAGGACCTAAGTCTGGTTTCATCTTTAGGGACCTGTCTAACCCAATTAGCTACTTACTAACTGTTATAAACAGTAGCTTTTGCTAGGGTTAGTCAAGTTAAGTGAGCTGTTCAAGTTAGATTTGTCTAAACTTGATACTTAACTTGATTGCTGTTCATTTAGTGCCCCAATTGCTGCCGATGCACTGACTTAAAGCATCTTGAATTGAGGCAAAGACCTAAGCATCTCAACCCTTTTTAGGTTATCACTCAAAGTACCCTAAGGTGCTTGTGAGATGCTGGCTTCTAGATCTATAGGTGCATGCAATTCTAGGGTTAGAGCCTAGTCTAAGTCTATTTCGAAGAAAACCCTAGTTTTGAAGGGGGTAATTTTGAAATAAAACTAAGTCAAAAAAGAAAAAATTTTAAAACCAAAGTAAAACTTTTTAAGATTAAGTTAGAAAAACCCTTTTTTTTAAATAAACACCATTTAATATCAATTTGAAACATTTTAAAACAAAAAAAACCAAATGATTCTATTCTACTAAGCATAATCCTAACTGCCTTCTTAGTGAGGAAAACATAACAGTCATATAGGTCAAGCACAGATCAACACAAGTCAAGCACCAGTCAACCCTTCTAGGTAGGGTAACTACTAGTACAATGCATCAAGATCTAAGACGAAGGGCCAGGATGATCAAATGGGCCCGGCTGCCATGCATCAAATCGTGCCATGATCTCACGATACTATGCATTCCAGGCATCTCTGTCGGCTGTGAGGGTACTCATAATGTTGTTGTAGTAACCTAAGTTTGTCTCTCGGTCTTCAATATGGTTCGCTTCCACTTCCTCTCTGAGGCTCTGGACGTTCGTCTCAAGTCGTGTAACTCTCTCGTACAAGGTCGGTGGAGCGGGCTCATTGATATGTGCTCGTGCTTCGGCTGCTACATCTCCAACGTCAACATCTATCTCTTCGTCAGGGTCGATCGGAGCTCCGGCCTGCTATCGTTTCCAACTCAGAATCCCGGTGGCCGATACCTCTACTCCCGCTAAGGAGAAGTTCCTAAATCCTATTTCGTCGAAGTCGGTCATAGCGGTAATCTCTCCTATAGTAATGTCACGACCGTGGTGATGAAGGAGGGAGGTGATGATGTGACAGTATGGAGTACGAACACGTCCCTGGGTCGTGACTCTGGATGCATGCAACATAGTCTGAAATATGTGGAGTCCTATGTCAATGTCGAGGTGATGGAGTAGGGCATATAGAAGGAAGGCATGGAAGGGTCGGATGATCGAGATCTCTAGTGGACAGTGGTGAGATACAACGGACCAGGACTCTGTATAGGGCATAGTCCTGTGGCCGAAGGTTAACAGCATGGAATTGTCTGTTTGCGGGAAGTATATTTTCATCGTAAAAGTAGGAATGGATGATGTCTAATGTTATGTGAGCGTAAGGGCATCAAACGGAGGATTCCTAGGTGGGGTAGCAACAAAGGTGGACTGAGAGGGTCGTAGTCCAAGGAATCGATTAATCAGAGTAGGGGTGATAGCTAATGGTTTCCCTGAACAGTAGTTGAAACATAAGATTTTCTTGTTGAACTATATTATTGTAAAATTCTGCACATAATGATTCATTGGTGGCATGAGTGCAGAAGACAAGGTTATCTAATTGATAGAAGTTGATAATATTCAAGGCTACGGGGCATGATTGGGTAAAGAAGAGTCTATTAAGATAGCTCATCTTAATAGGTTTGTAAGTGGTTCGAGCAAATTTGTTACACAACTCTAGGGTAGGGAACCTAGGGTCGGGACTTGGTTCGGCAACCGGGTTCGGGTTGGTTTGTTCGACATCTTCTAAATTAAGAGAAAGTGTATGAAGAAGGAAATTTAATTAAAAAAAACTTTTAAAAAAAATCATACCGGGGAGCCATGGTTGAGAATGAGGGCTTGTAAGACTCCTTGGATGGAAAGAAGTGAGGAATGAAATTGGTTTTTGGTGTGGAAAGAATGAGGATTTCGGGTGCATTTATAGGC
>JAGFNQ010001706.1:57114-116270 GCA_024364735.1 Boesenbergia rotunda
ACTAGGTTAAAGTTGTCACGAATTGTGGGACCATCAGAATTTAGATATTTATAAAATGCTGGAAACCCTTTTTGCAATCAAAATATGAAAACGTAGTAAAGGGGTCACAGGTCGTATTTTTCCTCGGACTAGTTGAGGTTGTTTGATTCATGCTTGTATTTGTGTGTCGTTTATGAAATTTGGGTTTCAAATAAGATATGGGTTTTTGAGTTGCAATCGGAAATTACAATGCAATGAGATACAAGATGCGAGCCACTAAAACTTGATACGCAAAGAATAAAGCTTATATGCCAAGATGATACTAAGTGCATGAACAATACATGACAAGTCAGAAATGAGATGCTCTGTTTAATTCAGAAGTCAGAGATATCAATGACATGATCTATTGCACTAAATGAAACAATGCAGCAATTAAACAAGGAACTGATCAATTTAGAAAACGAATTCTTGATGCAGAAATTAATTCCATGAATGCAGAAATGAACCCAAACTTTCAGAAATTAAATGCAAAGATGTAGCAACCCATTGAATGTAAACTCAAGCTAGCAACTGATGTTCAGCAACGGGATTTGACATAAACAGATCGGACGCAATGTTTAGCAGCTAATGTATGCAGAACAACCCGAGTGAAACAAGATTCAGGAACTAAACATGTTGTGCAGAAATAAATGAATGCAGGGAGGAAATGAAGAACTTCAGAAATCTAATCCAGAATTTCAGAACAGTCTAATGCAAATGGAAGCTGAATTCGAGTGCAATAGTTCACTGAAAGGTAATTTTACTGAATTCCAATCAGCTGATGCAGAATCCTGCAGCAGAATTGTAGAAATTTGAAGACAGAATGTGCAGCCACAAATTGGATACAAAATCAGACAAAGAAAACTGAACTAGAATAGAAACATTCGAATGCAAAATTCAGAAGTGATCCATTACAGAAATGAAGTGCAGATGCAGACTGAAATGGCACAGGCAAATGCAGAAACTGAAGTGGCACACAAGGAAAGGGCTGATATGCACATTACAACCCAATTTCAGAGAGTTAGATCCATTGCTTTTGAATGCAACAAACTGCTAGTGAGTTCAGAAGTTAGAACTCAGCTTGTTTGTAGCATTTCAGAAATAAGAAGCTGAAGATTGCAAAAGTGAAAGCTGGGTGGCAGAATTGGAAACTTGAATGGCAGGACTGAAATTCAGAATTGCAGAAATGGAGTTGGAAGAATTGATACGCAGAGGCTGAGCTAAAAGTTCAGAAATAGAACTGAATGGAAAACAAACTCAACTCTAATGCATTGACATACTAAATGCGAGCTTAAATTGCAGGGAATTAGCTGAGCACAAACTGGATTCAAAAGAAACTGTAAACATCAGAAATAGAATGGCACGCAGAAACATACCGGCACGCAACAGATTAAGGAAATACGCAAGCAACAATCAAAGAAATAAACTGAAATTAAATTCAATTGATCACTAAACAAGTTCCTAAACTACTTAACTTGAAAATTGAACCCTAATTTAAGCTGGAACAATTCAGTAAACTAAGTTAAACATTCTGAAACAGAGACAGTAATGAAACTAAAGCAGTAATGGAAATTACAGCTACAACCAACTGAAATTAGCTAAATAACTAAGCCTCAATCCTCCCTAAGCTCAAAATCTCTTTGTTCATCACGCAAAGGCTGGCCTCGAACCCCTAAGCTCAGCAAATCAGTGGAGCGCAGCTTCAATCGACCAATCTGCTCAAACTGTCTCAGCTGGGAAAATTCCAGTCCAATCTCTTCTGTCTCAATGGATGGCTTGCGATGATGATTTGAAGAACATCTGAGCTCACCTGAGAACCCCTACAAGCAGCTCAAATGATCGGAAATGGCTTGTGGACAAGACACAAGCGATTGGGTAGCAGAGATGCCGAAACCCTCAAACACCCCTGTTCTGGCACAAATTGAGCTGAAATCTCGATCGAAACTGTCTTCCAAGGATTCAGATGATGATCAAATGGAGAAATTGAGGGGTCACGCCTTCTTGGATGAAGAACTTGAAGAACTGATGAAAAACTCGATGAAGAAGGTAGCTACGGCGAAGACGCGACAAGGAAGGAAGGCTGGGTGAAGTTTGATGAAATACTTATCAATGGACGGTCCAGATTGATCGGAGGAAATCCAACGGCTGATCTTGCTCTGATTTGAGCCAAACTTTGAGGATATTGATCAGGGGTCAGGATCTTCCTTGTAGTAGCTCGGATCCTCCAGATTTGCAACGGATGGTCCAGATCAACCTAATCTTTGAATGGACGATCTAGAGCCCTCCGAGCTTGATCCAACGGTTGAATGAGCTCTGATTGGGATGAAACCTTCAGATCTTGATCAGAGTTCTTGATCAACCCTAACCCTAGCTCGGATTGCTTCAGATGGTCCCGGATGGCTCAGATCTAGCCGCTCTTGAATCGGACGACCCAGATTTAATCCTAATCTTGATACTCGATCCGGGTCACTTCCGACTCAAGTTTGACCCGATATGTCCTAGGTCCATGAACCTTCCATGCCTACAAAAAATAGATCAAGAGTTTAGTGGCCAAATAATCCAAATATGTGTAAATTTGCAATTAAGTCCAAAATAAGAGTAAGTTCTAAAACCTAGGGCAATTTCACAATTAAACAATAAAAACATATGTCAAACATGGATTTTAGCAATTAAAATAATCAACAAAATGGTATCTATCAGTAAGTCAGACGGTGTCGACACTCTCGCTTAGGCGAGTTATAAGTGGGCATGCTCCCACACACCCACCGACCTAGACGACGGTCGGGCGTGGCTGTCCACACTCGGTTGTGTAAGTCAGGCGGTGTCGAGACTCTCGCTCCGGCGAGTTATAAGTGGGCAAGCTCCCACGCACCCACCGACCTAGACGACGGTCAGGCGTGGCTATCCACTCTCGGTCGGGTAAATCAGGCAGTGTCGAGACTCTCACTCAGGTGAGTTATAAGTGGGCATGCTTCCAAGCACCCACCGACCTAGACGACGGTCGAACGTGGCTGTCCATGCTCGGTCAGGTAACTCAGACAGTGTCGATACTCTCGCTCAGGTGAGTTATAAGTGGGCATGCTCCCACATACCCATCGACCTAGACGACGGTCGGGCGTGACTGTCCACGCTCGGTCGGGTAAGTCAGGCGGTGTCAAGACTCGCTCAGGCGAGTTATAATTGGGCATGCTCCCACGCACCCACCGACCTAGACGACGGTCGGGCGTGGCTGTCCACGCTTAGTCAGGTAAGTCAGGCGGTGTCAAGACTCTCTCTTAGGCGAGTTATAAGTGGGCATGCTCCCACGCACCCACCGACCTAGACGACGGTCGGGCGTTGCTGTCCACGCTCGGTTAGGTAAGTCAGGCGGTGTCAAGATTCTCGCTCAGGTGAGTTATAAGTGGGCATGCTCCCACACACCCACCGACCTAGACGACGGTCGGGCGTGGCTGTCCACGCTCGGTCGGGTAAGTCAAACGGTGTCGAAACTCTCGCTCAGGCGAGTTATAAGTGGGCATGCTTCCACGCACCCACCAACCTAGACAACGGTTGGGCATGGCTGCCCACGCTCGGTCGGGTAAGTCAGGCGGTGTCGAGACTCTCGCTCAGGCGAATTATATGTGGGCATGCTCCCACGCACCCACCGACCAAGATGACGGTCGGGCGTGGCTATCCACGCTCGGTCAGGTAAGTCAGGCGGTGTCCAGATTCTCGCTCAGGCGAGTTATAAGTGGGCATGCTCCCACGCACCCACCAACCTAGATGATGGTCGGGCGTGGCTGTCCACGCTCGGTCGAGTAAGTCAGGCGATGTCGAGACTATCGCTCAGGCGAGTTATAAGTCGGCATGCTTCTACGCACCCACCGACCTCGATAATGGTCGGGCATGGTTGACCACGCTCGGGTGGGTGAGTCGGGCGGTGTCCTTACTCTTGGGTGTTCGTGTTATGAATGAACATTTTCCCAAGTACTAGCTGACCCAGAAATCGATCCCGAGTAAGGGTCTTGGCTTGTCCGAATGACAGATCCCGAGTAAGGGTCTTGGCATGTCCGAATGATAGATCCCGAGTAAGGGTCTTGGCTTGTCAGAATGACAGATCTCGAGTAAGGGTCTTGGCTTGTCCGAATGACAGATCCCGAGTAAGGGTCTTGGCTTGTCCGAATGGTAGATCCCGAGTAAGGGTCTTGGATTGTCTGAATGACAGATCCTGAGTAAAGGTCTTGGCTTGTCCGAAAGACAGATCCCGAGTAAGGGTCTTGGCTTGTCCGAATGATAGATCCCGAGTAAAGGTCTTAGCTTGTCCGAATGACAGATCCCGAGTAAGGGTCTTGGCTTGTCCGAATGACAGATCCCGAGTAAGGGTCTTGGCTTGTCCGAATGATAGATCCCGAGTATGGGTCTTGGCTTGACCGAGTGATCGATCTCGAGTCAAGAATCTCTAATAGCCTATACGATCGATCTTGAGCGAATTCGTGTCCAAAGGTGCATGAGTACTCCTTATTTGCAATAACTGTCAGGCCTTAGCCATAGACGAGTTAAACCTTGAGAGCTTGCCGATGAGAGAGCCAAGGGAAGGCCTTGGGATACAAGCTACCGACCCACCGACACGACCGGTCTAGTACTCCATATCTAGCTATAATCATTGGAAGAGAAGAATGCTAAGGGATGAGCGACCGACTAAAGCAATGCTAATAGAGCGATTCTACTAAGTAAGATAGGAACGGCTGAACGGAGACACATTAAAGCAAGATAATTCTAAGGAAAATTAACATTAAGCAAAAGTCCAGGGTTGCCAAATTCATTACAGTGTTAACTAACTAAGTCAGAAGAGAACAAAATTGACTTACTAAATCAAAAAAGAAAACAGGTTACAGATTAAGTGAAGGGGAGAAGAGCATCCTCGGGGATGAGTGCCTGGATCAGGGTGGGCTTCACGGCATTTGGAGGCAGATTTTTTGGGATATGGCTGACATCCATGAGTTGCTGCAGGGTGCCATCCATGCCATACTTGATCATATTGGTCGTGCGGCGAGCTACCTGTCGGAGGAAGGGTGCTGACCGAAGATAGGTCAGTCGAAACTCTTCCATTCGAGCTGGTTCTCCGGACTTGTAGGCCTCTAGCTCGCCCTTCAGCCGAGCTATCTCTGCGTCCCAATCCGCCACCTCTGCGTCCTTGGCCCCCAGCTGAGCCTCCAGGGCCTTAAAAGCCTCCGCCTGGGCCGCCAACTCCGTTTCATTGTTTGTCAGAGCCAGCTGAGTCTGATTGTGGGTGGCGGCCGACTCCTTCAGCTATTCCCATAGGCCCTTGGCCTCGGTAGTTTTCTTGTCCAGATTGGAGTGAGCTCGGGCTTGGCGAGTGAGAGCAGTGTTCTTTTGAGCCTCTGCGGTTTCCAGCCGGTTGGACAGCTGGTCTATTTCCCAAGAGGCAGCAACTAGTACTTGGTGCTCCTCCTCCAACCGAGCATCGACCTCCGCTAACTGCATCTTCAAAGTAGTTATCTCATAACAGAGGAGCTCCAGGCCCTCCTCGCCAAGGGGGAGGGTATAATGGCTCAGCTGGCTCTCTAACTCCCTTATCCTCAAATCCCCCGCCCGGCATTCCCTGGTGTTGGTGACTAGGGACTAGGCGACTGCTCGGCAGGAGACCCAAAACTGTGCAAGAACAAATGTTACAGATAGAAGTATGAGTAACAAATAGAAGAGGAAATTTACCTGGGTGGCGTCAATGAAAAAATTGTCAGTCAGACTCAGCGGGCACCTTTCTTGGATCATCGCCATACCCTGATCCCAGCTGGCGACCAGTCGACCGTGTAAGTTGATCGGTTGAGGTTCAACAATCTGAGTCAGACTGTTTGCCGAGGGGAGTTGCAAATCCACCGGGCATCGGGGAGTAGACTGCATAGCCAAGAGAGCAGCCACGACATCTTCTCCAGAGGGATCCACCGAGGTTGCTGAGCGAGAGGGCTCCTGACTGGAAGTTGAGGCCCCTGGGCGAGGTAGTCCCGAGCCTGAGGTTGAGGCCCTCGAGCGGGGAGGCGTTGAGCGCGAAGTAGAGGCTCGAGAGGGAGCGTGGCTGGATGGAGGAGTTGCCACGCAGCGTGCCTCCTCGGTCCGAGCCCGAGAAGTGCCCGGGGAGACGGTCAGTCGGATGTATTTTCTTGTTGCCCCCCCCCCCCCCCCCCCCCCCCGAGGTTGGTAGTTCTGCTGCTGCCGCTACTGCGGGTGTCTTCATATCCACATCCACCACTTGAGGCTCTGCCTCAGAGTGCCCTGCTGGCAGCTCGGCTTCCAGATCGTCTCCAGTGTCCCTTAATTGCTCAAGAGCTGGAGCAACATTTATCGGGGGCACTGATAAGCACCATTTTATTGATTATTTTAATTGTTAAAATCCATGTTTGACCTATGTTTTTATTGCTTAATTGTGATTTTACCCTAGGTTTTAGGATTCCCTCTTAATTTGGACTAAATTGCAAAATTGCATATTTTTGGGATTATTTGGCCACTAAATTCTTGATCTATTTTTGTAGGCATCAAAGGTTCCTGGACTTAGGGCATATTGGGTCAAACTTGAGTCGGAAGTGACCCAGATCGAATTATCAAGATTATGATTTAATCTGGGCCGTCCGATTCAAGAGCGGTTAGATCTGAGCCATCCGGGACCATCTGAAGCAATCCGAGCTAGGGCTAGGGTTGATCAAGCACCCTGATCAAGATCTGAAGGTTTCATACCCATCAGAGCAAGATCAGCAGTTGGATCAAGCTTGGAGGGCTCTCGATCACCCATTCAAAGATTAGCTTGATTTGGACCATTCGTTGCAAATTTGGAGGATCCGAGCTACCACGAGGCAGATCCTGACCCCAGATCATCATCATCAAAGTTTGGCTCAAATCAGACCAAGATCAGCCGTGGGATTAAAGTGGATCAATCACAGCCGTCCATTGGTTATTACTTAAGGAAAAAATCCCGCAGCCTTCTCCTTTGGTCGCGTCCTCGCCGCAGCTCGTTTGCCTTGGTTTCTTCCACGTTTTTCTTCATTTCTTCAGTAATTTCTTTGTTTTGAAGGTGTGACCACCTCGATTCGAGCTCATCCTTGAGTGACAGCAAGGATTCGGATGGAGGCTTAGCTTAATTTCGTTTATTAGAAGTAGATTTGAACTATGTCATTTCGTTTCTGAAATTCTGATTAAATTTTTGTAATGTTTCGATTCCGAATAGTTTTTGCTTCAATTAGAGTTTTAATTCAGTGCTTTAGTTAGCTAGATTGTTTGTGTAATGAACTATTGTAATTAGATCAGTTTATTTCGCTTCAATTCATTTCTGAAATTGGTTCCCTGTTGCGTGCCATTTCTGAATTCGCGTATCAGTCCTTTAGTTCCTGCACCTTGTATCAAGTTTTGTCTAGCTTCTAAGAATCGTACCTTACTCTGGATTGGTGCACTCAACTTGAGTTCGCATATGTGTTTCTGCTCAGTTTTGAAATCTGAATTCTATGGTTACTGAAATTGCACAGCTTATTTCTGCAATTCTACAGATTTGGCTGTAAATCCAGATTTTTAAAGTCCTATTTGATCAGTCTTTTACAGTCCGAATGTTTTCAATTATCCTTGCATATCACTGCACTCACAGCTGTGTTTTCCAAGCTTAATCGATTCGTTTCAATTCTGAATTATCAGCCTAACCCTTGGCACGGAAGCATCGGTTTTGGCACAAAGATGTCCTCTGCGTGTCAATCAGTTTTAGCACTGTTTGTCTCAAGACTAAACCTATTTTTAGTATATGATTGTGCTTGAAACCATCTCATTCACATTGGGTTTGTCCTGAATTGAATTTTCAATTTTACAATTAGGTTCAAGAAGCTAGTATTTGGTTTAGTCGAAACTGTCAAAATCTGTTTTGCTTCATTTGTTTTGCATTAGGATTGCCTTTAGTGGAATTTTCCAAGTTGAACACAAGCTGTAGTGAACTCTTGCATTTTGAATCAATTTAATTCCGAATTTTGCCACATTGCATTGGTTGATCTAATTGTCCCTTGGTTGAACCATTAAGTGCCGACTCCTTGTGTATCTTCCTTAATTGAGTGGTTTTGTTTTTCATTATTTTTCCATTTCTATTTGAAACCAAATCTGATTTTATTTGAAACCCGAATTCATAAACGACACCTAAATACAAGCGCGAATCAAACAACGTCAACTAGCCCCGAGAAAAATACGACCTGTGGCCCCTATATTACATTTTCATACTTTTGATTGTAAAAGGGTTTCCAGTTATTCATTCACATCTAAATTTGAGGCCCACATTCGTGACACATAGTTTGGGTCTGTCAAATTTTTGGCGCCGTTGCCGGCCGAAGCAACTAGTTGATTTGTTGATTTTTGCTTGTACACTTGTTTCATATCATTCTTGATTTATTTTTGTGCTTATTGCTATATCTGATGATCTGATTTTATTTGTTTCATCTTTATCTACTTTTACTGCGATTTGTCTTGTTTTATGACCAGGTCTTTAGGTGGTGATTTAGAAGATTTCGACCCTGAGATTGAGAGGACTTTCAGAGCCAGGAGGAGCCAGGCCATTCTTTCTGAGACTACAGATATCCCTCCTATTCAGACTATTTTCACTCACTCAGACATTGACATGGCAGACCACCAGAGAACCATGAAGGAGCTCGCAGCACCTGACGCTGCATTTCAGTACTCCAGCATAGCTTATCCAGAGCTAGGGGGAATTTTGAGCTCAGATCTGGACTCATCAATTTGTTGCCAAAGTTTCAGGGTTTATCTGGGGAGGATCCAAACAGACACCTGCACGAATTCCATGTGGTATGCTCCACTATGAAGCCTCAGGGCATTTCTGAAGAAGACATCAAGCTGAGAGCTTTCCCCTTCACACTGACAGGAGCAGCCAAAGACTGGTTTTATTATCTGCCTACAGGGCATGTGTCTAGTTGGATCGCTATGAAGAAGGCATTTTTGGAAAAATACTTCCCAACTTCCAGAACAGCTATAATCAGAAAAAGCATATGTGGGATTCAGCAAGTGGTGGGCGAGACACTATATGATTACTGGGAGAGATTTAACAAGTTGTGTTCAAGTTGCCCCCAACATCAGATCAGCGAGCAGTTTTTGATTCAGTACTTTTATGAGGGACTCTTACAGATGGATAGGATTTTGATTGATGCTGCATCTGGAGGGGCCCTAGTGAACAAAACGCCAATGCAAGCTAGGGAGCTAATTTCTAATATGGCGGAGAACTCCCAACAATTTGGAAGCAAAGCCTTGACCACCAGAGGAGTGGGTGAAGTTCAGGTAGTTCCTACTGATCAGAAGGAGGTTGCGAATGCATTGATAGAGCTCACTTCGGCCGTTAAGCAAATGGAATTAAAAATGGAAAGACAAAATTCAACTCCTTCAGTACCTCCACCCTCTAGTCAAGTGATAAGTGTGTGTGGCATTTGCTCTAGTCTAGAGCATACCTCAGATTCATGCCCCACCCTCCAACAGGATGAGACAGTAGCAGCATTAGTGAGAGGACAATTTCCAGCAAGAAACAATCCCTATTCCTCTACTTACAACCCCGGTTGGAGGAATCATCCTAACTTGAGGTATGGGAATGCTTTCTACCAACAAGAGCCTCAAAATCAACCCTCACAGCAACCCCAACAAATTTTCCAGCAAGTTCAGCAACAACAACCACAATCACGGCACCAAAATCAAAGTTTTCAGCCCCTAAATCAGCACTTCCAGTAACCATTTCAGCAGCCATTTCAAGGGTTTCAACAAGGCTTTCAAGGGAATATGAATTATCCACAACCATACCAATCTCTACATCAGCAAGTTCAACAACCACAGCAAAATTTCCAGCCTTGGAACTCAAGTTTTCAGCCCCAAAACCAAGAATTTCAGCCCAATCAATTTCAATCTCCACAACAACCATTTCAACTGCAAAATCAGAATTTTCAAGGCTGTAACTCTCAGCAAATTCAACCCACATTCCAACCTACTTATCAGCCAAGTCAACAGCAATTTCCGAACTCCAATCAGCCCCAACAGCCCCAAATCCAACAATTACAACAAGATGATATCATTGGAGCTATACAAAACCTCGGAAGGCAAATGGGACAATTGGCTAATGATGTGAATCAACTTAAGGCTCAAGGATCAAGCCAACTACCTTCCCAAGCTGTTCCCAACCCTAAGGGAAATGTTAGCGCGATTTATTTGAGGAGTGGGAAGGTTGCATCAACTCAAAATGATCCGAGAGCTGAATTTTCAGAAAACAGGGCAGCATGTTCATTTCCAGCCCAAATCAGTGCCGAAACCACTCCAATTTCAGTTGATACCACCCCTAGCCCATGCCCGACTCCCTCCTCAAGCAATTCCCCAATTTTGGTGGAAAACGGAGAAGAAATCAGTGACGAGATGGATTTTACAGTAGCTCCAAAAAACAGGGCAGCAGCTCACAATTCAGCCCTTCCATCTTCGATTCAAGAGGAAGAATTTAGGGTGCCTTTGCCTTTTCCAAATGGGAGAAGTCCTACCAAAAGACACGTGGAGGAGGAGAGAGCAAAAGAGTACAATGAGCTGGTAAAACTTTTTAGTAAAGTTGAAATTAATGTACCTTTGCTGACGATGATTAAACAGGTTCCTAAGTATGCAAAATTTTTGAAAGATCTTTGTGTTCACAAGAAGAGACTTAAGGAAAATGAATTGGTCAGCATTGGGAAGAATGTCTCATCACTTATCCATGCCATTCTCCAGAAATGTGAAGACCCTGGCATGTTTACTGTATCTTGTGAGATAGGAAGCACCACGCTATATGATGACATGCTTGACTTAGGAGCTTCTATTAATGTCATGCCTAGGATAGTCTTCCAGATGCTTGGCATTGGTCCTCTACAGCCCACGGGAGTTGTGATTCAGCTTGCAGACAGAAGTCAGACCCGCCCGGCAGGGGTTATTGAAGATGTTTTGGTTAAAGTGAAAGAGTTGATTTTCCCTGCGGACTTCTACATTCTAGACATGGAGGGAGAGTACCTTGCACGTAGATCCCCACTTATCCTTGGAAGGCCTTTTCTGAAGACTGCTAAGACTAAAATTGATGTATATGCTGGCACCCTTTCGATGGAGGTGGGAGACACAGTAGTCCAGTTTAGCATTTTCGACACCATGAAGGACCCTAGGGGAGATCACTCTATTCTGAGCATAGACACCGCAGATGAGACTGTTGAGGCACAGATTATTGATGACGATGGTACATTAGACATAGTGGGAGGGGAGTTGATTTCAGAGGAGACTTTACCTGATTTTTCTTATTTTGTATTTTGTGATGATATTGTTCTTGATAGCCCTGATCTTTTTAATAAGGTTGTTGCAGATATTGCTAAGGAGGCATGCACAGGAGATTATTCTACAGGTGTAGGGGATTGTACAGAGCCCCAGGGACCACCACCATTTCCAGAAAGTGTAGGGACTTGCATGATTGGAGCAAGTACCCAAGGATCACCTATTCTAGTTGATTGCCCACCAGAATTTGAGCCTGAGATGGAGGTATTTCTTATAGACCCGACAGACATTTTTCAGCATGATCAGGTAAGTATTTCCTCTTTTCCTTTAGAAAATCTCAGACCCAGATTTGATTTTATTGGTTGTGACACATTGCTTGATACATGCTTGATGGAAAATAATTGTGATATTTCTATTGAAAAACCAAAAATTGATTTCTTTATTTGTGAAGAGTTCCTGGATGAAAATTTTGTAGGAAATAATTGTGAGAAATTTATTGAGGCACCAAGAATTGACTTTATTGGATGTGAGACATTTTTGGATACATTTTATACAAAGACTGATATTGTTTCATTTCTTTCTTATCTTGCAGGACCCCAAGAACTTCTGGAGTGGATGCTTCATCTGAATAGACTTAAACCTCCTGGAAGGTGTTCCAAAAAGAATAAAGAGGGAGTAGACTTTACTTTAATTCGAAAAACTCTACCTCTTAAATGGGTCTTGTATCTAAATAACCTTCGGCCACCTGAACAGATTGCTGTACAGTCCAAGTGTGGGGGACCGATGCACCGTGAAGTTGAACAAATAAAAGAAGCTCTTTCGCACATACAGACTCCTCCACTACCAAGATGGAGGCTACTTCTGGATAGACTCCGCCCACCAGAATAAAGGGGAGTCTGATTCTTCTTGCATTTTCTTTTATTGCATTTTTTATTTTTTATGCTTTTTAGAAGTAGAATTTTCTTTTAAACTGAGTCCTTGTCAATAAATGCATGTTATTTCTTTTAGCACTTTTTCTTACATGAGTGGAAATAAATGTATCCCTCTAGGTTATCTCCATAGCATTTTAGAATCTCTTGGAAAATAAATTAAATTTGGTTGTTAAAACTTACGGTTTGAGCTAATGGATGAAATCTTGGATGCATGAGTACTACTTGCTTTAGATTCTTAATTGATGTCTTGAGATGAAATATTTTTGCCTAGTGAGATTAGCCTTATTTTGTGATACACATATGTTTTTAAACTCTAGAACTTGCTTAGGTTCTTTCAAAACCATATTTCAATGATTGGATCACATCTATAGAGGCTAATCCATTTATTTTCCTTTCCACCTCAATTTTTAGCAATAATCATGTTTATTCCATTTTTCTTTACCTATTTTCTACTCTTATCCTCACTTTTCTTTGGACTTGTTGTTTGAGATGTTTTCTTAATGTTATTTTACCCGAGACGGACAAAGATTTAAGTGTGGGGGAGTGATTGGTGATTTGGAAGCAAATTTTTATCAAGGATGCATTTCAACTCGGAAAAAAAAAAATCATGTGCCAAGTGAGTGATGTTTGGTGCCAAGAATGAGCTAGAGAGATGGAAGCAAGTGGAGATTGAGTTTCCTTATCATATTTTGAAGACTTAAAAGGCAAGCAATGGAAAAATCCATGCCATTTCAAAAGAAAATTCTGAGACAAAAATTGAGAAGAAGTGGTCAAGAGATTGAATCCAAAAGCAAGAAATTCAAAGAAGAAGAGATTGTTTCGATATCACTTGATTTCAATGGGCATAGACACAGTTAGTATCCATCTAAATCTGAATTTTTGGGTGTTGAAAATCAGTGAAGCAGTTTTGAAGAAGAAATCTTCAATGAAAAGCAAAATGGCACACAAGCAAAGCAAAGTTATGCCATATAAAAAAAAATCAGTAAGCTGAATTTGCAGCTGAACTTGTAGCTGCTAGAGATGTTCGGCCACCTTGTTAGAAGATGATTGTAGCTGTCCTTTGCTGTAGAAATCAGAAGTCGAAAGGGTTGAACAAAAGCTGAAAACAAAGAAGAAAATCAATACAAGCAGTTTGTGCAGAAATGTGCTAAGTTGAGGCTGAAATTTAATTTTCATGGGCTGTGAATCAGGGAACAAGTTCGGAAAATGCATCCAAGAGTATTGAGAACACCCAATGCTGACCAAATCTGGAAGAAGTGTGGATGATAGCGATTCTGATCAGCACACAGAAAAAAAAGAAAGGGGCAATGAAGAGGCTGAAATTCGATTTGGAATTCAGCAATTTCCAAGTGGACAATTCAAATTCTCCACTACTAAATGATGCTAACTGCTGATAAGGAATTAAAGAGTTTTGCAAGGTCTAAAAGCAATGCCATGGAGCTGAAACTTGAAGCAAAACAGTTCAGAAACTGATTTCATTCAGAAGTGTTCAAGTCAAAAACAATTGCAGAAATTACAGCTCACAAACTTCAAGTAAACTACATCTGCTGTTCTTGAAGCTCACGGCAGTGCTAGGTTGAAGCATGGCCACAACATAACTGAACCCAAGAGAGAAAAACAGAAGAACAAAACAAAAGGGAACAAAGAAGCAGTTTGAAAAAAAAAAAGAGAAAAAGAAGAACAAGTGGCACACCATTGAACTTTGGCACTCTAAAAATCATGGAAGTTTCTCTCATCCAAATTGAAGATTTGTTCCACCATCATTCTGATTTCAGTAGAGAAAAGAAAGGAAAAGAGAAAAGAATCAGGAAAGGAGAACAAAACAAAGAGCAAGTGGCACACAAAATGGAAACTTGGCACATTGAGATCAAATAGGTTTTTCTTCACCCAAATCAAAGGAATTATTCGAATTGGACTTCACCACACTTTTGATATCATTAGAGGACTGTTAAGATGGGGCAAAATGCATCAAGAACATTTTTTGAGCAACCAAGTCTCCAACTTTATCAATTTTTTCATTTTCTTGATTTTTACTCCATTTCTTACCATTTTCCATGTTTACACTTGTTTTTGTAGATATTGATCCTAATCATGAATAATGGTGGAGATTAGATAATAAGCAAGCCTATGGTAGTGCAAGAAGCATATGTGTTTGAGTGAGCTCCACTTCCATCATCAACTTAGAACTTAAGAAGAGAGCCACCAAAAATTCCCTTGAAAGGCTAGTGATTTAAATTCATCTCAATGACTCATGATGGATGAAAAGGCTAAGTTGTTGATTTAAGGACAAGATACTAATCCATAGAGCTTAGATTTATGAGAATTAACAACCCTAGGTAATTTCTTTTCATTTGCTTCTAATTATGCTTTAGAAAACCTAAGGGATACTTACTTATTAGTTTCGCGAGACGCTCAAGGTTAAGTGTGGGGGAGTTGATAAGTACCATTTTATTGATTATTTTAATTGTTAAAATCCATGTTTGACCTATGTTTTTATTGCTTAATTGTGATTTTACCTTAGGTTTTAGGATTCTCTCTTAATTTGGACTAAATTGCAAAATTGCATATTTTTGGGATTATTTGGCCACTAAATTCTTGATCTATTTTTGTAGGCATCAAAGGTTCCTGGACTTAGGGCATATTGGGTCAAACTTGAGTCGGAAGTGACCCGGATCGAATTATCAAGATTATGATTTAATCTGGGTCGTCCGATTCAAGAGCGGCTAGATCTGAGCCATCCGGGACCATCTGAAGCAATCCGAGCTAGGGCTAGGGTTGATCAAGCACCCTGATCAAGATCTGAAGGTTTCATACCCATCAGAGCAAGATCAGCCGTTGGATCAAGCTTGGAGGGCTCTCGATCACCCATTCAAAGATTAGCTTGATCTGGACCATCCGTTGCAAATTTGGAGGATCCGAGCTACCACGAGGCAGATCCTGACCCCAGATCATCATCATCAAAGTTTGGCTGAAATCAGACCAAGATCAGCCGTTGGATTGAAGTGGATCAATCACAGCCGTCCATTGGTTATTACTTAAGGAAAAAATCCCGCAGCCTTCTCCTTTGGTCGCGTCCTCGCCGCAGATCGTTTGCCTTGGTTTCTTCCTCGTTTTTCTTCGTTTCTTCAGCAATTTCTTCGTTTTGAAGGCGTGACCACCTCGATTCGAGCTCATCCTTGAGTGACAGCAAGGATTCGGATGGAGGCTTAGCTTAATTTCGTTTATTAGAAGTAGATTTGAACTATGTCATTTCGTTTCTGAAGTTCTGATTAAATTTCTGTAATGTTTCGATTCCGAATAGTTTTTGCTTCAATTAGAGTTTTAATTCAGTGCTTTAGTTAGCTAGATTGTTTGTGTAATGAACTATTGTAATTAGATCAGTTTATTTCGCTTCAATTCATTTCTGAAATTGGTTCCCTGTTGCGTGCCATTTCTGAATTCGCGTATTAGTCCTTTAGTTCCTGCACCTTGTATCAAGTTTTGTCTAGCTTCTGAGAATCTTACCTTACTCTGGATTGGTGCACTCAACTTGAGTTCGCATATGTGTTTCTGCTCAGTTTTGAAATCTGAATTCTATGGTTACTGAAATTGCACAGCTTATTTCTGCAATTCTGCAGATTTGGCTGTAAATCCAGATTTTTAAAGTCCTGTTTGATCAGTCTTTTACAGTCCGAATGTTTTCAATTATCCTTGCATATCACTGCACTCACAGCTGTGTTTTCCAAGCTTAATCGATTCGTTTCAATTCTGAATTATCAGCCTAACCCTTGGCACGGAAGCATCGGTTTTGGCACAAAGATGTCCTCTGCGTGTCAATCGGTTTTGGCACTGTTTGTCTCAAGACTAAACCTATTTTTAGTATATGATTGTGCTTGAAACCATCTCATTCACATTGGGTTTGTCCTGAATTGAATTTTCAATTTTACAATTAGGTTCAAGAAGCTAGTATTTGGTTTAGTCGAAACTGTCAAAATCTGTTTTGCTTCATTTGTTTTGCATTAGGATTGCCTTTAGTGGAATTTTCCAAGTTGAACACAAGCTGTAGTGAACTCTTGCATTTTGAATCAATTTAATTCCGAATTTTGCCACATTGCATTGGTTGATCTAATTGTCCCTTGGTTGAACCATTAAGTGCCGACTCCTTGTGTATCTTCCTTAATTGAGTGGTTTTGCTTTTCATTGTTTTTCCATTTCTATTTGAAACCAAATCTGATTTTATTTGAAACCCGAATTCATAAACGACACCTAAATACAAGCGCGAATCAAACAACGTCAACTAGCCCCGAGAAAAATACGACCTGTGGCCCCTATATTACATTTTCATACTTTTGATTGTAAAAGGGTTTCTAGTTATTCATTCACATCTAAATTTGAGGCCCACATTCGTGACACATAGTTTGGGTCTGTCAGACACCTCCCGGTTTGCCAACTCCTTTACAACCCGGGCATTTTGTTCTTCCTCGTCCAGACCCAGTTCTTCAGCGAGGAGGGCACTCAACATGGTTTCAGCTGTAACACTGAAAAAGCTTTAGTTAGAGCTAAAAATTCGAAAGAGAAGAAAGAACTTACCAAAGGTGCCGGGCAAGGTTGTGGGAATGTGGCTCAGCCGGAAGATATATAAAACAGCTTCGCTCAACAGCTTGTCGGCGTGGAAGCGTAGCCCCCCCCCCCAATCTTGGAGAACGCTAGCTGGAAGCCCGGCTCCGAGCGATAGCTCTTGGGCATGGGAGGATGGGCAGGCAGGTCCTCTACCCACTCGGTCAGCCAGGTCGGGGGTGGGGACGAGCGCACAAAGAAATGAGACTTCCATCCCTTATTGGAGGAGGGGACTTTATCCAAAAAGGCTGACTTGGCCCGGGCTTGGAAGAAAAAATTGTCCGACTCTTGCTTTTTAAAATAGAAGAAGAAATGGAAGACTCGTGGGTCAAGGAGGACGTAGTATGTAGAAAAGATAACTACAGTCCCACACAAAATTCGAACAGAGTTCGGGGCTAGCTGAGAAAGGGGTACTTGGAAATATCTACAGGCCTCCGTAACGAATGGGTGCAGGGGGAATTTCAGACCGACTAGTAGGTGATCTTTGAAAATAGTGAAGTATCATAAGGGAGATTGATGGGGTCGGTCACGACGGGAAGGAAGAGCTAGAAGGTGCTCTTCGGGGATCTGGTAATCTAAGCGAAGGGTCTCTAGATGGCTGAGGGTCAAGGTTGAGAGTGTGGTGGTGTACCATACTCCGACCGAGGAAGTTGATTTGGCCATTGGGTCGGGGTCAGGAATTACAAGTAGAAACTCAGAAAAGAAGAAATGGAAAACCTAGAGGTCGGGTTCACCGGAAACCGCAGATCGCCGGAGCTCACGGGGGTCAGGCGACGGAGATCGGACAAAAGAAGAAGTGAAAAGGAAAGGTAAAACGATGAAGGTTAAAATGAGGAGGCGAACCTATTTATACCACAGGGGGATTGGGAGAGCCGTTGGATGCGAAGGGGAAAAATGGTAGGATTAGATCCCGACCGTCGCTTTCCCGCTCATTCCCAATGCTTCTAGACCGCTTGCCCTGACGCCGCACGAGTCTGACAGGTGACGCCTAGTTGCCAGGGAATGCCAATCGGGAAAGGACACGTGGTAGAGGTGTTAAATGCTGATGTGACTAGCGATTCGACCCATAATAACTATGATTCGGAGGCTATAATGAGAACCAGGGATACGACATCATGGATATCCGACCGGGCGAATAGCCTAGTCAGTCGGACTCATCGCCTCCCTCGATTAGACTTGAAGGGGAGGCTTGTGATCTGGTCAGATAGATTTTCTGACCTAATGGAGAACCCGATCGGGTCAAGGTTCGGTCGGATAGAGTTAGTCGGGCGCATCAGGTGTCAAGCTAACCTGCGGGATGCAGTTCGAGATCGCTCGAGCTGAGAGCGGTTAGCGGTATCCGGTCGGACGTTCCTGGTCGGGACTGTTCAGTCAGGCGGAGGTAAAAGCACGCGCTAGGCTCCCTTGAAAAAGGTAAGCACCAAATGTATTTGGGCCCTCTCGGTCGACCCTCCCGGTCGAGCCCTCCAGGTCAGGCACTTCCGGTCGGGGACTCCCCGACCAAACGACTTAGGTGTCCTGCTAACCCCGCTATAAGAAGCGACTTGCACAGCCCGACTGTATGATCGGGCCCAGTCGGTCGGACCTGCCAGGTCAGCATAGCAGACCAACATGTACCAGGGGTGATCGAATCTCCTTGGCGATAGGTCCATTCCCGAGACAGGAGTAGTCAAGGGGCCCTGCTCATCTGACCGACCGCCTTCACTCAGTCAGCTAGATTTTGGCCGGTTTACAGGCGCTCTATAGGGCAAGCCTGAGTGATCAAGTGGTCATGTTGCCCAACTTGGTTGACTGCGATCAGACTGCCAATAGCTACAAGATCTCTCAAATCTTCCCATTATGAGGAAAAGATAGCTGTCATAATCATGACCTGACAGAGTAGCAAACATTAATTAAGAGCAGAGGGGACAGTTTGGGCAGATTGTCAGGCGGCTATGTCAGCCTTCACTCAGTCAGCTAGATTTTGGCCGGTTCACAGGCACTCTATAGGGAAAGCCTGAGTGATCGAGTGGTCATGTTGCCCAACTTGGTTGACTGCGATCAAACTGCCAATAGCTACAAGATCTCTCAAATCTTCCCATTATGAGGAAAAGATTGCTTCCATAATCATGACCTGACAGAATAGAAAACATTAATTTAGAGCAGAGGGGACAGTTTGGGCAGATTGTCAGGCGGCTATGTCAGCCTTCACTCAGTTAGCTAGATTTTGGCCGGTTCACAGGCGCTCTATAGGGCAAGCCTGAGTGATCGAGTGGTCATGTTGCCCAACTTGGTTGACTACGATCAGACTGCCAATAGCTACAAGATCTCTCAAATCTTCCCATTATGAGGAAAAGATAGCTGCCATAATTATGACCTGACAGAGTAGCAAACATTAATTAAGAGCAGAGGGGACAGTTTGGGCAGATTGTCAGGCGGCTATGTCAGACTCATAGAGTGACTAGGGCCGCCAACAGATCAGTCTGTCAGCTGATCAATTTTTAATGAGACATGACAACCCTGACAAGACAGGAAGTCCCCTCCCCTATATAAAGCCCCCTTGGAGCTTCATAAAAAGGATTGCTGCCACCGGAACTTGCTACCCCATCTTTTGTGTTCCCATTTTTGTCCGACCCCGACTTGCTTTGGTCTTGTCAGTCTTGAAGTCCGACCCCGACTCATACGCTATCGCAACCCCTGTCCTCTTGGTCAGACTGAGTCATCCGAGTAAGAACCATCTTCGTTTGTCGACAGGATCAATAGTGAATGTGATGGTCGTGAATGTAATGGTTGTGAATGTAATGGTTGTTATCTAGTGAATGTGATGGTTGTGAATGTGATCTAGTGATTGATCTAGACTAATTGTTTTACTGGATTGTTATTATATATCTGTCTTATTGGTCACAAAGGACATCATAAAGATAGCAGATTTTGGCCTTGCTCGGGTAATTTGTTCACGCCCACCATACACTGAATATGTTTCTACTCGCTAGTAAACTTCTTAACCTTTTTTTCTGTTTAAAACTTTATACTATAGTTGTTTTACATATTCTAGCATTCCGATGCATTTGGATGTGCTAGGTACCGAGCACCTGAAGTTTTGTTGCAATCATCTATTTATAATGCTGCAGTTGGTGGGTTATTAATTAATAACAAGCTTGTTAGTCTAAAGTTATGCTTATGTGGTTATTTATATTGATGCATTTCTCTTGATTTAGATATGTGGGCAATGGGTGCTATTATGGCAGAACTATTTACTCTAAGGCCACTTTTTCCAGGTGCAAGGCAATCAAGATGATTCACTTGTGTAATTGATTTTTAAAAAGCTGAAACTGTGGCTTTCCATTTAGTTTATTATCTTGTTTAGTTTGATTTACAATGAGCAAGAATCTTTCTTATAAACTAAACTTACATGTCAAACTGCAGAACTCGTGTTCTTTGAGTTGTTCTGTTCGTGTCAAAAAATATTGAAAGAGGCTATCCATAACCACTCACTGAACAAATTGCATAGAAACTAATAAGTTAAAATATATTTATAGTTTAAAGTGTTTTCCCCTAGTTAGCTACTCACAAGTTTTTTTAAACTTTTGTGATTATGTTTATTGGGACATTCGTCGAGCATTAAGTTTCATTCAGCTTGGCGGTTTTCAATCAACATTTCATATGTGCTGATAAAATCTAGCGTGAACAATGACTAGCTTTTTGATGCCTGATACGAAGTTTTTCCTACACTATTGTAGAATGAATTCATATTCCATTTAAGTTTCATTTTAATTTTCATTTGGCTGACCGGTGAGGCAATGCCCGGATCCATAAAGGGAACTCCGCTTGGTTATTGGTTGTGCATGTGTTCAAATTTCTAACTCATTTCTTGTGTAGTATTTATTTTTTTCTCTTCCTTTTGTTTCGCAGTGAAGTAGATGAGATTTACAAGATATGCAGTATAATTGGTAGCCCATAGATTCTATCTCAGAATTCATCATTCATTGTCAAGATACCGTATCTTTATCTTGGAGTGCTTCGTTATATGTTCAGGGATCAGGTTCAAGTTTACCAGGGACCAAGTCCGAAGACTCTCCTAAAAATATAAATCTATCGAGTTATCTCACAACCCTCCCCTACGACAAGATACTACTTGTGTATCCTCTATGACACGCGGTGATGACCAAGCACGATCAAGCACTACCGACCGCGATAGAGCATTGCTGACCGCAGCAGAGCATTATCGGGCATGGCAATTCTTGAAACAGATCGAGTACTACCGAGTGTGGCGGTGCTCAGTGCCGTCAACCGCCGCAATTTGAGAAAAGTGGAGAGGGAGAAGAGGGAAGTACCTGCACACCGGAGGAGAGATCGCCAAAGGTGGAGAGATCGCCAGTCGCCAATTGCAGGGATTGATCATGCAGGATGAAGATAGGGATCACGAACCCTATTTTCATCCCAAATTTAGCAATAGAATATTTACTCCGTCACTAATAGCCACAAGAAAAAAATATCCATATAGGAACGGTTTATTTAGAGTGATTTTATCATCACTCTTAAAAATTTAATAATAGAATCAGTTTGAACTAAACTATTTCTATTGGTTTACCTTTTCAGAACTATTTTACAACTACTCTTATAAAATAGTTTTAACATCAATTGATATTGGGTACTTTTAGTAACGATTCTATGTCAAACACTATTACTAACCAACTTTTTTGCTCTAACTTCTAAGAACAGTTACAAATTTGTTCCTACTGAATACTTTTAATATCATTTCATGTAAATTATTGTCATAAATCATTTTTATTGCTTTAATATTTTTGAATTGGTTTTCAAGCTCCACCAATAGAGACACGAAGTATTTCGCCATTTCGTCGAAGCTAAAAACAATTAATCAATAGTTAAATATTTTTGACCAAATAAATTTATTTGATAACATATCGAAATTAATATTGATCAATATTTTTTAAAAAAATAACAATTAAAATGTACCATTTACTTAATTTAATTTTATTTTGTACCCTGAATTTAAATACATTTAATTAATTTAATATATTTATATTTAAATAAATTATTCTTTAAATAAATTATAAAATGTTAATTTATTTATATCCATTTTCATTCTTTTCTTATTTTTATTTTTGTTAAAAAGTATTCTTAATTTTATTTATAACAATTTTTTATATATTTATTTTCCTTAAATTTTTTTTTACTTAATATTTTTCCCCTAAACTCATAAATTTGGTTCCAAGCTTTGCATGTAACATTTGTGGCCGACTTCATTCTAGACTTCACCAAATGATTATAAATTAATTAATAAATAAATATCTCTATTACATTTCTCTCAATTATTAAGAATAATACTTTGACAAAAGAAAGTATTGATTAATTATTAAATAATTAACTAATATATAAATATATTAATAGTTGTAATCTAATTGGTTAAGATATTAGATTCTAATTTAGGAGAGCTAGGTTTGAGTCCCTGTAACATTGAATTTTTTTTAATATCTATATATCTATAAAAAAACATAATTATAACGGTCGGTTAATTTGGATCATAATCGGGTCAACAAGTACCTGACACGGTTACGATCTCGAGGTTAGGTCTGGTTTAGACCGGGCCTTGAAGCGGGACTACTATGTTGGGATCGGGTGCATGTTGACATGGATGCGAGTTCGTAATTTCAAAATTAATTACGTGCAGCGGAAGGTTTAACATAAATAATTTCTTTAAATCATTTAACCACACATCTAAGTATGCAATTTTATCTTGTGTAGACATGACCATATATTTAAAATTTTGCAGAAACGTAAACTAATTTACGTATTACCTCGCGTAACCCAAAGGAAGGGACGAGATCCAACCGTAAGCGTCTCTTGGAAGCTCCGCCTCTATTCGCGTCCACGCCGAGTATCTTCAGGATGACTTCACAAAACCATGAGTTTCGTGTTCTCGAGAACTACTAGATTCTCCAAGAACGTGACAAGAAAAACCAAGAGAGAAGTCGGAAGACTAACCACAAAAGGATGGCCGGAATCAAAATTTCGGCGAAGCAAAAGAAGAGGCTTGCGACAAAAAGATCTTTGTAGCAAACTCTAATTCCGACAGCACCTTCTTCCGGCAGTAGATGGTGGTCGGCAGGGAAAGGGCAGGGGCGGCCGGCTGGTGCTCCTTCTTGGGGCTGGTTGGCGCACGGCAATAAGGGCAAAAGAGAAGGAGAGAAAGAGAGGGAGAGAGCCTATGCCTTCATCTCTATTATTATCACCCAAGCCTTGCCTTGGGTCCTTTATATAGTGGTCTCTCAACCATCAAGCCTCTTAAATATGGAATAACTTATTCCATCATGCCAAGTTTGATTTTATATCATGGTTAAAATCATATTTTAATTCATGATAAAAAATCAATCAAGTCTCTTCTCTTTTATGGAATAAATTTCCTTATCATGGTAAATCAATCCATGATTGATTTTATAAAATAAATCAATCCATGGTTCATTTTTATTTCCATGAAAAATAAACCAAACCTTGGTTTATTATATACAAAATTTATATCATCCATAATTTTATAAAACAAATTACACTTGGTTTATTTTATAAATTGAACCAAAAACTTGGTTCTCTCCCTTTGTTGTGGCCGGCCAAGCAAAGAGGATGGAGGACCTCTTTGGCCGGCCCATCCAAGCCAAGCCCCAATGAATTAAACTTATTTAATTCATCTATTAAGTCTTCAAAAGACTTAGCCATTTTACGCTTCCGATGCGTCTCTGAAAAATTCAGATTCGACTTATCGTTTGACTCAACCAAACCTAATCTCTCTTGATTGGAAAATCTAATTTTCAACTCGTTTTAAATCCCTCGGATTACTCGTAGTGCGTGTGACTAAATAGGCTTTCGATTTATGTTGGCCGTCTATAATTAATCAATTATAGAACGATCATGAGTGGCACCTAGTAGTACATCATGATCCCCAATTAATCGAAAGATCAACGGTTGACCTCAGAAACAATTCTGAAACCTTTCAGCAGCTATAATGAATCGTGCCCCATTCCCTTCACCATCTTATACCCACTTGGTTCAGGACATGGTCTATGTGTGTCAGTCCCCACTAGGCTGACTACGTCACACCTAGCCCAAGTAACGTTTTTTCGTCCTACAGATTCTAATTACTCTCATGTATTTAAGAGATTCATACTCTGAACATGTCATGCTCTGGCCAGAGGCTTCGAGTAACAATCTGACGATAGACCTCGGGTATACATCTCCTTGCAAGGAGTGGTGAATCCTTTGTAGGCTGTTCAAACATCTTCGGGCACTTCGACTTATACCCAATCATCCTGGGTCCACACCTCCTTGGAGATGCTTGCTTAAGATGTCAAAGTATAAGTCTCCATGACCAAGATGACTTGAACACCGCAAGTCAAAGGAACATCGCACTTAAGCTGCAGTAAGAACTTCACTGACATATCTATATGTAGACTACCATATGAAGTTTTACAGCCAGTCACTCCAATGAACTAGTTCCCGTAACTAGCATTCATGTTTATCTCCGGACATCTCAATGTCACCAGCCAGTGAGAATCAGCTGATTAGAGAATAACTCATGCTAGTCTCAACAGAATTGATAGTGTCCGTATTTATCAATTCATCGACCAGGGACAATTTCAATACTTCACAAGCACATGTAGAGATAATCACTAGTTGTGAATTCATCACAAATTCTCTCATGCTGTGAATTATATTGCGGACATTCAGTAAATGAGTTTAAGATCTCAATCAAATACACAAACATGTATACTCAAATAGTGAATATTCATTTATTAAAATAAATATTTACAATCATAAGGCGATTGTCTTAGGACACTTCTCTCATATCACTAACATACTATACCGACATTTATGTATTTTGAAATGTCCTATAGGAGTTATTTAAAATTGTTCTTATACTTAAAAAAAATTTTAGAGTGTTTTGAACTGCTCTAGAATTTATAAGTACAGTAGCAGTTTAAAATCATTGTTATATATAAAACGTGTAAGATTGATTTCAAACCGTACGTAAAAAGAATAATCCAACTTGTATTAACGGTTACGAAACTACTTCTATAGGATATAGAAGCAATAACAAGAGGAGCAATTTTTAAATCGATGATAAAAATATAGAGATGATTGAATTCCGCTCTTACTATCAGCGAAAGTTATAAAATAATTTGTCGCTATCTATCAGTAATAAATTAAAAATTGGATAAATAGTTGTGGATTATTTAATATCATCACTAATAGCGACGAATAATATATTCTCTTTGCTATTAGCGATGGAGTAAATATTCCACCGCTAATTCATGTTTTTTTAAAGTGTAAGAGTGTGCTATAATAATAAAGTATTCACGGAAGAAAAAAAGAATTTTAAATAGGTATAAATTACGTTTAAGTTGTGCTAGGTCATATGCAGTGACAGAGTCAAATGGGAGGGGCGATGGCGCGGCGCATTCCTTATCAATTTTTTAATACAAAAATATGGAAATACAAAAACGATGGACGAATTAGGAATAATACTATGATCGCATCCTTTAACATAAATATACATCGTTCGCACCCTTCCAATATTAAATTGTCGATTTCATTCCTGATCACCGGCTTATTTGAATGCGCCTGAAGTGAACACTTATTCATGTATCCGTCCAAGCCTACGCACTAATTATAATATTCATGCTAATAATTTTCATAATTTATTTTTTTTATATTCATCATGGGATGGATTGACTACTAGGACGAGCGAATCATCTTTTACCACTTATTTTTATCATCGATTTATACTTCACGAAATAGACGGATGATTAATACATATATATTCTCATTTTAAATTCTGAAATTAAAATTTGATAAATTTAATATGTCCATCCTCTCTATACATTAATTATATTATTTGGGTTAATTATTTTTATAATTTATCTGGGTGGTGTTAATTTTCAAACAGATTGATAAGGATCTTGATATAAACAAATCACGACTTACTACTTATTTTCGTCACCTATTTAGATATTTTAAAAATGATTTATCACACGTGCAAGTAGGATTCTTCATTTTTTTCAATGGAAAATAATGAAGAAAAAAAAACTATTTCAAATTGATCTCTCGCTTCCATTTTGACCGCCAAAGACGCAAACCTTTTTGACGTATTCAAATGCCCATTGCGTGGGCGGTGTCTTTCTTCGCTCGTTTCGTCTGCCCAGCCGCCGCCGCCGCCCATTAACCGACGTTGAATCTAACAAAGATTTCGTTGTGCAATCCGACTGAATCGTGGGCAGTGTGTCACCCTCCCAGCAAACCCTCTCCCTTTCTTTGTCATCCAACAACTCATCCCTCACCACGTGTCCCAGATTCTCGAGAAAATGATTATTTCATGTCGTTTGATTCGTCACGTGGGGGCCTTGAGGAGGCGGCAAAGACATTCCCCGTTTCCTCGCCTATAAATAGCTGCACCGGACCAACTGAGGCCGCAACAACTGCTTAACGATTTTAGCGATTTAGCAGCGATCCAAAGTTTCTCCATCTTCCACCGGATCGATGGCTTCAGCTGCGGTCAATTCGATCTCCGAACCGCACTGTAGTCCCCAGTTGGGCGTGCAGGTGGCGAGGAAGCAGGCATTGACGATGTCGAGGCGGAGGAGAAGTCGGTACACGCGCTCTGCTTCATCTGATTCAGGCGTCAACTTCTCCTCGCCGGCGCATTTACAGATTCGTTACCGGAAGGAGCCGGCCGCCAAGCCGGCGGGGCCTAATTGGAACCTTCTCCAGAAGTTCGTGGCCGCCGCGCTAGGTGCCGTTGAAGAGGTCTTCGTGTCGAACCTGCTCGAACGCCATCGGCCGCTGCCGAAGACGGCGGACCCCGCAGTCCAGATCGCCGGGAACTTCGCGCCCGTCGGCGAGTGTGCCCCCTGCGATGACCTCCTCGTGGAAGGGCGGTGCGAATCCCCTGTTTGAGCCCGTCGTCAGGCATCATTTCTTCGACGGGGATGGAATGGTGCACGCGGTGCACCTCCGCGGCGGCCGTGCCGGCTACGCGTGCCGGTTCACGGAGACGGAGCGGCTCCGGCAGGAGAGGCTGGTGGGCGGCCGGTGTTCCCCAAGGCCGTCGGTGAGCTCTACGGCCACTCCGGGATCGCGAGGTTGCTGCTCTTCTACGCTCGCACCCTATTCGGCCTGGTGGACGGAAGCCGCGGCATGGGCGTCGCCAACGCCGGCCTTGTCTACTTCAACCGCCGCCTCCTAGCTATGTCCGAGGACGACGTGCCGTACCACGTGCGCGTCACCACCGCCGGTGACCTCGAGACGGTCGGACGGTATGACTTCGACGGTGAGCTAGAGGCCTCCATGATCGCGCATCCCAAGGTCGACCCGGCCTCCGGCGAGCTTTTCGCCCTCAGTTATGACGTCATTCGGAAACCTTACTTGAAGTACTTCTACGTCTCCCCCGACGGCCGGAAGTCCGCCGACGTGGCGATCCCCCTCCAGCAACCCACCATGATGCACGACTTCGCCATCACCGAGCGCCACGTGGTCATCCCGGATCAGCAGGTGGTATTCAAGCTGGAAGAGATGGTCCGCGGTGGCTCGCCGGTGGTCTACGACCGGACCAAGACCGCCCGCTTCGGCGTTCTCCCCAAGTACGCCGCCGATGCGTCGGAGATCCGGTGGGTCGACGTCCCGGACTGCTTCTGCTTCCACCTGTGGAACGCGTGGGAGGAGCCGGCCACCGGAGAAGTCGTCGTCATCGGCTCCTGCATGACGCCGCCGGACGCCGTCTTCAACGAGACCGACGAGAACCTCAAAAGCGTTCTCTCCGAGATCCGGCTCGACCTCCGAATCGGCAGCTCGACCCGCCGGCCCATCCTCGACGCGGCCGAGCCGCTAAACCTCGAAGCCGGAATGGTGAACCGGAACCTCCTCGGCCGGAAAACCCGCTACGCCTACCTCGCCATCGCCGAGCCGTGGCCGAGAGTCTCCGGCTTCGCCAAGGTCGACCTCCTCACCGGAGAATCCCAGAACTTCATCTTCGGCGACGGACAGTACGGCGGCGAGCCGTGCTTCGTGCCGAGCGAGGATGCAGCTGCCGCCGGCGAGGACGACGGCCACGTGCTCTGCTTCGTGCACGACGAGAGCACGGAGGAGTCCAAGCTGATGATCGTCAACGCAGGTAACCTGAGCCTCGAGGCCACCGTCAGGCTCCCTTCCCGCGTGCCCTACGGCTTCCACGGCACCTTCATCTCCTCAAACGACTTGGAACAGCAGGCCAAGCTTTCTCCCCCTGTTTTCCGCCTGTAGAAGAGAGATACATTGGATTCTTTACTTTCGACACATAACAGATTGATAGATAGACAGATAGATTCAATCATTCTCATGTATTTGTTTCTTCAATACAATCTATTCTTTCCCTTTTAATCACACAAAATTTGCAAGGCGAACGTAGAAGGGTGAACTGCGACGACAGAGACGTGTTTGACTGAGGCGGCCGGCGAGGAAGGTGGGGCAGCCCGTGCCTAAAAGGTACAGCCGACATCTTTGTCTCCTTGTTGGGTCGTTGCTCTGTTCCACGTAATGGCCGAGGTAGTGAGGCTGATCTCAAAATATGGGTCATCGTCATTCCTGTTAGTCTTCACTTATTCTTATTTTTTTTTTCTTTCTTTATAAATACCTTTCTCACTGACATTTAACTCCTATTGATGAATGACTCGTATCTAAATAATAGGTGTCATGAAAAAAAAATCTATTAAAATTTTTTCTAATAAAATTTTATTAAATTTTTCTAATAAAATTCTATTAATATTTTTCTAATAAAATTTTGTTAAGATTTTTCTTAATAAAATTAAGTTATAGTTTTATTGGATTTGAGTTTAGATATTATTTATAGGGATTATTGTAAGTCATTGTATCATCATAATTAGTATCAAGAGAATAAGATGTATTTTCTTGTTTAGAGAGAATTTTAATAAATCTTTGATTTTTTTTTGTAGAGTAGGCACACCGTCGAACCACGATAATTCTTCTTCTCCATCTTCTCTCTCCTCTTTTACTTCTTCCTTGTATTTTTCTCTTTCTATTGTGTGTCTTTGTCTCGTTGCTTCGCGTGATCTCTTTCTCTCTTCCTCTTCTTCCGCGGCACGTTAGAAGTTGAGAGGTTGTTGCCCCCGTTTTGTGCAACAATTGGTATCAGAGCATGGTTTGGCGGATTGTTCAACATGTCGGGGACGTCTTCTGTGAAGTTTGACGGAATCGGGAACTTCAGATTATGGCATAGGAGAGTCAAGGACTTGTTGGTACAACAAGGCATGACGAAAATGCTAGGAGAAAGAAAATCGGAAAGCATGGAGAGATCATACTTGGAAGAACTTCAGGAGAAGACAGTTGCAACAACCAGACTTTGTCTTACGGATGACGTGATATGTCATATCATGGATGAAGAGTCATTGGTGGCAGTTTAGAAAAAGCTGAAAAGCCGGTATATGTTAAAGTCATTGACAAACAATCTGTATCTTAAGCAGAAATTATTCGGGCTAAAGATGATAAAGGGAACCGATCTGAGACAGCACATCAACATATTCAACCAAATTGTGAGTGATCTGAAGCGAGTTGATGTGAAGATCAAGGATGAAGATAAGACACTGATGTTGCTATATTCTTTATCTTCTCCTACGTACGAGAATTTGGTTACTACTCTGATATGGGGAAAAGAAACTCTCAAATTGGAGAAGGTTACATGTGCTTTGTTGGGCTTTCATTAGAGGAAGAAAGCAAGTGACGAAGTTTCTCAAGGAGAACTTGTGGTGAATAGTAACCAAGAGCGTGGTAGAAGAAAAACTCGGTATGAATCAAGCAACGATAATAAGGTTCATTCTAAGTCGAGAAGGGCCCCCGGGGCTATTTTGCAGCGGTAGAGTAACTAGTCGTTAACCCAGACATCCGCGGTTCGATCCTCAGCTACGACGCATTTTTTGCAGGAATTTTTCCTCCAAATGGGGCGCGAACCTTGGGACGCTGGACTTCTAGACTGCCCACCGCTAGCGCTTCTCGATTTACCCTGGTGACCGGTGGGAAACTTCCGTAGGGCCGGGCCGGTCACCCCATGTTCAATTTGTCTGCTGCCTGGTTCATCATTCTAAGTCGAGAAGGAAGAAGGTAATCACGTGTTACAAGTGTGGAGGTAAAGGTCATATAAAGAGAGATTGTCCAGAGATAAAGAAACATGTTATAGAGAATAAAAGTAATTCGACAAAGTCTGCAAACATAGTTAGTGAAAATTCAAAGAGCGATGATGGAGATATGATATCAATTATGTCGAGTTGGAGCAGTTGACGGATGCATGGATCTTAGACTCTGTATGTTCATATCACATGACTCCAAATAAGGAGTGGTTTGACACCTATAAGGCAGTGGATTTTAGTTCAGTGTTGATGGGAAACGATGCATCTTGCAAAATTATCGGCATAGGGTGTTGGTGCAATCGATCCAAGTTTGAACGGGTAGATCATGAGTTTTGAAGTGTGTGTCAATATAATTAAGTTAGATTTTTTATATTGGTTTTATGTGTGTGTTTGAGTCTTACAGGACTTGGTGAACCACACATAAAGAATAACGGAGTGAACCATCCGAGGGACGAGAGCCGAAGGAAGAGGACTGTTGGGACCGATTGGCGAGCTAGAGGGGGGGTGATTAGCTTCGATTCGCTTGTAGAAGATTTGTCGCGGAGGAAGACTTCAAGCAATCGCTAACACAAGGATTTACTTGGTATCCACCCCGGTCGGGTGACTAATCCAAGGATCCACTCTCCTCACACTCTCATGCACTATGAAAGTCTCCTTCTTGAGGTGGAGAAACCTCTTACAAGCTTGTTACAAAGATACAACAAGAACAAAGCAAATACAAGATAAAATCTTACAAGATTTACAAATAAGCTCACACTTTGCTTTCCTTGCTATCTTCAAGCTTGTGATTGCCTCTTGGACCTTGGAAATGCAGCAGCACTAAGCTCCAAGACTTCCTTCAAAATGGCAATGAAGTTGGAGAAGAAGAGGAGAAGTTCTGCAGCCACAAACCTGCGCGAAAGCCCTTATACTCGACACCTAGGGTTTCTGAATCGATTAGCCAATCGATTACCACGTAGGATTTAGCCGTTCAACGGCTAGTTTTCGAACCGTAATCGATTAGCCAATCGATTACCAGTTCCCTGAATCGATTACCCAATCGATTCAGAGCTTCTCTGTTCTCTCGCGCAAACTGCCGTAATCGATTACCCAATCGATTACCGATACCCTGAATCGATTACTCAATCGATTCAGAACTCTTCTGCTCCCTCGCACAAACTGCTGTAATCGATCACCTGATCGATTGACCCAATCGATTACCCAATCGATTGAGTCCAACCTAACTTGTTTCCACAAGCCTAGGTTCCCCTACCAAGTGTCCGGTCAACCCCTTTGATCAACCTGGATTTCTACTGCCTAGCTCCCAGCTCGGACTTACCCTGGTTCCCAACCAGATTCGCCTAACCCTCGAGTTAGGTCTAGTCTCTCGGTAGACTTCCACCTTGCTAGCATGCGATCTCCCCGATCCATCTGGACTTTACCTAGCCCCACTAGGTCTTTTCTGATGCCAGCGTACGATCTCCCTGATCCACCTGGACTTCACCTAGTCCCACTAGGTATGCCTAGTCCCACTAGGTCTTTTCCCGTGCCAGCGTACGATCTCCCCGATCCACCTGGACTTCACCTAGTCTCACTAGGTATGCCTAGTCCCACTAGGTCTTTTCCCGTGCCAGCGTACGATCTCCCCGATCCACCTGGACTTCACCTAGTCCCACTAGGTGTGCCTAGTCCCACTAGGTCTTTTACGTGCCAGCGTACGATCTCCCCGATCCACCTGGACTTCACCTAGTCCCACTAGGTATGCCTAGTCCCACTAGGTCTTTTCTCATCAAGCCTCCAGTCAACCTTGACCCACTTGACATCATACGATATTCAAACATCATATGACATTCAAACATCATTATCAAACATCGAAACATGTTGAGGCAATCGGCCCTAGAATGATCGGGAAGATCATGGTTTTGATGTGTGTGCCAATATGTTTAAGGTTAGGGTGTTGGTTGTATTTGATATGTGTAATTAAGTTTGCAGGACTTGGAGAATCACACTTGGTGAACATATCCGAGGGACGAGAGCCGAGAGAGGAGAGCTCCAAGGGCAAGCCGAGAAGTGGACCTCAAGGGCACACGTGAAGGGTGGCATGGAGGCAAGTCAAGGGAAGGCTTGCGTGCGCATCCGAGGGACGATAGCCAGAGGAGGAAGACTTCAAGGGGCAAGCCAAGGGAGCAGACCTGAAGGAACACGCGAAGGAGAAGGTCCGGAGTGGCTGAAGCCGGGCTGTAAGGCAGGTCAGTCGACTGGCCTGAAGGCAGTCGACTGCCAAAACTCACAGAGAGTTTACAGCCTCGGACCAGTCGACTGCCCAAGGGGCAGTCGACTGGTAACCCCGAAAAACTAGCCGTTGGGTAGCATTTAAGGCTAGGCCAGTCGACTGCCAAATGGGCAGTCGACTGGTGCGGGTTGGACAGCTTGCGAAGCTGTCCTTTACTCATATAAAAGGAGGACTATTTGGCTCAAGCAAGATACGGTTCTTGTGTGCAACAAAGTGCTGCTAGTGCCAAGAGTCCTCAGCCCTTCCTCTAGTAATTACTTGCATCTTGTATGTAACGACCCGCCTTCTTACTGTCTTTAGACGGATCGTTACTTTTCTCTACTTCTCAACTTTTATACATGACTAAAGAAAATTGCGGAAATCTTGTTTTTTTTTTCTTTTAAATTCTGCTAACAATTATATTCTAACTTAAGCAATCATGTGTAATAATACCATGTCATACTTTCTTCTCAAATCCCATAGCTAATACCTGTTGAAAACAGCCTTACCCTTCTTAAACTGCCTGTACCAGTCGACTGGTGACGTGGCAGTCGACTGGTACGCCTGTAATCAGTTTTACAGGTTTCGGCCCTTGCTTTCCAAGTCCACCATTCCTCCAATTTCGAGCCATATCAAACTACGACATCATTTCTATACTCTATATCAGTTTCCTAAACAATTTAGCCAATCAAACGAATCCCTAAACTTGAATTTAGGACTTTTATGGAAGAAAATAAACTAAACAAGTTTATATAAACTTTAACAATAGAGTTTGTACCAATCTTGACTTCTATGAATTTATAACACCAAATACATGTTCTACAACCTTGCTAAAGCATTATGAAATGTGATTGCAACTTTTCTGAACATTTTTAAGCAATAAAAACTTGATTCAAAGGAAAATTGATACTATCTTGGCACGAACTCCTTTTCCCCTAACAAAGTATCAATATCTCTAACTACTCACACTTCTACTCATCCAATGCAATCATAAGGATATATATGCTAAATGAATTGACATGGAATCTTTACTCTAAGAAATTTAGCATGTAAAACTATCCAAAACTCATATACTCAATAATCTCCATAAGCAAGAACTTGAAATTTGAATAACTAAATTGTCTCGTCTCAAAGATCTCTCCATAATCAGCCACCACACACACTCTACTCAGCACCGCCTCGTCGTCTTCCTTCAGAATTGCTTGCCTTTACCTTTATCTGCAATAAGAGGAAATGCAACTAGTAAGCAAAAAGCTTAGTAAGTACTATCTAGCTCACAAAATCTCGAAATATGCAATCATGCTTCTAGGTCAAACTGAACATCATATGAGATACTAATATGCTTGAAAGAAAACTAAGAACATGTATAACTCAAAACATGCATACTCAAGCAATAATAAATCTCAATTTACTTTTCTTGGCTCAACTTGAAACTTTAGCTATTCTTTAACTTTTTGAAAACTCTTTAAACTTTCGAAAACTTTGCTAAAGCATATACTTGAAAATACTAATCACTTGGATCCACTGAAGACGTAAGTACCATCTGATGCGCGTTCCCTAAAAGGTTGGGGTAGCGAGCCACCAATCCTAATAGAGCAGACCTTGGTCTACCAGGGCCAAGACCTTGGAATTGGACACCTGGATTTCTTTAACGACGCCCTTGGACGCCGGGTACTGGCCTTAGAAAATAAAATAGCTTTTCTTTCTTTTCTTTCTCATCTGTAAATGCCTTGGCATTTTCTGGAGCACCTTGCGTGCTGAAATCCCTAAGTCTTGACTTTTCGGGATTTTTTTTTTAAGGCCTTGGCCTTTTCTTTTCTTATCTTTATCTTCTCTTTTCTTTTCTCATAGCTTTTCTTGGTCCCTAATCTCATATAGGGTGCTTATCAAACATATACAAGCATATAAGGAACTAAGATTACATGCAAAAACTGAAACAAAAGGAAATATCACTTTTAAAAACTTTTAAAGGAAATTCTCGCGGAAAAACCGCCTCTTACTGCAGGTGAGCAGTACTTACATTGATATCTTGGACTTACAACCAAGATTGATGTCTAGAGCTCGAGAGAAACTTGAGATCTCGGAGAATTCTTCGCGCCTACGCGTTCCTCTCGTCGCGGGGATCCCAAATATAGGATTATCTCTTGGAGAAGAGTCTTCGCCGGCCCTCTAAGGCTTGGTGTGGCGTGCGCACAAGAGAGGAGAGGGAGAGGGGTCGGCGCAACCTTGGGAGAGGGAGAGGGTTTGAGAGAAAATAAAACTTCTCTCTTTAAGTATCTATTTATACTTATGGGGCGGATCGACCTAACTACAACTTATATACATGTCTCTCCATCCTTTTCTGTGCTTGATACCCTAGCCTAGCTGGCCGCGCGCTCCCTTGGTCTCGTGGTGTTCGCGGGTTCGAGCCACCCGCTGCACTTAATTGGTTTTTCCATTTTTTTGCTTTTTCCTTTTTCTTTTTCTTTTTCCAAAAATACCAAACGGACTCGGAAAATTCCATAAAAATACTCTAAAAATTCCTAAAAATACCTAGAATATTTCTAAACCATTTCCAAATAATTCTAAGGACTTTAAGAACTAAAAATGGAAATTTTTGGGGCGTTACATTGTAAAGAGGAAGAGCACAAGATTGTAAAGGTTTTCTCCACCTTGAAGGAGGGTTTCATAGTGGAGGTGTGAACTCGTGCGGATCCTTGGATTAGTCACCCTTAGGGGTGGATACCAAGTAAACATTGTGAGTTAGCATTGGTTTTATTCTATATCTTGTATTGTGCTAACCATCTTGTAGAGAAAAGCCGAGCCATCGATCATATCAAAACATTCAATCGTAAGCTTACCAAGCTTATCAGACCTAAGCTCACCCGAGCTTAGTCAAACTAGGTCAACCCTAACCTAACCAACAATCTCCCCTTTTTGATGTTTGATAATATGTTTGAGAAAGACTAAACCCTATTAGTCTTTCAATTTTCTCCCCCTTTGACATACATCAAAAACTCTTCCCAAGAGTCTCTATGGTCAAAGGCAAACCCAATGAAAGCCCCATACTTTCATTTGAACCTATGCTCATCCTTGAGCATTCATCATGATGAAGATTTTGAATCTTCATTCTTTAAAAAAAAATCCAACCACATGTTGTTAAGGAAGACCTCCCCCTCAAAACATGCTCTAAACCTCTATCATTGCACCAACAATGATGTTTGAGTTCCTAAACCTTTAGGAGAACTCAACTTGAGGTAATTGAGATTTTGAAATTCAAAACTTGAATTAAAATCTCTACTTAACCCTTAGATGTTCACCAAACCATTTCCCTTTTTGATTTCATAATGAAATTTACCCAAATATACTTACACAAGTATTTCAAGGGGCTAGGGATTGTTAGGTTACTCAAAAATGGGTTAACAAACTGAAATCAGACAGTTTCAGTTTCACCAATCGATTGGTGTTGGGAACCAATCGATTACGACCTGCCTTAATCGATCAGCCGATCGATTACGGCTACCTGTAATCGATCACCGGATCGACTACACGGGCTTCTGTGCTCGTAAAAAGACCTCTCAATCGATTGACCAATCGATTGAGTTACTGTCCCAATCGATTGCCTGATTGATTGGGAGTTTTTGATTTCTGAAAATAATTTCAGATTCGAATTTCAGAAACTCCTCAATAATTCTACAAAATTCAAAAAATTTTGAAATTTCGTGTAGATATTATTTATACCATATACTATCAAGGAAAAATAGTTTTCTATGAAAATAACCTCCTTTTTCAAAGATTGACACAAAATTGAAAACCATTGAAATATTTCAATGTTTTACTCTATTTTGTATCCAATTCATCAATGATGAGTGCTATCAAAAGATAGTCTTCACCAAGGTTTTCCAAGATAGTTTTAAAATGTTTTTCAAAAACAATTTCCAACCATGTTCCTTGGGCTAAATGCATATGACTTGTACATTAGCTTTCCCAATGATTGGAGTTCACTTAACTTCATGTTTTGATGATCCTAAAACTCACTAAGATGAGGTAAACCAACACCTTGAGTTTTGTTCATCTTCCTAACATCTCACTAGTTTCTAATGTGTCTCAAACACACATACAAGTCACTTTATAGTCTTAGTGAGATGTGAAAGTCATATTTTCCATAATCTAAGGGTTCATGCATTTCTATCTAAGCATTATAAACTTTGATCATTCACCTAGGATGTCAATTAATGCCAATGTCCTTAACTTTCAATAAAAATTGATTTATGCATGATTAATGACTATGACATGCATCATAGTTGAATTTTCAAAAGAAACTATAGCTAGATGATGCATGTATGACATGACATGTAATATTTTCATAATAAAATATGAGATATGAATCATGATGTCATGGCATGTGAAAGGGCATACAACACATGGCATAATAGCACGAAAGAAAAATAGCTAGATTTCCTATCTAAGTATCAATAACTCATTGCTAAGCCATTGATAATCCTAAAATTTTTCCTAATTTCCAAGATAATGTCAAAACCCCCAACTTGGCCTATCTTTGGATTCTAACCTAGTTGTGCCAACTTTAATTAAGTTTAATCTTCCAAAAATATAGTTTGGCACAAAATTTACTCCTCCTAGAGTAAACAAAATGAATCCTTCATTTTCAAGGGTAGTAACTCCTTGAAAATGTCCCAAAGTGTCAACTTCATCAAGGTTAGGTTAACTACCCTTCCAATTTGAGTTGACACTCCCTAGACCTATCTAGGGTGTGACGAACACACTCTTAGGAACCCAAAACCTATTGGTGCTCCTTGGGTGTTCTAGGTATTCACTAGGGATAACTTCCCTTGATACCTTCCTAGTGACTCTTCTAGACTTCTCGGAAGCCTTAGTCATGTTAGTCTTGTCTTGGTCAACTCTAGGGATAGCTTCCTTTGTGGCCTTGATTTGACTTTTAGACCTAGATTGAGTTCCATATCTATATGGAACTCTATGATAGGATGGACCATCATCCTTAGTTTTAGGTTTGTATCCCAAACCTTTTGATCCCTTTAATAGATTTTCTATCTTCTTAAGGGATTTTTCTAATTTTTCAAGTTTTGACCTCAACACTTGATTTTTAATCATTACATCCTCAAGGCTTGGTTTTCTAGTATAGCCTTGGTGATTTTTCTTTTTGTCCTTAGTGTGGATAGGTCTATCATTAAATAATCTAACACCTTCCCTATCCTTAGAAGTGGTAGTCCTAGCATGGAAAGTCCTATGGTTCTCCTTAGGTTTTTCATGCCTCCTATGTTCATGATAAATTGCATTAAAATGATAAAAATTTTCCCTAGCATGCATATTATCATCATGAAAATAATTATCATTACCTAATGGTACCTTAAGCTTGTTCTTGGAGGCTCCCCCTTGATTTGAGCTCCTCCTTTTGACTTTGGTCGGATCCTTCCCCTTTGGACACTGATTTCGGTAATGCCCTTTTTGCTTGTATGAGAAGCACACAATGTGCTTCTTATCTTTCTTTGTCACGGGGCCGACCTCCTTTGGCTTCTCCTTGGTCTTGAGTGTCATTTTCACCTTCTTCTTGACCAATTTTGGACACTTACTTTTGTAGTGCCCTTTTTCCCTACACTCAAAACAAATGATGTGATCTTTATTTTTACAAATTGAAATTTTTATACTTTTGCTTGTAGGGGTGTGGCATGACTCTTCACTTGATCCGGAAGTAGATACTTCTTCTTCTTCTGGAGTCAATGACCTTTGCTCCCCCTCAATCCTAGAGGTGGAGACATCTTCTTCTTCCTCATTGACCTCGGATGATGATATTGAAGCTTTTCTTTGATCCGATGCCAATGGCACATTTTTCTCCTCTTCAACCCTTGAAGTGGAGACTCCTTGAGCTTCATCTTCGGATGTTGAGCATCTCTCAACTTCCGTGTCCTCTTCACTTGATGAATCTCCCTCTTCGGATTTTTCTTGACTTGGTACAGTGGAGGGATCTTCATGAAGCTTTGCCAATTTGCTCCAAAGCTCCTTGGCATCTTGAAATTCTCCAATTTGGCTCAAGATGATGCTTGGCAATAGATTGACCAATAATTTGGTCACTTTGTCATTAGCCTCGCATCTAATGATTTGCTCCTCACTCCATTTGCTTTTCTTGAGGAGCTTTCCTTTGGTGTTTGTTGGAGCTTCAAAACCCTCCATTAGAGCAAACCATTGCTCTATCTCCATCATGAAATAATGTTCAATCTTTGACCTCCAAAGATCAAAATTTGCCTTGTCGAATGGTGGAGGTGCTTGGGTGTCATAGCCAAACTCCATTTTTGAAGTTGAACCCTTTTGATGATGACTTCTTGAAATTAGGGTTTCTTCCAACTTCTTCTTCTTTCTCTAGCTCTTGCCCTCTTGGCGATGAGTCCAAAGAAGAGCAACCTTGCTCTGATACCACTTGTTGGGACCGATTGACGAGCTAGAGGGGGGGTGATTAGCTTCGATTCGCTTGTAGAAGATTTGTCGCGGCGGAAGACTTCAAGCAATCGCTAACACAAGGATTTACTTGGTATCCACCCCGGTCGGGTGACTAATCCAAGGATCCACTCACCTCACACTCTCATGCACTATGAAAGTCTCCTTCTTGAGGTGGAGAAACCTCTTACAAGCTTGTTACAAAGATACAACAAGAACAAAGCAAATACAAGATAAAATCTTACAAGATTTACAAATAAGCTCACACTTTGCTTTCCTTGCTATCTTCAAGCTTGTGATTGCCTCTTGGACCTTGGAAATGCAGCAACACTAAGCTCCAAGACTTCCTTCGAAATGGCAATGAAGTTGGAGAAGAAGAGGAGAAGTTCTGCAGCCACAAACCTGCGCGAAAGCCCTTATACTCGACACCTAGGGTTTCTGAATCGATTAGCCAATCGATTACCACGTAGGATTTAGCCGTTCAACGGCTAGTTTTCGAACCGTAATCGATTAGCCAATCGATTACTAGTTCCCTGAATCGATTACCCAATCGATTCAGAGCTTCTCTGTTCTCTCGCGCAAACTGCCGTAATCGATTACCCAATCGATTACCGATACCCTGAATCGATTACCCAATCGATTCAGAACTCTTCTGCTCCCTCGCACAAACTGCTGTAATCGATCACCTGATCGATTGACCAAATCGATTACCCAATCGATTGAGTCCAACCTAACTTGTTTCCACAAGCCTAGGTTCCCCTACCAAGTGTCCGGTCAACCCCTTTGACCAACCTGGATTTCTACTGCCTAGCTCCCAGCTCGGACTTACCCTGGTTCCCAATCAGATTCGCCTAACCCTCGAGTTAGGTCTAGTCTCTCGGTAGACTTCCACCTTGCTAGCATGCGATCTCCCCGATCCATCTGGACTTTACCTAGCCCCACTAGGTCTTTTCTGATGCCAGCGTACGATCTCCCTGATCCACCTGGACTTCACCTAGTCCCACTAGGTATGCCTAGTCCCACTAGGTCTTTTCTCATCAAGCCTCCAGTCAACCTTGACCCACTTGACATCATACGATATTCAAACATCATATGACATTCAAACATCATTATCAAACATCGAAACATTCAATCATAAGTTTACCAATCTTATCAGACCTAAGCTCACCCGAGCTTAGTCAAACTAGGTCAACCCTAACCTAACCAACAAGGACTTCAAAGGGCAAGCCAAAGAAATAGACTTCAAAGACATATGTGAAGGATGACATGGAGACAAGCCACGGGCTTGTATGCACATCCGAGGGACGAGAGCCGAATGAAGAGAACTTCAAGGGGTAAGTCGAGGAAGTGGACTTCAAGCATACACGAAGGATGGAGTTTGGAAAGGCTGAGAGTGAGTTTGTAAGCTGGGAAGTTGACTGCCAAGGGAAGCAGTCGACTGGCAACATTGAGAGGAAACTCAGAGAAAGATCAGTCGGCTGGTCCGGGTAGCAGTTGATTGGTCTGTTCGAAATCTAATCGTTAGACTAGCCGTTGGCTGGACACCAGTCGACTGGCTCTGGGGGCAGTTTACTGGTGTCGGGGCTGAGCTGTTTGGTTAACAACTCTCTCTTCTATTTAAAGAGGAGTTTGAGACTTGAGATAGGTTGGCAATTTATTGTGAAATCTTTACTCAAGTGTTCAAGTACTCAAGCTCCAAGTGTTCCATCTTCCTCCAAAACCCTAGCTCATATCTTGTAAGGAGGAAAAAGCTTTGTGAGAGGTTGTTCTCCACCAAGAAGGAGAAAGCATTAGCCGGAGATTGCCGGGGCATGATCCACCGAAGGATCAAGGGTTTGTCCACCTCAAGGACACGCCGTGGAGTAGAAGCAAGTAATCTTCGAACCACGTAAACGGTAACGAGTTAGCATTGTTCTAATTGTTAGTTTAAGTTTTCGCTTGTGCTAATGATTATAGGAAGAAAGTGAATTCGAGTGACCAAACTATTCACCCCCTTAGCCGTGCCATCGGTCCCAACAAGTGGTATCAGAGCGCAAGGTTGCCTTCAACGGACTAACCGCCAAGAAGAGCATAATCATCAAATTGTTCGGCTTGCACATCCAACCGCTAAAATTCAAGGGAGAATTCTCGTGGTGGAAGAAGAGGATGAAGGCATTCTTCAATACCGATTTTCATATTATGTTAATAATGAAAAACAATTTTGAAGTGCCTAGGGATCAAGAGAACAAGCTAGTTGAAGAAATAAGATGGAGCAAGAAGTAAAGAGATGACCATCTAGCAAATTTCAGAGTCTTGCATCATCTATTATGTATGCTTCCTCAATAAGAAGTAACAAGAATTGGAAGCTACTCAAGTGCCTAGGATTTGTGGAATAAGCTAGTAGAGCTTCATGAAGGCACTTCGGATGCAAAAATTGGCAAAGAGAGATCATCTCCAATCTTAACTCAACAACATCAAGCTTGATAAAGGAGAGAAAGTATCAAATTTGCATGCTAGATTTAAAGAAACAATTAATGGACTAACAAGTGTAGGAGAGCAACTTTCAAACCGAGACATATTGATGAAAGTCATCAATGCATTTCCAAGAACATCAAATTGGAGCTCAATGGTGGATTCATAGTGCATATCCAAGGATCTAGAGAAAACTTCTCTAAAAGAATTCTTCTCAACCATGGAGCTCCATGAAACTCGGATTGGAGGAGCAATTGAAGAAATCAGCAAACCAAAAGGTATAACCCTTGTGGTAAACAAGGGAAAAGGTAAAAAGAAGAAGACTTCCTCATCCGACTCAGAAGAATCGAGTGCATCCTGTTAGTAGGAGCCCTAGAGCCAATTATGTGATGATTAACTAGGGACCTTTTGTATTATATTCTATCATTAATAAAGACATGTTTGGTTACTATACTTACTTTATATTTGTGTCAAATAACTAAGTATAATAATGTCCTTGGGTAGTAGGTTCTTATCTACATCATATCGATTGGTTGAATCAATAGTGAGATGATGTAGAGAACACTACACTAAACCATTCCTAGTCAAGTATTAATATTCAAGGACAATATTAATGCATGGAGACTGTTGGATCGAGAAATGCGAGAGAGGGGGGGTGAATGTCGCAATTCGTTCGGATTTAAAAGAGCAAGTGCACAGCGGAATAAAATAGAACACAACAACGCTAACACGATCGTCTTACTTGGTTCGGAGCCTAGGTCGACTCCTACTCCAAGGCCCACGGTCGTTGACCGTTTTCTGCGGGCAATTCTATAAGTTCGCAAAGTTTACAAATAGATTTTACAATAAGGCAGAATAGTAAACTTTAAATACAGAGCTCTTCGTTACCGACGTCTGGTGTAGATCAAGGTTTCGGAGTAGCAGGACGTCGTCAGCTTGAGTTGGAAGATTTCTGAAGCGTGTCGCGGAAGCAGAAGAGCACAGAAGCGTCGAAGCAATTGATGTTCTTTGAAGAGGGTCGAGGCCCTCTTTATATAGGGCAGGGGGCGCCCGACATGCTCGGGGCGCCCCCCACGTGGCTTCTGATCCGGCGTGCTCTCGGTCGTGACTGATCGCTTCGACTTCGGGATAACAGTTGACTGGGGCGCCCGACGCGCACGGGGCGCCCGATTGACCGGTCAAAGTTTATCACCGAGGCTTCGCGAGGGTGAGCTGCAGCCGCCTTCAGTGGCGTGGCACAGTGGGCGCCCGAGACACGCGGGGCGCCCGATCTGCGCGGTGCCCGATTTGCGCGGCGCCCGCGACAAGAGGGGCGCCCGACATGCGCGGGGCGCCCCCCAACGCTGTGCAGTCGGAGGTTTACTTCTCTGCTGACTTTGGGTTGACTCTGGGGCGCCCGACACATCCGGGGCGCCCTACTCAGCTACGGCCTCACTCCTTTGAGGCTCTCTGAGCTGCAGAAACACAGTCCTTCGGTCCTGCATCCAGGGTTAGTCCAAAACAGCAAATAATAAGTTAGTTAAAACAGCCTTAGCTGTCTTGGTTCTGACTTTGGATCTCCAAAATGGAGCCCTAGGTCGAACCGACGCCTAATGTTCCCTCGAGGGGAACGCGTCCTCACCTACTCCTCTCGGGAGAGTTTTACCTGGTGCCAACTGGATCCTCCAGTTGGACTTTTGCCCAGCAGTCCTTCGCCAGGTCTTGAGTTACCAAGCTTCCCTTCGCTTGGTGCCTAGCAGCCCTTCGCTAGGTTTTTTCTTCTGGCAGCCCTTCGCCAGTGCCTAGCATTCCTTCGCTAGGGCTTGTCCTGTCTGGCAGTCCTTCGCCAGTGCCTAGCAGTCCTTTGCTAGGGCTTGTCCTGTCTGGCAGTCCTTCGCCAGTGCCTAGCAGTCCTTTGCTAGGGCTTGTCCTGTCTGGCAGTCCTTCGCCAGTGCCTAGCATTCCTTCACTAGGGCTTTTCCTGTACACTCAAGAAACTCGTTAGACAACCATTAACCCTTAACTTTTGAACCTTTTTGCCAATATCAAAACACAGGTTTGACTTGGGTGCATACTGCACCAACAATCTCCCCCTTTTTGATATATGGCAACCTAGTTCAAAAAGTTAAGGAAAAAAGTGCTGAATTTAAAATCCTAAGTTAGATTCCCTCCCCCTAGAAGAAATCTCCCCCTAGGTTTTTCAAAAACAGGTGATGTGAATGAAGTACTTAGAAGATTTCATGTTTTGATAATAAGTTAGGAAATCTCTACAGTTTTTGCTAAGTTTTTCGAAAAAAACATTCTTAGTTTGGGAACCTTTAGAAAATTTTCATTTTTGAAAAAATTTCAGACTTTAGAAAATTTTCAGTTTTGGGAAAAATTTCAAACTTAGAAACATTAAGTAAAAATCATTTTAAGCAACAAATAGTTCAGAGCTTAGAAATAAAATTATACCAATTTTTCAGTTCAACTTTTTGAAAAGACTATGGAAAAGAAAAAATTGTGTTTCCTGTTTCCTTTCCAACTCTCCCCCTTTGACATATATCAAAAAGAATGCAAAAAAAGAAACAAAATTTGCAATACTTAAATAGAGCATTTGCTGTACTGAATCAAAATAAGACCTAAGTCTGGTTAATCCTTTTAGGGACCTGTCTAACCCACTTAGCTACTTACTAACTGATATAAACAGTAGTTTTGGCTAGGGTTAGTCAAGTTAAGTGAGCTGTTCAAGTTAGATTGTCTAAACTTGACACTTAACTTGATTGCTGTTCATTTAGTGCCCCAATTGCTGCCGATGCACTGACTTAAAGCATCTTGAATTGAGGCAAAGACCTAAGCATCTCAACCCTTTCTAGGTTATCAATCAAAAGTATCCTAAGGTGTTTGTGAGATGCTGGCTTCTAAGTCTATAGGTGCATGCAATTCTAGGGTTAGAGCCTAGGCTAAGTCCATTTTCGAAAAAGCCCTAGTTTTGAAAGGGGTAGTTTTTGAAATAAAACTAAGTAAAAAAACTTTTTGAAAGTTAATGTAATATTTTTAACAAAAAACATTTTAAAAGACATTTTAAGTTCAATTTAAAATTGAAAATCCAAAAACCAAATGATTCTATTCTACTAAGCATAATCCTAACTGCCTTCTTAGTGAGCTAAACTCAGATTCAGGTAGGGGTTTAGTGAATATGTCAGCTAGGTTGGACTTGGAGTCTACATGCTTAAGGACTATTTCACCCCTAGCTACGTGATCTCTTACAAAGTGATGTTTTACTTCTATGTGTTTGGTTCTAGAATGTTGTATTGGGTTTTTGGTTAAGTTAATTGAGCTAATGTTGTCAATATTGACTTGGGTCTGATTGTAGTCTAGCTGAAAGTCCTTAAGAGTATGCATCATCCATAGGAGTTGAGCTACACACTCTCCTAAGGCTACATATTCAGCTTCAGTTGTTGATAAAGCAACACAGTGTTGCTTTCTACTGCACCAACTTACTAAGCTATTTCCTAAAAGTTGACAGCTTCCACTTGTACTTTTTCTATCTAATTTACAACCAGCATAGTCAGAATCAGAGTATCCTGATAACTTAAAGGATGAAGTCCTAGGGTACCAAATCCCTACATTTAGGGTGCCCTTAACGTATCTTAAGACTCTTTTTAGGGCTGCTAAGTGAGTTTCCTTAGCACATGTTTGGTACCTAGCACACATCCCTACTGAAAAGAGTATATCAGGTCTGCTGGCTGTAAGGTATAGTAGACTTCCTATCATACTTCTGTAAAGTTTTAGGTCTACTGGTTTACCCTCAGGGTCACTATCTATTTTTACATTTGTGGCCATTGGGGTACTTATACTTTTAGAGTTATCCATTTTAAATTTCTTAATTAGTTCTTTAGCATATTTAGATTGATGTACATAATTTCCATCTTTAGTTTGTTTGATTTGTAACCCTAAGAAAAAGTTGAGTTCCCCAACTAAACTCATTTCAAATTCACTTTCCATAATTGTTACAAATTCTTTTAGAAATTTAGAATTAGTTGATCCAAATATTATATCATCTACGTAAATTTGGGCAACAAATATATCTTTTTCTAAAATTTTAACAAACAAGGTTGGGTCAATTTGACCTTGTTTGAATTCTTTAGAGATTAGGTAATTGGATAATCTTTCATACCAGGCCCTGGGTGCTTGTTTTAGTCCATAAAGGGCTTTACTAAGTTTGTAGACATGATCGGGTTTTTCTAAATCCTCAAATCCTGGGGGTTGTCCTACATAAACTTCTTCCTTAATAAGCCCATTTAAGAAGGCTGACTTTACATCCATTTGGTATAATTTAAATCCTTTATGGGATGCAAAGGCTAGTAACATCCTAATCGACTCAAGTCTAGCTACAGGGGCAAAGGTTTCATCATAATCCAATCCTTCTATTTGGCTGAATCCCTTAGCTACTAAGCGGGCTTTATTTCGGACTATTTCACCTTGGTCGTTTAACTTATTCCTAAATACCCACTTAGTGTCAATTATGGATTTTCCTTTAGGTTTAGGTACTAACTCCCAGACTTGGTTTCTCTCAAATTGGGCTAACTCTTCTTGCATGGCTAAGATCCAGTCAGGATCAGGTAGGGCTTCCTCAATAGTCTTAGGTTCAATTTTTGAAATCATGGCTATTTGACTAAGATTTCTATAGGAGGCTCTAGTTCTGACTCCTAAGGTTGGATCACCTACAATTTGATCAGTTGGGTGACTAAGTCTGGGTTTCTTGGTTTGTCTAGTACTTGGCTCAGCTTCAGGTCCAGCTGGTCCAATAGGTTCAATTCTGGATTCATTGGTTGGTTCAACTGATTCAGAATTTGGTTCAATTGTTAAGTCATTAAAGGGTTCAGTTAGGGTTTCAGAGTTATCTTCTTGATCAGTATTTGGTGAAGCTAAGTCAGAATTGTCAGATTTTGGGTTCGTTTCTTCATCAAATATTAAGTTGGTTGTTTCTTCAATTTTCTTAGTTATTTTGTTGTAGACTCGATAAGCTCTACTTGTTGTAGAGTACCCTAAAAAGATACCTGGGTTTGATTTGGATTGGAATTTTCCAAGATAGTCTTTGGTATTAAGAATATGGACTTTGCATCCAAAGACTCTAAGATAGTGTAGGTTTGGACGTCTGTGGTAGTAAAGTTCATAGGGTGTTTTACTTAACCTTTTATTAAGCAGAGTCCTATTTTGGATATAGCAAGCTGTGCTAATTGCTTCTGCCCAATAGTGGTTGGGTAGGTCAAATTCATTAAGCATAGCCCTAGCAGCTTCCTGTAGGGTTCTATTCTTCCTTTCTACTATGCCATTTTGTTGGGGGGTTCTAGGACACGAAAATTCGTGTTTATATCCATTTACTTTGCAGAATTCTTCGAATCTTTGATTCTCGAATTCTCCCCCGTGGTCAGACCTAAGTCTTTTTATTTTGGTATCATTTTGATTTTCAATCAATTTGTAAAAGTTGTTAAATAGGTTCAGGGTTTCATCTTTGGTCTTTAGAAACCTAACCCAGGTGAACCTAGAGTAGTCATCAATTATCACTAAGCAGTACCGGTTTCCACTTAGTGACTTGGCTCCATGTGAATCAAATAGGTCAAGGTGTAGGAGCTCAAGTGTGGTTTGGGTTTGATCAGATTGGATCAATTTGTGACTAGACTTGGTTTGTTTGCCTTGATTACAGGATTCACATATTAGGTTTTCATTACTCTTAATTTTAGGAACACCCTTTACTAAGCCAAGTTGTGTAATTTTTGAGATAGTTCTTAGATTGGTATGACCTAATCTCCTATGCCAGAGTTTTGATTGTTCTAACTGTGTTAACATGCATTTGGGTATACGGGGAAGATTTATAGTATATACATTGTTTTTCCTAGTGCCCTTAAGCATGATTTCTGAGTCTTGTGCGTTTCTAATTAGGCAGTTAGAATTGTTGAACGTAACTAAATAACCAGAGTCACATAACTGGCTTATGCTAAGTAAGTTAAAATTAAAGTTTTCTACTAATAGAACTTTCTTAATAATGAAATTGGATTTAAGTTCAATATTACCTGACCCTAATTACCTTGAGTGTTGCATTGTTACCAAATGCTACTGAGCCCAGGTTTTTGAACTTGAGTTTGGTGAACTTCAATTTGTCCCCAGTCATATGTCTGGAGCACCCGCTATCTAACATCCATTGGTCCAAATCTTTATGTTCTACACATAAAGAATTTTTGATGATTTGGATCCAATTTGAGTTAGGGATAGCTGAGATTGAGTTTCACTTCCTAGTCTGTCTCACCCCAGTCTAGGGTTTTCAATCACGTTAACCTTAAGGTTTTTGTGAGACAGGTTTGAAGGTAAAAATTAATTTTGAAAGGAAATTTTCATTTATTTTGAAAAGATATTTACTTTTGAAAAAAAATTTGAAAACAGATTAAGTGTTTCTCAAAAAGATAATAAGTTTGAAAAATAGAGGTTTTGAAAAACAGTTTAGAATCTATAATTATTTGAAATTTGAGTTAGTTAGATTCGAATTTGAAAAAAGTTAACTTGAATTTGAATTTTAGAAATTGGCTTCCAGGTCTTGGCGAGGCACTAGGCCTTCTTTGGCCGAAGCCTTATGGGATCATCCACCCTTTCCTTAACAAAGCCTTTTAATGAAATTTCATTTTCAAATTAAATTAGGTCATTTTCTGGTCTAACTAGCTTGGGTCTTGGATCGGTAGCTTCGGCTAGTTCCGCCAAATTGGCTTCCCTAACGTACTATCATCTCACCTCCTCCCAATACTATGTTTTCAATTTTCAAGTAATTTTAGTCCTTAAATCTAAGAATTCCTTAAATCTAAGCATGGCAATTTGCAAGAAATTAAATAAACACACAATCAATCAAATAATAAAAAAAACTATCTAATAAAAATTGTTTTGATTTTGGCTCCCCCTGGACTATAGCCTCTATATGGGTTAGGCAAGAGATGAATCTTGTCCTTGGGGATCCAAAATTGATTTGAACCAGTTGGGTTAGTCAGGCACAGTTTTGGCACCCATGCCTGAACCTTAGGTCTTGACTGGTTCAGTACAGCAAAGTAAGATCTTTGCCGAGATTTGGTTCTATAACCAAGTCCGGATCGGTTTAGAACAGACTTCTGTTTTCCCAGAATCATGTCAAGATTCTTGGAACCAGAAGTGAATCGTTCTAAAGCTGTTCTTAAGTCCTTAATTTGAGTTTTCAGGGAGGAATTCTCTGACTCAAGTTTTTCAACTTGATCAGGGGTTCCTTCCTGAATTTTCTCAGTTAAGGAATTAGAATCAGCTCCCTCTTTCAGGAGTTTTACTTCCTGTCGGAGGGACTCGATTCGGAGTTTGGCTTTCACCAAATCTCGGGATAGATAGGAAATAAGAGAATTTAATTGCGATTTTGAAAAGCCCGTTACCTTTATTTCGCCGTCGTCGGAGAAAGTCAGTTTGCCGTCGTCCCGGTCCGAGTCTGAGTCAGTCTCGATTTGATCCGAAGCGGTCAGGGCTAGAAGATTGGACTGAGGTGCTTCTTCTTCTTCTTCTGAGGAAGACTCATCCCAGGTTGCTTGGAGTGCCTTCTTCTTTCTGGTCTTTTTGGACTCCTTTAGGCTTGGACATTCGGTCTTGTAGTGGCCCTTGTTCTTGCATTCGTAGCAGGTTACGTTGGGCTTGTGTTTGTCAGTTGCTGGTTCAGCTGGTTCATCCTTTCTTCGGCTTGTTCTTCGTGTGTTGGTTTGGTTTTTCAACCTTTTGTAGTAGCTTCGAGCTAGCCGGACCAGTTCTGATTGATCTTCTTCTTCTATTTCTGAATCTGAGGTAGATTCAGGATCAACTTGAATTTTCTTCTTGGTCATTTTCCCTGTTTTCCCTGCAAAAAAAGCTATACTTTTCTCGACCAAATTGGAGTTAGTCTGTTCATGCAGCTCAAGTTCAGAAAATAACTCATCTAGCTTAATTTTTGAAAGATCCCTAGAGACCTTGTATGCATCTACCATAGATGCCCACAAGGTGGTCCTAGGGAATGCATTTAGGGCGTACCTTATCAGATCACGGTTTTGAACCTGGTGACCTATTGCGTGAAGACCATTCATTACCTCTTGAATTCTTGCGTGGAGCTGGGCTGCTGTCTCGTTATCTGCCATTTTGATGGTGAAGAGCTTGTTCAGTAGCAGGTCCCTTTTGCTGATCCTCGTGTCTGAGGTTCCTTCGTGGAGCTCGATTAGTTTAGCCCATAACTCCTTTGCACTGTTGAAGGGGCTTACTCGGTTCAGCTCCTCTTTCGTTAATCCGCATTGGAGAGTCTGAGTTGCTTTGGCGTCAGCTTCAATTTTGCGTTTGAGAGTGTTGTCCCACTCCCAGTAGCTTTGTGGAATTCCTTCTGTATTTCGTGGGATCTCCAGACCGGACTGGATAATGATCCACATGTCCACCTGAGTTTTCAGGTGGACCTCCATGCGACTTTTCCAGTAGGAAAAGTCTTCTCCACTAAAGAGTGGAGGTCTAGCGGTGCTGTATCCCTCTTGCATAGACATTTACACTAAAAAGAAATTTACAAAAGAAATGTCCCAAGACTTGGTCTTGGATTAGTAGTGCGAGATAAAAAAAATGATTAGAAAAAAAATAAAAAAAATCCGAAAAAAAATATTCCAAACTGGTGGTTGCACCAAGTTTGAAAACCCCGCTCTGATACCACTTGTTGGATCGAGAAATGCGAGAGAGGGGGGGGGGTGAATGTCGCAATTCGTTCGGATTTAAAAGAGCAAGTGCACAGCGGAATAAAATAGAACACAACAACACTAACACGATCGTCTTACTTGGTTCGGAGCCTAGGTCGACTCCTACTCCAAGGCCCACGGTCGTTGACCGTTTTCTGCGGGCAATTCTATAAGTTCGCAAAGTTTACAAATAGATTTTACAATAAGGAAGAATAGTAAACTTTAAATACAGAGCTCTTCGTTACCGACGTCTGGTGTAGATCAAGGTTTCGGAGTAGCAGGACGTCGTCAGCTTGAGTTGGAAGATTTCTGAAGCGTGTCGCGGAAGCAGAAGAGCACAGAAGCGTCGAAGCAATTGATGTTCTTTGAAGAGGGTCGAGGCCCTCTTTATATAGGGCAGGGGGCGCCCGACATGCTCGGGGCGCCCCCCACGTGGCTTCTGATCCGGCGTGCTCTCGGTCGTGACTGATCGCTTCGACTTCGGGATAACAGTTGACTGGGGCGCCCGACGCGCACGGGGCGCCCGATTGACCGGTCAAAGTTTATCACCGAGGCTTCGCGAGGGTGAGCTGCAGCCGCCTTCAGTGGCGTGGCACAGTGGGCGCCCGAGACACGTGGGGCGCCCGATCTGCGCGGTGCCCGATTTGCGCGGCGCCCGCGACAAGAGGGGCGCCCGACATGCGCGGGGCGCCCCCCAACGCTGTGCAGTCGGAGGTTTACTTCTCTGCTGACTTTGGGTTGACTCTGGGGCGCCCGACACATCCGGGGCGCCCTACTCAGCTACGGCCTCACTCCTTTGAGGCTCTCTGAGCTGCATAAACACAGTCCTTCGGTCCTGCATCCAGGGTTAGTCCAAAACAGCAAATAATAAGTTAGTTAAAACAGCCTTAGCTGTCTTGGTTCTGACTTTGGATCTCCAAAATGGAGCCCTAGGTCGAACCGACGCCTAATGTTCCCTCGAGGGGAACGCGTCCTCACCTACTCCTCTCGGGAGAGTTTTACCTGGTGCCAACTGGATCCTCCAGTTGGACTTTTGCCCAGCAGTCCTTCGCCAGGTCTTGAGTTACCAAGCTTCCCTTCGCTTGGTGCCTAGCAGCCCTTCGCTAGGTTTTTTCTTCTGGCAGCCCTTCGCCAGTGCCTAGCATTCCTTCGCTAGGGCTTGTCCTGTCTGGCAGTCCTTCGCCAGTGCCTAGCAGTCCTTTGCTAGGGCTTGTCCTGTCTGGCAGTCCTTCGCCAGTGCCTAGCAGTCCTTTGCTAGGGCTTGTCCTGTCTGGCAGTCCTTCGCCAGTGCCTAGCATTCCTTCACTAGGGCTTTTCCTGTACACTCAAGAAACTCGTTAGACAACCATTAACCCTTAACTTTTGAACCTTTTTGCCAATATCAAAACACAGGTTTGACTTGGGTGCATACTGCACCAACAGAGACTAGCATGTAGGTCAATTGATAAATTGAGCTCACAAGTCATGGATATATGACATCAAGTTGACACATGGGTATATATTAGAGAATGTGTACTGAATTGACCCGCCATGAGAAAGTTTCATAGATTGTCATATGAGTGTCATAAAATTTCTCATGTGATTATTAGTATGAATAGTCCTTAGACCTGAAGTCACTACGGTTACCTACACAAGGAGTTATGTACTTTGGTATCATCAAACATCACCCGTAACAAGGTAGATTATAAAGACGATCACTGGTATGTAATAAATTATGCGGAGGGATGTGAGTGATGTAGATGGGATCTATCCCTCCCATATAACGGGAGTGATATCTGTTGGATCGTTGACGGTTGCTAGAGGGGGGGGGTGAATAGCACTTCTCAGTTTTCTTCTACCTACATTGTTAGTTGCACAAGCGAAAATACAATAAAACAAAACTAACAACGTAAACAATGCTAACAATACCGATTTACTTGGTATCCACCCCTAAGGGTGACTAATCTAAGAATCTTTCAGTGGATCACTCCCCGGATAACCTCCAGCTAGCCCTTGTCGCTCCTTGTGGGTGGAGAAACCTCGCCACAACACCTCGACAATACCTGAGCACCAAGACTACTATTTGACCTTTAACCAAGACCAAATTCGTCAAACATTTCAGCCAACACGAAGTCCTCTTAAATAAAACTAAAGCTGAAACCCTCGCCACCAGTCGACTGCTCCCAGAGCAGTCGACTGGTGCCAGCCAAACAGCAGTCCAACGGCTCCTGTAACGGCTAGTTTTTGACTTTACCAGTCGACTGCTCCCAGGGCAGTCGACTGGTCCCCAGTCGAAAACTTTCTATGAGTTTTACCAGTCGACTGCTCCCAGGGCAGTCGACTGGTCTACTCACACACCTAAGGTTTTCCTTCCCGAGTACACTTCTCTCAGCACTCGAACCCTAGGATTTCCCGAGTACAATCACTTAGCACTCGTACCCTCACGACTCAGCTGACTCCTCACCAGCAGCCTCGACTATTGCCTTCGCGCCCTCTTCATCTTCGGCTCCCGTCCCTCGGATGCACGCAAGCCTTCAGCTTGCCTCCATGCTATCCTTCATGCATGCCTCGAAGTCCGCACCCCTCAGCTCATCGTCCCTGCTATACCAAGGTCCCTCGAGTGCACACAAGCCTCCATCTTGTCTCCATGCCACCCTTCACCATACCGAAGCCGTCCAGCCAAGTCAATATGTGTAACTTGCAAACCTGCACACTCACATACACATATCAAATTCACAAGGGTAGACCTAACTTAATGTAACACCCCAAATTTGTCAATGTAAAATCATGACAATGTATGAAAATGGTTATAATGCAATGATATAAATTTCATGCAATCACATGCTATGAAATGTCATGAATACATGAAATATTATATTCATGAAATATTATTATCATGAAATATTAGCATGAGATATTATATTCATGAAATATTATTATCATGAAATATTAGCATGAAATATTATATTCATGAAATATTATTATCATGAAATATTATATTCATGAAATATTATTATGAAATATTAGATTCATGAAATATTATTAATATTATGAAATTTCATGATGGGCTTGACTTAATGGGCTTTGATATGGGTTAGTGCAAATTGTGATAAAAAGAAGAGCTAGAAAGGAGGAAGCAAGGATTGAACCTTGAACCTCCTAGTTGCACTCACCATGTCATAACCAATGAACCAAGCAATATTTCATGTAGAAGGAAAAGGGAACATGCTTGTTAAAAGCTAGGGAAGTGAAGAGACATGCCTTTTCATGAGAAAAGTATAAATAAGGGAAGTTGGAATAACTTCCTCTTCTTCTCTTCTTCTTCTTCCTTCTCCACCGAAACCACCTTCATCCTCTTCTCTTCTTCCATTTTCGAAAACCCCATTCAAGGGTTCTAACCCTAGGGCAATTGCAAGGAGGGAAGCCAAGTGTCTTTGCCTTCTACCAAGACCAAGGAGTCTTAGAGGAAAATTTGAAGGAGAAGGCTTTCACATACCCTTCAAGTGTAGGGTACCCTACGATTTAAAGAAGACGAAATTCCAGCGCTAGGATGTAAGTGTCCTCTCGCCTGCAACATAATTGCTATGGAATGGTTACTTGTTTCATCCTTTTGAAAATTCACAAGAACTTCCCTAGTGGAAGTTTCGGCCACTTCTTGTAAGGGGGTCCAAGAGAAGGTTTTTGATCATACTTTGATGCATACTAGTACCCCTAGGAACTTTATACTCATATGTGATGTTTCCAAATTTTTGGAAAGACAAAAGTTAGGGTTTGGTGCCTTACAACTTTCGGCCACCACCCATTCATGGGCCTTGGTTGCTTTTTGTTGCATGAGGAGATCCCTAGGAACTTAGGGTACCTATGTATGATGACTTTCCATCATGTTGTGATGACAAAAATTAGGGTTTAGCCACCATGCAACTTTCGGCCAAGAGGAGAAAGGCTAAGGGTTTTTGAGTTGCTTGATATCCTATTATGTTTCCATGTTTAGTAGTGTAGATGAAGTGTTTGTGTAAATGTTTGTGTGAAGTTTGGATCTCAAAAACCTAGCCTAGCCATCCTATGAATTTCGGCCACCCCTTGTAAATTAGGGTTAGTGGAAGCTAACCTCACTTTGAAGTATAAACCATGGTCAATTGTTAACATGAAGTGCACTTGAGGTGTTGTAAGAATGCTTGAATGAATGCTTGATTGGAAAACCAAACTCCTTTACTTGTGAGTTTCGGCCAACCCTAGTTCTAGGGTTGGGAAGTACCTAATGAGACCATGAAGCATGCTACTACATATGTGATGTGTGTATAATTTATGTGACCTATCTTGTTAGGTATAAAAGCATGCCTTATAGCCCATGGGGCACCTTGATGATATGAACATGATGTGTTTGATAATATGCTTGAAAAAGGATACTCTATTGAAACTGGGATCAAGAGCACCCGAATGTGTGGTGTGTCCCTTTGAGAAGTGATTAAGAGTACCTTTAGGCATATACATATATGAGTAATTGCATGATAAATTACTTTACTTTGAAAGTTGTGTACCCGACTCGGAAGGGGGTCGTTAAACAAATCCAATGTGCATGTTAACTGAAGGTCATGGCATTGGTAGGACGGAAGGGTCCTGCTCTAATTAGATTGGTGGCTCGCTACCCCAATTTATTAGGGAACGCGCATGATGTGGTACTACAACTGGGCCCTAGAGGATGATATGTATTTTTAAGTACTTACCTTTATGGAACTTTTTGAAAAGCATATTTTTCCCATTATATGATGATCTTGTTCTGTAAGTACTTAGAAATATTTGATGTGATGCTTATGATGCTTTGATGAGATGCTTATGATGCTTATAATCTTGTTCTATCTTGATTACTGAGTACATGATATGATGTATCGATATGGTTTTGCGAGTAGGCCCGGATTCTTACTAAGCATGTTTTGCTTACTAGTTCATGTTGTTTCTTATGCTGCAGATGGCGGTAAGAAATACTCGAACTAAGGAAGAGGCAGAGGGAAGGCTAGAGGATGTGTGTGGTGATGGCTCGGGAAAGGACGAAAGATTCTATCTACCTTGTTTTTGTCTAGAATCTAAACTGCTTCCAATGAAAGATTGAAATTGTATTGCTATACTCTGAATGCGTGATGATCATGACTACACTACTGTGATTAAGTTAGGGATATGGAACCTATGTCATGCTAGATAATACTATCATTAATGTATAAATTTTGTAGTATGCATGCTAAGTAAAATGCTAGATATTTACTAGTTTCTGTTTCTTATGAATGCCTCTTTTTCATGTATCTAAGACTAGATAACTCTTGCTATATTCTTACTTGAGATTCCATGCTATAGTGTGTTAAATGATCTTCCTATTAGGTTGTAAATGCATGTAGATATAAAAGAAATGAAAAATTTTGCTTGGTAAATTAGTCTTCAATAAGCATGCTTACTACATTTCTTTTATTGTAACTCTTTTGTTTGGATATACATGTTTAACATGATTGAATGATATGAATGTATGGACCCGTAACCCCGCCTTTAGGGTAGATATAAGGTCGGGCGTTACAAGTTGGTATCAGAGCAGATTTCCCCTCCACCACACACACATCAAGCTTCCTCCTGCCGCTTCCAAGTAAGAAATCCTAACTCGCTTAGATTATTTCATGTACAGTGCTACTATATGAGATGAGTTATGCTTGCATGATATGAAGATGAGTAATACTTGCATAACAAGTAAAGGTAGAATTATGACTGATGTAGTCATTTACTGTCTATATGATAGATATGGCTAGAAGGCGTAGTACTAGGGGTAACGAGACAGCACCCCCACCTGACCTGATGCAGGTGATCACTGAGCTGCAGCGCCAGGTCACTGAGCAGCAGCAGATGATAAACACTCTGATGACCCAGCAGACTAATACTGCCACCCCTGCGGGAAGTCAGGATGCCATAACCACTGAACCTCCGGCTGCACAGGCGCCCTCGGACACTATGGCCAGAGCAGTCCGACAAGAGGCCTATTTGATACAGTGGCAACGACTGAAGCCGGATAAGTTCTCCGGCATCGGCGAGCCGTGGGACGCTCAGTCCTGGCTCAAAATAGTGGAAAGCACCGTGGAACTTCTTGACTGGCCGGAACATGAGAAGGTCAAGTGTGTCTCGTTCTGCCTCTCCGGCGATGCTCGGATGTAGTGGGAACGGGTGAAGGCCAGAAGATCGGTGGATCAAATGAAATGGAAGGATTTCGAGGTTGAATTTCTAGAGGAGTTCTTCCATATGAGGGTGACCAACAGACATTTCGATGAGTTCACCGAATTTCGACAGGGGAATCTCTCTGTCAACGAGGCCGTCCAGAAATTTAACCGACTGGCACGATTGTGTCCTGAGCTGGTTAGTACTGAAAGGGAAAGGGTCAGATTAATGCTAAGAATGCTTAGGCCTGACATTGCTCTGAGTGTAGCTGGTGGCGTTCATAGGCCACAGACTGCAGAAGAGCTAGTCAGTGGTGCCTTGAATGCTGAGCACTATCTGAAGAATATCAGCCAGCAGAAGCAGGCCCCAGTCAGTACACAGAATCAGAGTCAGTTAGGAAATCAAAAGACTCAGAACACCAACCCCCACTGGAAGAAGAACCACAACGGGTAAAGAAGGCCATGGAACAAGTCTAATGGTGATTCGAAAGGCAAGAAGCCTAAGCACCCTCCTTGTGCCACCTGTGGGAAGATGCACCTTGGGACATGCTACTGGGATGCCAAGAGATGTTATACTTGTGGGAAGGAAGGACACTTTGCCAGAGAGTGTCCTACTGCCGCTAAGGCACCTCAGCAGCAATATATTCAGCACAAAGGTGCTCCTCCCCAGCTTCACCATATGCAGGCTGCGATTGATGGTACTCCTATTTATCAGGGGCGGTTAGAAGCTCCGCCTGCTACAACGGACGCCCGGGTTTTCTCGCTTACAAAGGAAGACGTGGCGACTGCCTCTACCGTTGTCACAGGTCAGATAATTATTTACAGTCATCCTGCTACTGCATTATTTGACACTGGAGCAACGCATTCCTTTATTTCTATGCTATATGCCACGAGATATGATATGCCACTGCAAGAACTAGATTGCAAGTTTCTGACTACATTGCCCTCGGGAGAGGTGATGCCCTCTACCCAAATGCTGCGGGCCGCACCGATCAGCATCGCAGATAGGGAACTCTACTGCGATCTGATAGTGCTTGATATGGCTGATTATGATTTGATATTGGGCATGGATTTCTTAAATAAATACGGCGCTTCAATCGAGTGCCGTAAACGAAGGGTTATCTTCCGACCCGAGACGGGAATTCTCTTTGAATTTATCGGCGAGCCGAAGAAGAAGACTGGCAAAGTCTTATCGGCTCTGAAGGCAAGGAAAATGTTAGAGAATGGATGTTCTGGATTTCTAGCTCATGTGGTTGATACTCGTCCTAGAGAGGACCCGAAGCTAGAAGACGTCGAAGTCGTATGCAACTATCCAGAGGTATTTCCTGATGACTTACCTGGGTTAGCACCTGAAAGAGATGTTGAATTTGCCATTGATTTGATTCCTGGTACTAACCCCATCTCGAAAGCACCATACCGAATGGCGCCGACTGAATTGAAAGAATTGCAAGGACAGCTACAAGAGCTACTCGACAAGGGACTTATTCGCCCTAGTCATTCCCCCTGGGGAGCTCCCGTACTGTTCGTCAAGAAGAAGGACGGGTCGATGCGTATGTGTATCGACTATCGGGCATTAAATAATGTGACCATAAAGAACAGGTACCCTCTACCCAGGATAGATGACCTGTTCGATCAGTTAAAGGGAGCTACGGTTTTCTCTAAGATCGATCTGAGGTCTGGTTATCACCAAGTCCGGGTGAAAAATGAGGATATACCCAAAACTGCTTTCCGGACGAGATACGGACATTACGAGTTCGTAGTGATGCCGTTTGGAGTTACTAATGCTCCGGCAATATTCATGGACCTTATGAATCGGATTTTCTCGGCATTTCTCGACAGATTTGTGATCGTCTTCATCGACGACATCCTTATTTATTCGAGGACTTCCGAGGAGCATGCGGAGCACCTGAGTATAGTATTACAGATTCTTCAGAAAGAACAACTGTATGCTAAATTTTCGAAATGTGAGTTCTGGCTGAATCAAGTATCATTCTTGGGACATACTATCTCCAAGGACGGAGTGATGGTCGACCCAATTAAAATTGAGGCCGTAAGTAACTGGTCCAGACCCAAGAATGCCAGTGAGGTCAGAAGTTTTCTGGGGTTAGCAGGATATTACAGAAAATTCGTAGAGAATTTCTCTCGGATTGCAGCCCCTATGACAGCTCTTACAAAGAAGGATAAGAAATATAACTGGACCGAGGAATGTGAGAAGAGCTTCTCTGAACTGAAACGGAGGCTGACTAGCGCTCCTATATTGACTCTTCCTGAAAGTGATACGGGTTTCGATATGTACAGCGACGCATCCAAACTGGGACTCGGAGCTGTACTTATGCAAAATGGGAAGGTAATTGCCTATGCCTCTAGGCAACTGAAGGAACATGAAAAGAATTATCCTACCCATGATTTGGAATTAGCAGCGGTGGTCTTTGCACTGAAAACATGGAGGCATTATTTATATGGCACTCAGTGCAAGGTCTTTACTGATCACCAGAGCCTGCGGTATTTCTTCACCCAGAAAGACCTGAATATGCGACAATGCCGATGGCTCGAGTTGGTCAAGGATTATGATTGTGAAATCCTGTACCATCCGGGAAAAGCCAACAAGGTAGCCGATGCTCTCAGTAGAAAATCATGTGCTACTTTAATATCTTTGTCGGCTTTGTCACAACCCTTAGGGAAAGAGATTATGGATTTCGGAATCGAGATTATATCGGGACAGCTTTCTACTCTACAGATTGCGCCGACGTTATTTGATGATATTCTGGAGAAGCAGAATCATGATCCGAGTCTCCAGAGAATCAAACAAGAGGTTCTTGAAGGCAAGGACGAGGGATTCCGGATTTTCGATAGTGGAGTTTTATATCTTCGGGATCGATTATGCGTTCCCGACGACTCTGACTTACGGACGAGGATACTCGAAGAAGCTCACGGAACACCTTATGCGATGCATCCTGGGTCTACCAAGATGTATCAAGATTTGAAAGGCAAATTTTGGTGGTCCGGCATGAAGAAAGATGTAGCCCATTATATTAGCATGTGTTTGACCTGCCAGAGGGTCAAAGCAGAACACCAGAGACCTGGGGGAGTTCTGCAGCCTCTACCTATTCCCAGAGTGGAAATGGGAGGACATATCTATGGATTTCATATCC
>JAGFNQ010001706.1:116581-134106 GCA_024364735.1 Boesenbergia rotunda
GGGGTGATGAGATTTGGAAAGAAGGGGAAACTGAGTCCGCGATACGTGGGACCCTACCAGATTTTGAGACGAGTAGGCAAGGTGGCCTACGAACTGGAGCTACCGCCAGAAATGGCGGCTATCCACAACGTCTTCCATGTGTCGATGCTCAAGAAGTGTACCCCTGATGCGAGTCAAATGATAGAACCCCCACCAGTGCAAGAACAGGAGAGCCTTATTTCCGAACGCCGCCCGATCCAGATCCTCGATCGGGAAGTTAAAAGGCTAAGGAACAAGGAAATATCCTTAGTAAAGGTTCTGTGGCGGAACAAACAGTTCGAAGAAGCCACCTGGGAACAGGAAGATACGATGCGATCAAAGTATCCGGAACTATTTTAAAGTTCGGGACGAACTTTCTATAAGAGGGGGAGGATTGTAACACCCCAAATTTGTCAATGTAAAATCATGACAATGTATGAAAATGGTTATAATGAAATGATATAAATTTCATGCAATCACATGCTATGAAATGTCATGAATACATGAAATATTATATTCATGAAATATTATTATCATGAAATATTAGCATGAAATATTATATTCATGAAATATTATTATCATGAAATATTAGCATGAAATTTATTATTTATCATGAAATATTATCATGAAATATTAGATTCATGAAGTATTATTAATATTATGAAATTCCATGATAGGCTTGGAAATGAATTATTAAGAGGTAATAAAAAAAAAGTGCAAAGTGGAGGAAGCAAGGATCGAACCTTGAACCTATCACTTGCACTAACTCCTTCCTAACCAGATGCTCTAATGGGTGTTTCGTGTTAGGAGAAGGGGAGACATGCGTGTTAAGGCTTGGGCAAAGAAGAGACATGTCTTTTCACAAGAGGTGTATAAATAAGAGTAAGAGAAGGAAGTTAGAAAGAAGTTTCTTTTTTTTCATTCTTCTTCCTCCCTTCTTCTTCTTCCTTGCCGAGCCTAGCCTTCCCCCTTCCCTTTCGAAATTTAACCCTAGGGCAATTACAAGAAGGAGAGTCCAAGAGCCATTGCTCTCTACCAAGACCAAGGAATACTAGAGAGAAGATTTGGAAGAAAAGGATCTTCGCATACCCTCCAAGTGTAGGGTACCCTACGATTTAAAGAAGGTTAAATTCCAGCGCTAGGATGTAAGTGTCCTCTCGCCTGCAGTATAATTGCTATTAAATGTTTGTTTGTGTGTTTCTTTTGAAAAATCACAAGGATCATCCTTGTAGAAGTTTCGGCCACCCTAGGATTGGGGGTCCAAGAGAAAGGTTTGATCCAACTTTGATGCATGGGAAGACTTTGGGACTTAGGGTATACATGTGATGGATTTTTCTTCATGGTGTCAAGAACAAAAACCTAGGGTTGTCCTTGTGTGGGTTTCGGCCACTTCCTAAGGGATGTGCTTGGCAACTTTTCATTACATGAAAATAACCCTTAAGACCTAGGGTATACTCATATGTGATGTTTCCAAATTTTGGAAGGAAAAAATTAGGGTTTGGTACCCTACAAGGTTTTCGGCCAACCCTAGGGGAATTAGGATTTAAGGTTGTATGATTTTCCTTATAATATATCCATGCTTAATGGTATAAGTGAAGTGTTTGTAAGAATGCTTGAATGAATGCTTGATGGGGAAACCAAATTTCCTTACATATGACTTTCGGCCAACCCTAGTCCTAGGGTTGGGAAGTCCTTAATGAAACCATGAAGCATGCTACACTTATATGATGTGTGTATAAATTATGTGACCTATCTTGTTAGGTATAAAAGCATGCCTTATAGCCCATGGGGCACTCTTATGACATGAGCATGATGTGGTTGAGATGTGGTTGATAATATGCTTAAAAAAAAAGGGGATACTCTATTGAAACTGGGATCAAGAGCACCCGAATGTGTGGTGTGTCCCTAGGGGATCAAGAGCACCCGAATGTATGGTGTGTCCCTTTGAGAAGTGATTAAGAGTACCTTTAGGCATATACATATATGAGTAATTGCATGACAAATTACTTTACTTTGAAAGTTGTGTACCCGACTCGGAAGGGGGTCGTTAAACGAATCCAATGTGCATGTTAACTGAAGGTCATGGCATTGGTAGGAAGGAAGGGTCCTGCTCTAATTAGATTGGTGGCTCGCTACCCCAATTTATTAGGGAACGCGCATGATGTGGTACTACAACTGGGCCCTGGGAGATATTGTATTTTTAAGTACTTACCTATATGAAACTTTTTGAAAAACATATTATTTTCTCATTATGTGATGATCTTGTTCTGTAAGTACTTAGAGATATTTGATGTGATGATTATGATGCTTTGATGAGATGCTTATGATGCTTATAATCTTGTTCTATCTTGATTACTGAGTACATGATATGATGTATCGATATGGTTTTGCGAGTAGGCCCGGATTCTTACTAAGCATGTTTTGCTTACTAGTTCATGTTGTTTTCTTATGCTGCAGATAGCGGTAAGAAATACTCGAACTAAAGGAAGTGGCAGAGGGAAGGCTAGAGGATGTGTGTGGTGATGGCTTGGGAAAGAACGAAAGATTCTATCTACCTTGTTTTTGTCTAGAATCTAAACTGCTTCCAATGAAAGATTGAAATTGTATTGCTATACTCTGAATGTGTGATGATCATAACTACTCTACTGTGATTAAGTTAGAAATATGGAACCTATGACATGCTAGATAACACTATCATTAATGTCTAAATTTTGTAGTATGCATGCTAAGTAAAATGCTAGATATTTACTGTTTTCTGTTTCTTATGAAGGCTTCTTTTGCATGTACCTAAGACTAGATAACTCTTACTATATTCTTACTTGAGATTCCATGCTATAGTGTGTTAAATGATCCTCCTATTAGGTTGTAAATGCATGTAGATATAAAAGAAATGAAAAACCTTGCTTGGTAAATTAGTCTTCAATAAGCATGCTTACTACATTTCTTGTATAGTAACTGTTTTGTTTGGATATACATGCTTAACATGATATAATGATATGAGTGTATGGACCCGTAACCCCGCCTTTAGGGTAGATATAAGGTCGGGCGTTACATTCCATACCTAAATGTATATAGCTGGTAACCTTCCAAATTATTCTGTTTGCCGTCAGTTTAATGCCTCGGTGCTTTGAGTCATTTCTAGTGCTCCATAAGTTCCAAATGACTAAAAAAGGGATAACCTCCTTGATATAACCATCATTCGCCCAAGCCAAAGCTTTCTTCCAACTATCTAAAATTTGGTATCTGTCCACACCAAATAATTGTGAAAAATGCCGCCATGTTTCCTTAGCAACCTCTCCATCATAAAACAGGTGCTCCCAAGATTCAATGGAAGCACAACATTGACACTTGGAAGCAAGATGTAGACCTCTTTTCTGTAAAATCTCATCTAAAGGGAATCTTTTCCGCATAAATCTCCAAATGAAAATAGAAGTGCTTGATCCAATATAAAATTGTCACGCCCCGAGACCATTGGAGCCGCTGATCTAATATAAAATCGAACAGCATCTCCCCTGTCCGGCGGACAATTTACACATACACACAACATACGCAGTTTATAAATTAGCCTTAGGCCTCAAAATAGATTATATAAAGCATAAGATGATGAAACACTCTATACTGGAAATATAAACTCACCTGAGCTGCCCCTTGGGCAGGTGCGTAGCAAAACCACAAGCACAAAATCCAACAGAGGACTCAAAAATACAATACCGTACGAATAAATCCAATACAAGCCCACGATATATGAAACGAATACAAAACGTAGACTATGCTATTAATGAAAACAAAACCAGCGGAAACATCCATCCAAATGGAGTCGTGGGGACCCGAGACTGGCAACTGGGCTCCTCCGGCGAGCTATCAACCTGAAAACAAAAATATTACGATGGGTGGTGAGTCCAAGTGGACTCGTGGGTATATAGAAAGATATGCATGGCAGAAAAGTAGCTAAAACAGCTATAAAGAAACAACAGGATACAGTCTCCATAATAATATCAGAAGCATGCATAACTGAAATAATAAAGGACTGTATATACCAGAAATCAGTCTATCATGATCATAATAGGACTCGAACCATACGAGCAAGTGCAGGGTCAACAAACCATACCAACAGAACATCCTGTATGTGCATGTCAAACAAGTGCAGCAAGTAAATGCAACAAACACAGTCAATGCACAAATGCATCATATGCACATGATATAATGTCATGGTCACCCCCTAACTCCAGTCAAGCCACTGAGACAGGCAATACTGTGTCGGCCGAGTGGGTAGAGCCGTGACACTGTCAGCACTCTGCCATCACTTAGTCCTTGATTCAGGACCTTGATTCGGCCTTGTTCGGTTGATCATGAAAGGTTCTCGTTTACGGACTTCTACAATTATAAGGCGGGTACTTCTCCTTTGTACTCGAGTAGTTTCTTTTATCTTAAAGCATGGATATTTTATGTCTAATAGGTTGCTTGACCTTGTTCTTTGTCGTTTGATATTTTAACATCACCTTTGGTACTTATTCTTCGTTGATCTTCAAGTATTTAAAGTTCGTATCCGTACAGTCCCTTGTTGGTTTTCTGTTATGTAAAGTGCCACTTGTACGCGAGTACTTAGAAGTCTATTAAACACAATAGGTTTATTTGGCATTAGAAATATCCTACCTAGTAGTGTAGGTGCATAATCGTTGGTTTTCGATTTCCGGTTGGTTGTATCGATACATGTTTTACTTGTTGGATTTTGTTGCATCGTTGTTTCTCCGGTTGTTCGTGCATCTCGTAGCATGCACCATATCTGCACATTGCATACTAACGACTGTTGGGCTTCCATATGGTTAAGCCATCATTAGTCATCTAGTTGCTCGATTCACTCAACCACTTGTTGTCGTGGTAGTTGTTAGAGTGCGAGCAACAGTCGTGTTATGCCATACATGTTGTAGCTGTAGGATAACAGTGACACCCTCACTATTGTTTTCGAGAGATATTAGAGCTGTTGGTGGCTCACCCTCACTGTTGTTTTCGAGGGATATTAGAGCTGTTGGTGACTCCCCCTATGCATAGTTTACAGAATCGCGATCCTGGATCGTAGGATCGTACGATCCTACGATCCTACGCCAGAAAACGATCCAGAATCGTACAGAATCGTTTTTTGTAGCAGGATCGCAGCAGGATCGGTAGGATCGGACAGAATCGGACAGAATCGTATAGGATCGGACAGGATCGGAACAGAATCGGAACAGGATCGATGAAAGCTTTAAGAGGTCATAACTTTTGACTCGGATTGAACCACGTGACCTATAATATATCAAATTGAAACTCGTTCAAAGATCTACAAGTTAGTTTTAAGATTGAATCCCAAAAAATATTGTTTAAAGCCTTTTCAGAAGCCCAGAAGATTATTAATCTTTTTTATTATTTTTTTTATCTTTTACATCGTTAGTGTTAGTATTTTAAGATTATTTAAATATTTATTTAATTATTTTTTAGATAGTTTTTTATTAATAATATTATGTTATATCTTTTTTCTAAAATGATGAGTCTTTAGATGTCTATTATCTAATAGGTTGACAATTAAATTGGATCATCTTGTAATAAATAGAATATTCTTGAAGTTAAACGTGATTATTTTCATTATAGTGTTAATAAAAATTATATATTTTTTCATTTTAAGGGTTTTTGATAGGATCGTACGATTTTACGATCCGATCCTGACCGATCCGATCCTGACCCCAAATCGATCCTGTGTAGGATCGCGATTCTACGAACCTTGCCCCTATGTATCGGGGTTTTTGGAGTAGTTGGCTCCCCAGCATCCTGTCCACTCAACCACACCTTTGTGGTATTTTGTTGTTGGAGTGCGTACAGTTGTCACTCCCTACCCACTCGGTCACATAGATGAGATGTGTTGGCGGCTTGACTGGCGTCAGGGGTGACACATGTCATTGTATCATATACATACGTATTTCGTTTATGTATTTTCTTATTATTGTTGCATTTATATGAGCTATGGTTGTTGCACTTGATTGACATGCATCTATATCTTGGTTTTATTGTTGTTGCGTTATTTTACGCCTATTTAGTTGTTATTCGATTTTTATAACATGTTGTTCTATATATGTTATGCATGTTTAGGTGATTCTATATTTCTTATGGACTGTACTCTATTGATTCTCTACTTAGATATCCTTTATTATGCCATGCTTATTGTCTACTCATATACCCACTGAGTTCGCCTGGACTCACCACCGCTACCTCTCATTTTTGTTTCAAGTAGCAGGTAAATATTTTGCTTGGAGCCAGGAGATGATCCAGTTGCCAGCCCCTCAATCCCTCAGTTCCACCGAGTTATTTTGGTTTGGAGTTGTTTCAGAGTTGGTTCTACGTTTTTTTTTTGTTTCCGCATTTTATATTATTTCTGGTATGGTCTTGACAAATTTGTAGTCATGTCTTATTGGTCGGGTTTATTCGTTGTGGAGTTTCTTTTTAAGTTGTGGTTTCTATTATGCCTAAGGTGGCTGAGTCACCCGTTATCTTATAACTGCGTGGTTGTGTTTATCTTCTATATTTTGTGATACTAGCCACTTGTGGCTAAGTTATATGGTGAGATATTATATATATTTGTCTCATCTTGTCTGCCGTACAGGGGAGATGCTGCCCAATTTTTGAGTAAGCATGTGCCTCTGGGGGCGTGACAGACAAAAACTCTTCATATTTATTGGATGAGTATAAAAGAATTTTTCGTGTCATTTGGATGATGAATTTGTCATTCTTCCTTCCCTTTCTTCTCTTGGCCAAAATCCCTCTTCTTCCTATCCTTCTTGCTTTGTGAATCTCCTCTTGTGGCTAGCACCACAAAGGTGATTCTTCTCTGAAGCTTGAGAGATCGTGTTCGTGTGGATACACATAGAGGTACAGACACTTGAACGTGTAAGAAATCCGTCATACCTCGGACAAGCGGGATAAGCAAAGGGTACGCGCCAAAGGTATACTTATACGATAGAAATTTGCAAATTAATTTTGTATGAGTTTTCTTTCGCATGGATTGCTCGTTGTATCTATTATTTCCGTTGCGACTTTTGAATATTTTTGCCTATAGATTCCTACACATGAGATGACTAAAGACAAAGATAGAAAGATTTTGAGATGTTTGAGATCATTCTGGTTTACCTTTCAAGTCAGTAATCTTTCTAATACGTAAAGGTAGAGTAAGATGCAAGTATTATAAATAGGTAAGGCCCTTCCTGCGAAAGCTTATGATAGGCATGTTGAGGGGATGAGAATCAGATGTATGGCAGTTTGATGACAACATAGTCTTTTAGTATAAGTGGGAGATTGTTAGGATGTATACTAAAAGTCTAGCTTTTGTATGAACATATATTTTGGAATAAGAATCACATGGTCATTGTTTGCATTTTATATTTGTTATATATGCTATTGTCCTTTACTTTACATTGTAGATAACATGGTATGTGGTGTCACACAGAAGATCATGTTATCAGTCCCTTGTGAAGTATAAGTAGTGGCTCACAACCGAGATGGATTGGGACAAACCATTGGAATGGTTATAGTGTAATTTGGTATTAGTCTATCTTGACTATAGAATTACACTAGTACACTTTATGTGTATTGAGCAGGATCGATTAGAGGTGATTTGATTTATACTGACTATATAATCGAATCAGATCTCAGTTATTATGATGTACATGCTCTTAATCCTGATATAATAACGGGCACATGTACTTAATATTTATTTCTTTAATTTACTAATGGGCGAGATTTATTTGTTAAATCAATAGGCCCGGTAAATTGGGAAATAATATTATTTACATGACGTGTCGTTGATATAGAAGGAAACCGTGTCCTAATGCGTTAGGATGATGATGCCCCCTTGAGAAGCTCATAAAGTTTATCATGTAAATCATGCAGCTGGACTTGGTCCGACATGATAATAAGGTTGAGTGGTACTACTCATGGAGTTAGATATTAATTAATTAAATTGTCAATAATTTAATTAATTAATGGACATGCGATATCTTAAACACGGGGAGATTATGTACACATAATATAGTGGATCCCATATTTAATTATGGGGTTGGTGCGGTTGTTCAATTGTAACAACCCGGAAAATTATCTTAATATTTTCTTTAAAATATTGATCGTGTCTAGATAATTTTCCGAGGAACCTAGAGATATTAGTATGAACCCTAGCCTAGAAATCCATGATTTTCTCATTTAAATTGGGAAACTAAGTACTGATGGGCCTTATATGGGCTTTCTAGTACCATGATTATTGATAGATTTTAGGCAAAAAAATTTAATATAAATATAAATTGATTTCAATTGGGAATATTAGTATGAGTAGGGATGAGTTTTAGCATGATTTTCCTATTTAAATCTAGAGGTTAAGTACTAATGGGCCTTATATGAGCTCCAAAAATGGGTTTTAATTAGGTAGAAATTAATATAAATATAAAAAAATTGTAATTAGGAATTTTAGCATGATTATGGGTGAATTTTAGGGAATTTTCGAAAATAAGGAAAAATGAAATAAAAAGAAAATAAAAGTAAAGTGCATGCACCAAGGATTGAACCTTGGACCTAGTCTCCAACCATGCATGCACTAACCAATTCACCTAGCAAGGGAGTGCTATGAGGGAATGAAGTGAATTCTTGTTAAGGCTAGAGGAAGTGAAGAGTCACATGAGAGAAGACACCATGTCTCTTCACTTACCCCTCTTCATGGTGCATAAATAAGAGATAACTTAACCATTAAGGTTCATTTCTCTTCTCCTCATCCACCAAGCCACATTTCTTCTCCTCCTTCCTCCTTCTAGCTGAACCCCATATGAGGGGTTTTCCTTAGGGAAAAGTCCACAAGAAGTCCACTCCTTCAAGATCCAAGATTCTTGTTCAAGGTTACAAAGGCTAGAGGTGGTTAAAAAGCAAAAAGGTCTTCATCCTTCTCCCAAACCTAAGATCTAAAACCAAGATAATCTAAAGTAAGACTTCCTCACCTGTGGTATAATAGTTTTCTTGATGTTTATCATAATATGAAGTGTGATTTGGGTTTGATGATTGAGAAAACCATGGCTTGGACCCTTAGGGCATTCGGCCACCATAGATTTTGGGTCCAAGATGATGTTAAAAATTTCACAAATGCTTTCTAATATTTTTTTATGATAAATATAGGTTAAGAGATGATTTGGAGAATTTTTAGGGTACCCTAGTATCCTTTAGGATTCGGCCAACCCTATGAATCCATGGTTAGGGTTGGATTTAAACCTCCAAATATGTATTTTGTGTACCTTCATGATACAAGGGAGGTTGAGGGTGATTTATGAGAATTCTCACAAGGCTTGGAACCCTAAGGTTTCGGCCAAGAAGGTCCTAGGGCAAGGAGTTAGGGTTCATTGCAAGTATGGGTTCCAATGGCTCCTATGGTATGGTATGGATGGTGTTAGATGGTTAATTGAAATTTTTTATGAATTTTCCATGGACCCACAGCCCTTGCATGTTTCGGCCAACCCTAGGAAGAAGGACTAGGAGTTAGGGTTAACCCTAAAGCATGAGTCCAAATAGCTTCCTATGGCTTCATAAGTAATGTATGGTCTTTTCCTTATCTTATGCTACCTTATGTGTCAATTGAATGATAGAACCCTCCTTACAAGTTTCGGCCAAGCAATGTGATTAGGGTCTAGGAGGAGTTAGGGTTTCATGAATGAAGGTTATGGCTTATTATGATATATAGGTTCAAGCATGTGGTAGAAATTATGTTACCTTTAACCCTAACCTTAGGTGTTATAGTTCATGGTTAATATGTTTGTGTTAGATGCCATGCTTAGTAAGGTTTATTCATGAATGTCTTATGTTCTATGTCATGCTCTTAGATAGTAAGTAGCATGTTTTTAGGAGTTCTACCCATGCATGCTTGTGATAGATATTATACTTATGTATGTGATGCAATGCTCATCTTATGTACCATGATCATGCAAGTTAGATGAACTAGGAGAATGATCTATGTAATTATGGCATGTTTTATGGATATAATGCAATGTTTATCTTATGTACCATGATTATGCAAGCACTATGAACAAGAATGATGTTTTATTTAAGCATGCCATGTTTATGAATGATGATAATGTCTATGTCTTTAAGGCATAATGAAGATAATGCTATGAATGTCCTATGAATGATGAAACATGGAAAGTTATTTTACTTTATGAATGGGCTTGTACCGGACCGAAGTATGGGTCCAAGGGATGGGCACATTAAGAACGCCACGGTTTTGGACTACCGACTATGCTGTCCACGGTTCTGGCACTACCGAAGTTGTGCAACAGGGATGGGCACCTTAAGAACGCTCCGGTTCTGGACTACCGACTATGTTGTCCACGGTTTTTGGAACTACCGTATATGTTATTCCTACCCTAGTAGGTCGGGGCTCGCTACCTCATATTTACTTAGGGATGCGCGCTTATGATGTATGTATGTGGTACAAGTCGGGGACCCCTAATGATGTTATGATTATGTTAAATATTTAAAAGTATGATTTTTAAAAGTAAGCATCCTTATGTATATGCATTCAACTCATGCATTCATTCATGTTATGCATCACGCCATGATAGAATATGTTTTACGCCCATGTCTTATGGTAAGAATGATGCAGGATAGTAAATGTTTTATGCTTAAGTTTATGTTAAGAATATAATTATGGTTTAGGTTATGTATCATGTCATGCTCAATATGTTATATGTATGTCATGTATCATGTCATGTTAAATGTGTTTTATGTTTATATGTATGTCATGTATCATGTCATGTTAAATGTGTTTTATGTTTATATGTATGCCATGTATCATGTCATGTTAAATGTGTTTTATGTTTAAATGTCTGCCATGTATTATGTCATGTTAAATATGTTTTATGTTTATATGTATGCCATGTATCATGCCATGTTAAATATGTTTTATGTTTATATGTATGCCATGTATCATGCCATGTTAAATAGGTTTTATGTTTATGTGTATTCCATGTATCATGCTCTGTTAAGGATGGTTGATGTCTTATGCTTATGATCATGCCAAGTACCAAGTTATGTTAATGTTTTGTGTGCTTATGTTTAAGTGATGAATGGTTTTAGTGAGTAGGAAAGAGCCTTACTAAGCCTATGTGCTTATAGTCTTATTTTCTTATACCGCAGATCAAGCAAGAGGACAGTAGGGGAAGCAGCAGGAGGGACAAGAGTATGTGTGTGGTAGTGACTTGGCCAAGAAAGAGATACATTTATAAGTCTTTTGCTAAAACTTTACGTTTGCTACTTATGTGCTTATAATGAATGACTTAAGTGACTTTATGATATTATGTTAAGTATGATATGATGTTAAGTATGATGTTATTATGCTAAGTTCCATGTCACCATGTTAAGAAGAATAGTTAGGTGCATGTATGTGTAAGATTTAAGTATTCCGCTGCCTTACGATGTTCACATGCCCCTAAGTATGTTAGCGTAACGCCGCTTTAAGGGAAAAAAAAGCGGGCGTTACATCAATGATAACCCATTAGTGGAGCAGGTTATCATTAACGGGTTGGGTTTATGATCCGTTAGGAGACCAAAACCAACTCCTCCTCATGGTCCCTATTGTAGTCTATAAATATCTCATTAAGCCATGAACCAAAGAACCTAAAACTTGGTTATTTCTCCTCTCCATCTCTCTCTCTCTCCTAGGGTTTGGCGGTGCCGAACACAAGGGTGAAAGGAGGCTCTCGGCTAGGGCAAAGGAAGAAGGAAGATTACTTTTCTTCTTTTCCCTCTCTTCTTCCTCCATTGGGCATGCGTGACCTTGAACAAGAAGGAGGCTTCTTCCTCTTTCTTTTGGCTGGCGGCGCAAGCACAAGAAGAGGGAGAGGTTCGGCGGCAACACAAGGGAGAGAGGCTTTCATCTTCTTCTTCTCTTCTCTTCCTTGTTGGTGTGTGGCTTGGTAAAGAAAAGAGAAGAGAGAATTCCTCTCTTCTTCTTGAGGGCATGCGCAAGCTTGAGGAGGAGAAGGGTGGTCGGCGCCACCTTGAAGGAGGGAGTAGGGTCGGCGCAAGGAGCAAGGAGAAGGAAGAATAAGGAGAAAGCTTTTGGTGGTTTCGTTTCTTGGAGGATCGTCGCCCACACGACGTCTAAGAAGAGGATAGGAATACGATAGAAGATCAAGAGGTAAACAAGAGGTATACATCTTATTCTTGTTCAATTGTATTTATTGTCATGGACCCCGAAAATGATCACCTGGAGGTGATTGGATATTTAGACTCCAACTTTGCTAGATGCTTAGATAGCAGAAGGTCTACTTTAGGATACATTTTTATGTTTGTTGGAGGGGTTATATCATGGAGAAGAGTCAACCAGACGCTTATAGCCACTTCCACTGTGGAGGCAGACTTGGTAGCTTACTATGATACAGTTAATCACGGGATTTGGCTGCAGAACTTTATCATAACTTTGGAGATCATTGATGGCATCGACATGCTATTAAGGAGCTACAATGATAATAAAGCTGTGAAATTTTATGCCAAGAATAATCGCAATTCGTCAAAGTCGAAACATATTGACATCAAGTTTTTGGCGGTTAAAGAAAAAGTTTAGAGTTGTCAAGTGATGATAAAGCATATTAGCATAGATTCTATATTGGCAAATCCACTCACCAACGACTTGGTGCTTAAGTTATTATATGTAAATGTTATAGAGATGAGGGTTCTTCTTATGGAAGTACCGTATCTAATGAGGTGTTGTATTTATTATAGTGCTTTATATTTGTTAATAAACATATCTATATATTTTGTTTTATTTTGGGATACGTTTTTAAGTTCAAAACATTGATGTGTATTTTACTTGACCATCTAAAATATAATTATCATGATTTATTAATGCTGCTCAACATGTAGTGCTTATAAATATGATATAGATTTCTTTTAAAATCATAAAGTTTAGATCCTGATTTATTACTGTAATTTAGCATAAAATATCTACAAATATGATGAGGACGACCTTTTGGGTCATTAATTTGACTAATTGAAAATTAACATGTATAGATCACATTATATGTAATTTTCATACTATACATCCATATTTTGATCTATATCATTAATTAAATTGATATTGTGATTACTTAAGGCTTGTTACAGCCATATTCTAGTAATTATGACCTTTTTAATTATATACCAATGGAGTTAATGGATCAAATTATTTTATATGGGTTTTCTATACCCATAAAGTTTAGCATTGTTGTTGATGTCAACTAAGGTTTACTCATGTATTATATACAAATTACATGTAGTCCAAAAGGATGATTGTTGAATTAACTATCTATTTGGTGGGCTTACACATTATTTTTAAGCATGTGTATTTGTGCCATTAATAAAATCAAACTTGTTAAGTGTTCCGGGTGTATGATTTTTAGAAAGATCGAGGGCTCGGTCAGGTTCATTTGCCGATCTGAACCGGTAGTAAGTAGGCCCGGGTAAGGATCGCCCCAGGGTCGGCGATCTGAGGTCGGGACCCTTGGGGACGGCCCTCCGAGGTCGGGATACTTGGCGTCGGCCCTCCGAGGTCGGGATCCTTGAGGCCGGCCACATGAGGTCGGGATCCTTGAGGCCGGCCATCTGAGGTCGGGACCCCCAAGGTCGATCATCCGAGGTCGGGATCCTTGAGGTCTGGTGCTCGAGATCCGATAATTGTGATCACACAGAGACGGCCAAACAACTGCAAGCCTCTCTGCTCGCCTAAGCCTTCCTTCTCAGATATTCTTAAGATAATCCCCTTGGCATGATCATTGCCTGGCAAAGCCGCCAACAATTAAAGAGGGATAGAAAAGATATATTAGGCAATGTGTCAGACGGTTACGAGTGTCAGGCGGCTATGGCAGTGTCATGACATTTAATATAGCGGTCACTGTCGAGCAGTGTCATGGCATTTAATATAGCGGTCACTGTCGAGATCTGGCGATTGATCTTCTCTTAATAAGACATGACAGCTCACACATGGGAAGACTCTCTTCTACCCCCTATATAAACCACATTCGAGCCTCAGAGAAAGACTCGCTGCCATTTTGCAACCACTCCACCATATTGAGAGCCCAACTTCGGTCCGACCTCCCAAACTATAGCAGACCGGGTCGGCTTGGTGAGACCGAGTCATCCGAGGGAGAATCGATCTTCGCTTGTCGACGGGATCAAATTTGGCGTCGTCTGTGGGAATCTCGCCTGATCGAAAGCTGAAGATGAGCGACTCCAATTGGAGGGCCGTGATGCTCTCGCAAGAAGACCTCGACCTGCTAGTAGAAGCTAAAGCCAGGAAGTTGGTGGAGGCGCAACAAGCAGCGGCCCGACTCGTTCAGGCGGGCCCGGCTGAGCAGACCGCCCGCATGGGTACCGAAGGAGGAGCAAGGCAGGGGGAGAGCCCCCATTTTCACCCGGCACTGTTCGGGCCGGCGGAGGGAGCGGGGCAATCTGATCCCCATGAAGCCACTTCCAGTCATGCCAAAGCTGATAAAGGGAAGGCCCCCCTTGTGCCGACCCCGGAGGAGCATACGGGTTTCCCCTTTTCTAACAGGATTTTACAGGAGCCGCTCCCGAAACACTTCCGACTCCTATCTATTCCCGAGTATGGAGGGGCTACGGACCCGGAAGAGCACTTAAAGAAATTTGAAAACGCCTCGATGCTGCACCAGTACCCGGATGGTGTTAAGTGCAGGGCCTTCCTGACCACCCTGGCCGGACCAGCCCAACGGTGGTTTGACAGACTTCCCGAGGGATCAATCAAGGACTTCTCTGATTTCAAAAGATTATTTCTGCAACATTTTGCCAGTAGTAAGAGACATCACAAGACCAGATTGAACCTATTTACCATGAAGCAGGGCTCCAAGGAGCCCTTGAAGGCCTATATCAATAGGTTTAATAAAGTGGCGCTGGACGTTCCCACTGCTACGTCCGAGGTGTGGGTCAGTGCCTTCGCGCAGGGCTTACAAGAGGGCGAGTTCTTTAGATCTCTGATCCGAAAGCCTCCGAAGGATTTCGAAAGCCTTTTGGGGAAAGCCAGCAAATACGTGGACGTTGAAGAAGCACAGGTTGCCAGGCGGTCGGAGGTCAGGCCTACGCCCGAAAATCCTCAGCAACATCAAAGAAATGCACCTCCTGGAGGGCCTCTTAGAAGCCCCAGAGCGATGGGACACCGGCCGATAGCCGAGAGGGGAATAGTTCAACAAGTGGCCCAAGGTTGTATCCCTTCCAGGTGGCAACCTTACTGCTCTTTTCATAACAGCCATACACACGACCTGCAAGATTGTTGGCAGGCCGACAGAGGTCGGGGTCGTGCTGGTCGAGGAAGCCTGAGAGGAGCTCACCAAGGAGGCGGTCGAGGTCGGGGAAGGACGTCACCACGCCAACCCGAGTCCCCGGCTCGGCCAACCGCTTCCTCAGCCAGACAACTGTTCCCGACCCCCGCCTCTCCCGAGCGCGGCAATGTTAATGAGGAACAGGCCAACCAACGGAATGCAGTGCACGGGGCCATTCATGTGATTTCTGGAGGCCCCACCTATGGAGATTCCAACAGAGCTCGGAAGTCGCAGGCTAGGCGACTTGACATCTACCAAGTGGGTTGCAGTTCTGCCCAGGCTCAAGGCCCATAGATTAGCTTCGGCCCATCAGATCTGCAAGGAGTAGAAGTCCCTCATGAGGACGCCCTGGTCATCACTGCGATCATAGTCAACTACCAGATCCACAGAACTATTGTGGATACGGGAAGTTCGGTGAATATCCTGTACTTAAAAGCTTTCGAGCAATTGCAGATTGAAGTGACTGAGCTCCGACCCGTGGCCACACCTCTGTTCGGGTTCACTGGAAATGAAGTATAGCCTTTGGGTCAGATCAAGCTGGCCATATCACTCGGCGAGGAACCCTTGAGGAGAACCAGGTGGGCCACATTCCTGGTAGTGGATGCTCCCTCAGCCTACAATGCCATATTGGGTCGGCCAGTGCTGAACGAGTTCCGGGCCGTGGTGTCCACCTTCTACTTAAAGGTCAAATTCCCAGTGGGTGACCAAGTTGGAGAAGTTAAGGGAGATCAAAAAGTGGCACGGCGGTGCTATGTGGATGATGTTCGAGTGGAGGTCAGCAAGTCCTTCAGAACAACGCCGGCCAGTTGTAATATGGTGCAATCCTCTCAGCCCTCCCCCTGGGACGAGATGAAAGAAGAAAGAGAAGAAGTCCAATTATTGCCCGACCGAGAAGAGACCAGGGTGAGAATAGCTCCGGAGCTGCCGATTGACCTCCGGCAACAGCTGATAGAGTGTCTGACTCAAAATCAAGATGTGTTCGCCTGGTCTCAGCAAGATCTAAAAGGGGTCAGGCCCGAGATTATGGAGCACAAGCTGCACGTTTACCCTGACGCCCGACCCGTAAAGCAGAAGAAGAGAGATTTCAGCCCAGAGCAGAACAAGATCATTCAGGCCGAGGTCGAGAGATTGTTGGAAGCAGGGCATGTCCGGGAGGTCCAATTCCCGGCTTGGTTAGCCAATGTTGTGCTGGTCTCCAAGCCGGGTGACAAGTGGAGGGTCTGTATTGACTTTAGGGATCTCAACAAAGCTTGCCCCAAGGACTGCTACCCACTCCCCCGGATAGATCAGATGGTAGACTCTACCGCCGGGAATGAACTCATCTGCATGTTGGATGCTTACCAAGGATATCATCAAGTACCCTTAGCATGGGAAGATCAAGAGAAGGTCAGTTTTGTCACTGCCGAAGGCACCTATTGCTACACAGTTATGCCCTTCGGACTCAAGAATGCTGGGGCCACTTATCAAAGGCTGATGAATAAAGTCTTCAAGGAGCAGCTCGGGAGAAACGTGGAGGTGTACGTAGATGACATTCTCATCAAGTCTTCCCAAGCTGCCGACCTCGTAGCCGATGTTCGGGAGACCTGCGGCACTCTCCGAAGGTACGGCCTTAAACTTAACCCTGCGAAATGTTTGTTCGGAGCCAAGAGTGGAAAATTCCTGGGTTACATCTTGACCGAGCGGGGGATAGAAGCCAACCCGAGTAAAGTGCAAGCCTTGCTGGACATGCCACCGCCAAGAAACCTGAGGGAGGTCCAGCGCCTGACCGGAAGGATCACAGCCTTATCTCGGTTTATCTCTCGGTCGGCCACCAGGAGTCTGCCGTTCTTCAAGATCTTGCGCAAAGCTTCCAAGTTCCAGTGGGATGCTGAGTGCGACGGAGCTTTTGAAGAGTTGAAGACCTACTTAGCCGATTTGCCGGTGCTGGCCAAACTGGAAGAAGGAGAACCCTTGTATGTTTATTTATCTACTACTGAAGAAGCTGTTAGTGCTGTGCTTGTAACCCAGAAAGAGACCGAGCAGCAACCGGTCTATTTCTTTGGGCATCTACTTAAAGAAGCCGAGTGTAGGTACACTACACTCGAGAAGTTGGCTTATGTCCTGGTGTTGATGGCTCGGCGACTGAGACCCTACTTTCTGGCCCAT
>JAGFNQ010001707.1:0-16268 GCA_024364735.1 Boesenbergia rotunda
CTCGGTAGACTTCCACCTTGCCAGCATGCGATCTCCCTGATCCATCTGGACTTCACCTAGTCCCACTAGGTCTTTTCTCATGCCAGCGTACGATCTCCCCGATCTACCTGGACTTCACCTAGTTCCACTAGGTGTGCCTAGTCCCACTAGGTCTTTTTCCATGCCAGCGTACGATCTCCCCGATCTATCTGGACTTCACCTAGTCCCACTAGGTGTGCCTAGTCAAGCCTCCAGTCAACCTTGACCCACTTGACATCATACGATATTCAAACATCATATGACATTCAAACATCATTATCAAACATCGAAACATACGCCCATACCATAAGCTTACCAAGCTTATCAGACCTAAGCTCACCCAAGCTTAGTCAAACTAGGTCAACCCTGACCTAACCAAGATTGCACCAACAATCTCCCCCTTTTTGATGTTTGACAATATGTTTGAGAAAGACTAACCCCTATTAGCCTTTCAATTTTCTCCCCCTTTGATATACATCAAAAACTCTTCCCAAGAGTATCTATGGTCAAAGGCAAACCCAATGAAAATCCCATACTTTTCATTTAACCTATGCTCAACCTTGAGCACTCATGAAGATTCCCAATCTTCATTCTTTCATCGAAAGAAAATAAAAATTCAACTACATGCTGTTAAGGAAGACCTCCCTCTCAAAACATGCTCTAAACCTCTATCATTGCACCAACAATGATTTTTTTGAGTTTCTAAACCTTTAGGAAAACTCAACTTGAGGTGATTGAGATTTTGGGATTCAAAACTTGAACCAAAACCTCTCTTTAACCCTTAAATGTTCACCGAACCGTTTCCCTTTTTGATTTCACAATGAAATTTACCCAAATATACTTATAAAAGTATTCCAAGGGGTTAGGGATTGGTAGGTTACTCAAAAATGGGTTAATGGACTGAAAACTGACAGTTTCAGTCTCACCAATCATTGGTGTTGGGAACCAATCGATTAAACTAGCCTTAATCGATCAACGGATCGATTACGGCTGACTGTAATCGATCAAATGATCGATTACGCGAGCTTCTGTGCTCGCAAAAAGATCCAGCAATCGATTGACCAATCAATTGGCTACTGCCCCAATCGATCACCTGATGATTGAGAGTTTCTGAAATCTGAAAACAATTTCAGATTCGAATTTCAGAAACTCCTAAATAATTTTATAAAATTCGAAAAATCCTAAAATTTCGTATAGACATTATTTATACCATATACTATCAAGAAAAAATAATTTTATATGAAAATAGCCTTCTTTTTCAAAGATTGACACAAAACTAGAAACCATTGAAACATTTCAATATTTTACTCTATTTTGTATCCATTTCATCAATGATGAGTGCTATCAAAAGATAGTCTTCACCAAGATTTTCCAAGATAGTTTTAATATGTTTTTCAAAAATAATATCCAACCATGTTCCTTGGGCTAAATGCACATGACTTGTACATTAGCTTTCCCAATGATTGGAGTTCATTGAAATTCTTGTTTTGATGAATCTAAAACTCAAATAAGTGCACTTTATCAACACTTTGAGTTTTGTTCATCACCCTAACATCTCACTTGTTTCTAATGTGTCTCAAAAACACACACAAGTCAACTTATAGTCTTAGTGAGATGTGATAGTCATGTTCTCCCTAATCTAAGGGTTCATGCATTTCTATCTAGACATTTTAAGCTTTGATCATCCACCTAGGATGTCAATTAATACCAATGTCCTTAAGTTCAATAAAAATTGATTTATGCATGATTAATGACTATGACATGCATCATATTAGGATTTTCAAAATAAATTATAACTAGATGATGCATGTATGACATGACATGTAATATTTTCATAACAAAATATGAATGATAAAACATGATGTCATGGCATGTGATAGAGCATACAAAAACATGGCATAATAAAACAAATACTTAGATTTCCTATCTAAGTATCAATAACTCATCGTTAAGCCATTGATAATCCTAAATTTGCCCTAATTTCCAAGATAATGCCAAAACTCCCCAACTTGGCCTATCTTTGGACTCTAACCTAGTTGTGCCAACTTTATCAAGTTTAGTCCTCCAAAAATATAGTTTGGCACAAATTTACTCCTCTTAGAGTAACTAAATGAATCCTTCATTTTCAAGGATAGTAATTCCTTGAAAATATCCCAAAGTGTCAACTTCATCAAGGTTGGGTTAACTACCCTTCCAATTAGAGTTGACACTCCCTAGACCTATCTAGGGTGTGGCGAACACACTCTTAGGAACCCAAAACCTATTGGTGCTCCTTGGGTGTTCTAGGTATTCACTAGGGATGACTTCCCTTGATACCTTCCTAAAGGCTTTCTTAGGCTTCTCCAAAGCCTTAGTCACCTTTGTCTTGTCTTGGTCAACTCTAGGGATGGCTTCCATTGCGACCTTGACTTGACTCCTAGACCTAGATTTAGTTCCATATTTATATGGAACTCTATGATAGGATGGACCATCATCCTTAGTCTTAGGTTTGTATCCCAAACCTTTCTTGCTCCTAGATGGTCCTTGATTTCCTAAATCTAGGTTTTGATCCTTAGATCCCTTAAATAGATTTTCTATTCTTTTGAGGGATTTTTCTAATTTATCAAGTTTTGACCTCAAAACTTGATTTTCAATCAATACCTCCTCAAGGCTTGGTTTTCTAATATAGCCTTGGTGATTATTTTTCTTAGCCTTATATTGGGTAGACCTACCTTGGAAATTCCTAATTTGTTCCCTATCCTTAGAGGTGGTAGTCCTAGCACGGAAAGCTCTATAGTTTTTCTTAGGTTTTTTATACCTACTATTTTCATGATAAATAGCATTAAAATGATAATAGTTATCTCTAGCATGCATATTATCATGATGAAAATAAGTACCATTACCTAATGGTACCTTAGTCTTGTTCTTGGAGGCTCCCCCTTGATTTGAGCTCCTCCTTTTGACTTTGGTCGGATTCTTCCCCTTTGGACATTGATTCCTATAATGTCCCTTTTGCTTGCATGAGAAGCACACTATGTGCTTCTTATCCTTCTTTATCACAGGGCCGACCTCCTTTGCCTTCTCTTTAGTCTTGGGTGCCACTTGCACCTTCTTCTTGACCAAAGTAGGACACTTACTTTTGTAGTGCCCTTTTTCCCTACACTCAAAGCAAATGATATGGTTTTTCATTTTGCAAATTGAAATATTTATACCTTTGCTTGTAGGGGTGTGGCATGATTCTTCACTTGATCCGGAAGTAGATACTTCTTCTTTTTCCGGAATCAATGACCTTTGCTCCCCCTCAATCCTAGAGGTGGAGACTTCTTCTTCTTCTTTATTGACCTCGGATGATGATGTTGAAACCTTTTCTTGTTCCGGCGTCAATGTCATAATTTGCTTCTCTTTAACCCTTGAGGTGGAGGCTTCTTGAGCTTCATCTTCGAATGTTGAGCACCTCTCAACTTCCGAGTCCTCTTCACTTGATGAATTTTCCTTTTCGGATTTGTCTTGATTTGGTAGAGTGGAGGGATCTTCATGAAGCTTTGCCAATTTGCTCCAAAGCTCTTTGGCATCTTGAAATTCTCCAATTTTGCTCAAGATGATGCTTGGCAATAGATTGACCAATAATTTGGTCACTTTGTCATTGGTCTCGCATCTAGTGATTTGCTCCTCACTCCATTTGCTTTTCTTGAGAGGCTTTCCTTTTGAGCTTGTTGGAGCTTGAAAACTCTCCATTAGAGCAAACCATTGCTCTATCTCCATCATGAAATAATTTTCAATCTTTGACTTCCAAAGACCAAAATTCGCCTTGTCGAATGGTGGAGGTGCTCTTGTGTCATAGCCAAACTCCATCTTTGAAGTTGAAACCCCTTGATGATGACTTTTTGAAATTAGGGTTTCTTCCAACTTCTTCTTCTTTCTCTAGCTCTTGCCCTCTTGGCGATGAGTCCAAATAAGAGCAACCTTGCTCTGATACCACTTGTTGGGACCGATTGGTGAGCTAAAGGGGGAGGGGGGTGATTAGCTCCGATTCGCTTGTAGATGATTTGTCGCGGCGGAAGACTTCAAGCAAACGCTAACACAAGGATTTACTTGGTATCCACCCCGGTCGGGTGACTAATCCAAGGATGCACTCTCCTCACACTCTCATGCACTATGAAAGTCTCCTTCTTGAGGTGGAGAAACCTCTTACAAGCTTACAACAAGATACAACAAGGATTTAAGCAAATACAAAAAGAAATCTTACAAGATTTACAATGAATAAACTCTCTTTGCTTTCCTTGCTATCTTCAAGCTTGTGATTGCCTCTAGAACCTTGGAAATGCAGCAGCAATGTCCTCCAAGGCTTCCCTTGAAATGACAATGAAGTTGGAGAAGAAGAGGAGAAGAGCCCCGGCCAAAAACCTGCGCGAAAGATCTTATACCCGACGCCTAGGGTTTGGTAATCGATTACCCAATCGATTACCACGTAGGATTTAGCCGTTCAACGGCTAGTTTTCGAACCGTAATCGATTAGCCAATCGATTACGGGTGGCCTGAATCGATTACCCAATCGATTCAGAGCCTCACTGTCTTCTCGCGCAAACCTCCGTGATCGATTGCCCCAATCGATCAAGAGACACCTTAATCGATTGACCAATCGATTAAGGGAAGGCTGAATCGATTACCCAATCGATTCAGCTGCCTTCTGTCCTTTCGCATAAACCTCCCTAATCGATCAACTGATCGATTCACCCAATCGATTACCTAATCGATTGAGTCCAACCTAACTTGTTTCCACAAGTCTAGGATCCCCTACCAAGTGTCCGGTCAACCCGGTTGACCAACTTGGATTTCTCCTGCCTAGCTCCCAGCTCGGACTTACCCTGGTTCCCAACCAGATTCGCCTAACCCTCAAGTTAGGTCTAGTCTCTCGGTAGACTTCCACCTTGCCAGCATGCGATCTCCCCGATCCATCTGGACTTCACCTAGTCCCACTAGGTCTTTTCCCATGCCAGCGTACGATCTCCCCGATCTACCTGGACTTCACCTAGTCCCACTAGGTGTGCCTAGTCAAGCCTCCAGTCAACCTTGACCCACTTGACATCATACGATATTCAAACATCATATGACATTCAAACATCATTATCAAACATCGAAACATACGCCCATACCATAAGCTTACCAAGCTTATCGGACCTAAGCTCACCCAAGCTTAGTCAAACTAGGTCAACCCTGACCTAACCAAGATTGCACCAACAAGACCAGGAATCGAGCTCTCGAAGCTATCTCAGGAGAACGGAAGAAGGCCCCCGAGGTCAGACCGGGAATCGGGCTCCCGAGACTATCTCGGGAAAACGGAAGAAGGCCCCGAGGTCAGCTCGGGAGATAAGACTTCGAGACTAACTTGGGAGAGTGGAGCTAAAAGATCAGTACAAGGATAAGAAAGCCAAGCTTCAAGTACCATTTTCTCCTTTCAGAATAAGAAAGTCATTAGGTAATTATTGTTCGCAACACATGGTAACTAGGGCCTTATTAGTCACAGTGGTCGTTACCAGAAGAGAACAGCTGTCCAGTAACCGATGATTAAGAAACGTAGAGGAGGAGGTGGGGACACGTGGGAGGAAGACACATCAGGTATATAAAATGTCTCGGCACCCAGGTAAAGGGGGTAAGCTGTCCAGAATTAGAATACTTTGATTCCTCGTTGTTCTCCCTAAAAAAAAGAGTTCAGACTTGAGCGTCGGAGAGGGTTCCACTGGAACTTCTTCCGGTGCATCTCTTTTATGCTTGTGTTAATCTCGTAGGTGTCGATATGTTCTTCTCATCATCGTCATCATGAGCTGCACTTTAGTGATTCAGTATATTAGTTATGGATGTCTCACTCAATTAATAATTATAATAATAAAAGATCATTTTTAGACTGTTCCTTGATATTTACTTATTTTTTAAAATACTCTATTGAATTATCGTCCAGATCATTGACTTATTAATAAATCATAGGACATTCTAAAGAAGTTGTTAAATGGTAGGATAGGTTTCAACACAATTACTACTATTATTATAATAACTATAGAGTCTAAAATACATGACAAATGGATCGTAGATAATATTCACATGAGGTCATGAATATTAATTTAAGTTCTATAATTTCGAGATAAGTTAATTGTATATCACAACAACTCGATGATAATGCCAAGAATCTAGATTAAGAACTAATTAATTAGGCATACCTAATTATATCTTTTAATATAATATCTATATATATGTTTTTAATATCTTTGGCTTTGGAATCTTTTGGCCATGAATCTCATTAATTGGCTTTTGAGGAAAGAAGGGTGTCTTGGCCACTAAGAGCCCTAAAGGAATCTCAGTACATGAACCTCAATTATTTAATTTTTTAATATTTAGTACTTATTAATTTATTTTTTAAAAATATAAATAGGTAATTTAGTTTTTAACTTAAAGTGAGATTATATTATTGGACGAAAAAAAATGAAAAGGACGTCATTAATTAATAGAATTGTCAAAAGGTAGTTTAAAACAAGTTAAAAGAGCCTTTCGATATTATTATAGTAATTAATTAAGAGTAACTGCTATAATGTATACAGGTATAGGTAGCAGCTGCCATTGTAATATTTTAAAGTTTTTTTTTCTTTTTTACTTCAATCTGATCGAATATAACACTTTATGATCAAGTTGGTTAAAAAATTTAAACTCAAGATTCGTGTTGATAATTGTTATTATAATGTTATAATAATTATTTAATGATCGTACTATTATTATCCTTTTTTTTACTGTAATTGAGATTTAAATTTTAAATCGCTTAATTATTCGTGTATCTAATCATTATATTATTACTAGGGCATATTATTATTATTCTTAAATAACTACTATAATTATTTTATAATGATTTCCATTTGGTTCCATTAATTTGCGATGTTATCTTGAATTTTACCCTATATCACATGGCTTGCTTAATCTTGTTTAAATTATGCTTAGCTTGATAATACATTATATATGAAATTAAATTATGCACAAAAGTACTTTTTTAAAATTTAATTGTTTGGGATGACTAATTCCAGAGGTAGACGTCTGCCTTCCTAATTTGTCTATTGAATAAATTTGAATTACAATTTATATATAATTAAAGATCGACTTTCAAAATATCCATTACGGATTGGAACATCCTCTTATTTATTTCACCAAATACTTTATTGTTGCACCATTAACTATGACGTAGTAACAGAGAGGTTAGTTATCCTTTAATATATTTACAATTTCATCTTCAATTATGATATATTTTATAAAAAAAATTTCTTTAAATGGGATGTGAACTCTATGACAATGAACTTTTAGATTGTCCGTTACGAGCGCTTCCTAATTTATCCTAACGATCGATAGAAAACTTCCATGAGAGTCCAACTGGTTGCTCAGGTTTGTCCGTTACCTGATCTATCATTTATATTTTAAGATGTAGTTATTTTTTATCGTTCCCCGCGTGTTAGTTAAAGTATCCAAGCTAGTAGTCTCGTAATTTATATTTTATATGTTGATCTTAACATGAATTAGTGGAGATGTTAGAGTAGACTAATTATCTTTTATCAGTACGCATAAATACCTTTATATTTGAACGATATATTTTTATTTAATTAATTAATTTATTTTATATATCATTCCTATTAGATGTATCTCCTTTTACACAAGGCATAAATACCTTTGATTTAAAAGAAATTTGATAATTTTATCCTCACTTAAATTTTTATTTTACTTTTCAAAAACTCCCTTGGAAGACTAAAATATCTATTTCATCCTTTCAAGTATGTCTAGAAAGCTGTTAAATGTTGGAGAATTTTGAAGATTTCACAAATCTTTATAATAATTTAATTTTAAAGTGTTTTTAAAATTTTGGAGGAATACTTTAATATAATTGAAAAGTCAGGGAGGTTTTAGCACAGATGTAGCTTTAAAAGGGCTAAAATGAATATTTCCTTGCTAATTTGAAGAAACGGTTTAGTGGCGCCGCGTTCCGCGACAGCTCGAGTTCGTCTCCTCTTCTCATACCGGCTCGGATTCCCGTTACGCACTCCTCCGTATCGTCGTTATATCTGCTACACCCCTCGTCTCCCCGCTCCTCTCCGGCTGCTCATCGCCTTCGTGAGATCGCAAAGCAGATAAAGCCGAGCGCCACCATCTTAGGGAAGTAGAGCGTGCGATGGTTCCATCGGCGGTGTCGGACATGGCCTTGGAGCTCAGTCTCTGCGTCATGCGGAGCGTCGGCGGTTTCCTCAAGGAGGCGTCGGCGACAGCGGCGGCGAGCTTGGAAGGCGATCGGGCGGCGAGGCTTGAAGATTTCATCAACAGATTGAATGAGGAGAAGAGAAAGATCGAAGCTTTTAAGCGCGAGCTCCCCCTCTCCGTGCGTCTCCTCGGGGATGGTCCGTTGGATTTTTCCCAAATTCGAAATTTTTGTCATTTTCGTGATGTTTAAAATCCGCTTTTTGTTTTTGTTTAATATCAATTCTACAGTGATCGAGGGTTTGAATAGGGAAGCAAATCGATGCCGCGGCGAGAAAATCGGGATAGTGTTCGAAGAATCGAAAAAGAGTAAAGTGGCGGAGGATGGAGGGGAAGAATCGGAAAGGGATTGCAAAGATAAGAAGAACTGGATGAGCTCTGCCCAACTATGGAGCGATAATTACAGCGAGAACAATGATGATTTCAAAAACCGCGATAAGATGATCTCGCAAGAGGTACAAACGAAGAGTTTTCACGAAAAAAAATCGCATCTTTTGTGTATCCCTTTGTGAGGTTATGTTCTGATTTTGCTCACAGGAAGAAGAGGAAGGGGATCGTCTGAGGCACAGGAAAGGCAACCTGTTCTTGGATCACAGAAACCGGAACGGCGGGGGCGCGTTCGTGCCATTTATGGGCCTCACAACGAGCTGCACGGAGGAACAAATGCCTGAGCTGTCGCTGCACTCGCCGGCGATCAACGAGAAGCTTCTCCATGTCAAGATCACCACCAGCGACTGTGGCTCTAAAGCTCCAATCCTATTGCTGGAGCGTCTTAGCTTGCAGCAGCCATCGAGGAAGTCGAGAAGGTGCTGGTCCCAAGAGCTTCATCGCTGCTTCGTGCTCGCCATAAAACAGCTCGGCGGTGTTCAAGGTGTGAGTTCTGCTAAATTGAGCAAGAAGAGCCATGCTCTTCCAAAATCGAACCTTTCTCTTCAGTTTGAATACTTGAAAATGGAGAACATCTGAAATTGGATTTGATCACTGGATTGATCGATGCAGTGGCAACTCCCAAACAGATTCGCCAACAAATGAAGGTGGATGGGCTCACAAATGATGAAGTGAAGAGCCATCTGCAGGTGGAACTTGAACTGTCTCAGCCTCAGCCTGCCTTTTCTTCACTAACCTCTAAATGTTCTTGGCCTCTTATTTCAGAAGTACCGGTTGCACGCCCGGAGTGTTTCGCGATTTAGCTCTCGGCAGAGCCCTCCCCAACTTGTCGGTTCGACTTATGCATTGTCAGTCGCCGGCAGGGATAGTCTTGAGGAAGACAGTAAATCCGAAAGTTTTAGCTAGAGATGAACTGAATTTGTAACCATTCATGGTCGGACAATCTTGGTTGGCAGAGAAAGTTCTGATTACACACATTTTTTTTTTTTATGATCCACCAGATTGGTGAACAGATATCTTCATATCTCTTTCTTACAGACCATTTGATGAGAGAATCCTCTCTCGATCTGAACAGTGGTCCAGTGTGTGATTTGCTGGAACTTATCGAAAAATTCAATGCTTTTCCTCTTCCTTCTGTGATTGTGTTTCCTCATTGCTATCTTCCTGATGGACCACCTTATCCTGCTTTCCAACTAGCAAGACTTTGTTTTCATTCCAACTGCATAATCTTATCGTTCTACTTCAATTAGTTTCAGACATATCGCAAAAAGTCATCTGGTTTCAGCTTATCTATAGAACTTCTTCAGTGGCCAAGAATTCAAAAAAGCATAAATGGAATGTAATGGCTTGTTGGTGTCTGAAAAAACTTCTTTGGAGATGGTTGTAACTCGGAAGGGATGGCAATCGGTTTTGATCGTTGGACAAGATTGTTCAGTCGCCTCTGTAAACTGTTTTTGCTTCGAGAATAGATGGATTGAATGTCAAGTTAGAAATCGGAAGGTGTAGCTTGTAGTTCTAGGTTAGTTAGCTAGCTTGTTTCATATAGGTGTATCAATACTTAAACTTTGCTTTGTAACTGAAACATGTGGTTATATCATCTATTATTGCAACCCCAGTTTACGAATTCCTAAACTATAAACATCGTAAAAAGAAAACATGAACACATCTAGACTTGATGCAAAATGCTACCAAACATCAACTTCTCGTTTGCCTCTATCTCCCATGATATGTTTATCTCTCATAAAACTACATATAACCCCATGGTTTGACATAGATGATAAATACATAATAGTTTATCTGTAGTGGATAGAGTTCGAGTCCAAAATATATACCGCCTGTGTTTATCCCACCGTACACTTAGCACCTGTGCTTTTGATGAATTTTCCTTCCATCAACGTGGGACCATCAAGTGGGGACTGACGGTTCCACATTTTCTCATAAATAAAATTACATATATAATGTTATTATTTTTATATAGTTTTTTAAGAGGGATGCTCTTTTAAGGAGGATAACAATAACAATGGGCTAATTGTACAGTGCAAGTCCATTTACGCCCAATGACATTTAAATGGCCCCCATTCGGGCCCAATTAAAAGCCCATATGTTATGATTTGTCGGGCCAGCCAACAGCTGAAGGCCTCCAGTCACCTCTCCTCAAAGAGGCGGCCGAAGGAGAGATGGCGCGGTGGCGGAGAGCCGGCGCAGGGTTTCTCCAGGCGGCGTCAGCGCCGCTGTGGCAGGGGGATGCTGGCCACGAATACCACCGAACGATCCGGGCCGTCCTGAGGGAGCATACCGGGAGCCGTTACGCCGCCATGCAGCGAGCCGCCGGCCGGATTCCCGCGGCGGTCCTTACCCGGCGCCACGGCAGTGACGACATCGCTAACACCCAGCTACTCACCACCGACGAAAATCAAATCCGTGAGATTCTCGATCGGTCACCCTTCTTCTGCTCCACTCCCATCAAGCTCGAAGTCCGCGCCAGACCTGACTCCGCCGTTGCCCTTCGATCCGGCACTGTTCTACCTATCCAGGCACGGACTCAAAAACTCTAGAATCTTATTTAGGGCCTCTTTCTCTGCTTTCCATTTTTAGATTGAGATCCTGGTCGGTGTTGAAAATTGTAGGTCCATAAGAGCCAGGAGACGGGGAAAATAATGAACTTGATGTTTGAATGGGCGGATGAAGGCTCGGTGTTGAAGGTTGACGTGCCTGTTGTCTTCAAGGGAGAAGATGCCTGCCCTGGATTGAAAAAAGGTTTGAGCTTTCTCTGGTAATTCTAGCTCTTCTCGGGCCATTTTTCTGTGCTCATTTGTTCTTTACTTGACATTTCTTGACGGATCCTGTTAGGAACAGTAAATGCAGTCACCACTGATTTATTGTTAGGTTTCATTTAAAACATGTTTAAGATCAGTATGGATATCGAAAGTAATGTGTTATTATTCTCTGAGACATTGCTTTATGGTTTCTTTGAACTCTGCCTAGCTCACTACAATGACACCTTATGCCATTAATTCGTATTCTGATGCCAAATTCTTGCGTATCAAGTGGCAGTCTGCTCTCTTCTTTCTTGCTTTAACGCCATTAACAGAAATTTTCTTCATTCTTTATTAGATTGTGTTGCTCATAGAAACCAATTGAGCAAGGAAAGAACAATGTGACATATGATGCCAAATAGATGCATATGAAAAGTAAGGATGATTAATATTCTTTTCAGACTGCATAAGAACCAGATTTGGGATGGTTACTGAGTTCTTGTTTTGCCAATACCTGTGTACTAGGCTACCACATAACAACTACATAGCTATTCAGACCAAAAAAAGGCCCAATTGGTAGTAATTCCGCTAATTTCATCTTTTGATAAATTGTTATAAAATCTCTCCCCAATTAGATATGTCCAAATAATGTAATTGTTATTCATGCACAAAATTTGGAAACATTGTAGTTGTTATAATAACATCGTAATTGTTAATTATGCACAAAGTTTGGAAACATTTACGCTAGTTGGGGTTTAACTTGTAGTGGCTAGACCACTGAGAGTATACTTTCTTTTAAAGTAAACACTATTTCCTTGCTGATCTGTTAAAGTCAGATTAGGTGTCAAAAAATATGATTCGAGAACAGGATTGTATCAATCAGCCGTTTTGTACTGTGAAATCTTGTTTATGACTGAGGATTCGGTGACAAAACAATAAAATGATAACTAACTCAGACACTTATAGGTGTTTCAGCTCAAGATCAATTAGCTTGACAAGATCAAGACTGAAGTACATACAGTTAGTATGAACGAAGAGCAATAAAAGGTTATTTTGAGCTTGTTCTAGCTTTTCCTGGATCTGTTCTCATTAATTGTCTCATGAAAAAGATATGTGGTTTGAATCATAGTTGTCAAAAATTGCTATTCCGTATCAGAATCAGGTTGTCCGAAAAATGCAAGTATTGACCGCATAGGATTGTTAGGACTGATGGAATCTGAATCATTGGCAAAATAAAAAAAGTGAAAAATTAAATAATTTAATATAAAAAGATGATAAATGATGTTCAATCATATTAAAAATGCATATCGGGTAACATAATAACACAATATCATAATAGAATTGATTAATTAGATTAGATATATTATTAATAATTTCATGTTATTGTTATTATTAGTTGAACAATATCGTATTACTAATGTCATTATATTATTAAATCCAACATATATGTTTTAGATTATTTGTGGATATTAAGTCATACTTATCAATATAGAATCAATAGTACGCATCATCCCATTTATTAATATAAGGTTATTAAATAATATTAGATAATACCATATTAGTTTGATGAAGTGAGGGATTCAAGCTGGAATTCACAAGAGCAACAAGGATATCTTCTTCTCTTGCGTCCCTTTGCTGGTATTCAATTTAAGATCGGGAAAGAGTTGGCTAAGAATGGTTAAGCTTATCAAAGATCAATTTAGTTTGACAATCTATTTCATCATTCTCATTCATGATTTTATGCGCTTTCAATCAATTTAATTTACTTTTTCATTTAGTTAATCTTTTTAAGGTAACTTCTTTGAATCTCTAGTTCCTCAAGACTTTATCATCAATCTACATGAGATAAATGGATTGGATTTTGCCTATACTGATCCAACTCGGGCAATCTATATCTGGTATCGACTGATTTTGGCAACTATGGTGTGGATATTGATTCATGGCTAATGGATATTGACTTGACCATTTAATACTGGTTAATGGTAACTTGTTGATTGACTTGAGCCTATATACAATTTGTAAGGTTAAGGTCCAAAGCTCCTATCATTGTGTTAGAGTTATTAGGTTAATAGGATCAGTAGTATAGTGCATTTAGTTTCACAATGGTATTTAATCTTAAAATTTTGTGATGAGTCCTATACAAGATGTTAAAAGGTGTATATAGGTGGCATTTGATTAACACACATGCATTATGCAAGGATATAAGCAGTGTATTATCATAAATACTTAAAAAAAATACATCGATAAAAATGATTAATATACACATACTAAAATATATTTATTGACACATTCAATTCATACTCTCAATCATATAATGCAACAATTTAAAATTGATCCAAATAACAATTTTTAAACTATACGTAGAAACTGCATATTCCTTTTAACCTTCTATATTGCATCCATTCTTTATAGTTAACACATTGATTTTCAAAAGAAATCATAGGCAGGAAACGGGCTTGTGTTACAAGTAAAACAATTTAGTTCTTGCAATCAAGGATCACCTCATTTCATGAATTCGAATGCTGCACATCAGATGCATTCTGGTGATATATGCTGAACATTTAAATGTGTAGCTGAAGCACAGTTATACTATTGAACCACATGACTAACTACAGTGATGACTGTAATCTAAGAGTCAAGCTGTTTGATATAGCTGTGCTTTCTTTTTTTCGAAGCTACTGGACTACTGATCCCTAACTTTACATTCAGTATGTTTGTAGGCGGTTATCTTCATAAGATAATAATCAGCCTACCGTACCTCTGTCCTTCGGAACACATTCCTCAAAAAATTGAGGTGATCCTAGCAGATCTGGACATTGGAGATGTAGTTCTAGTGCGTGACATTGCAGTCCATCCTTCACTGAAGCTGCTGAGTGAAAGCAACGACAAGCCAATCTGTAAGATCGTAGCAACAAAGCCGGATGAGTGAAAAATTAAGACTACATTTGGTATGTTTGTTTTTTATTTTTATTTTCCATATAAAATGTGATTTTTCAGAAAACGTGTTTAGTTTGTATTTTTCATACTTATTTTTCAGAAAAAGATATAATATTTTCTGGATAATTAGAGAATGAAATAAAATTATTTTCTAAAAAATAAAAAAATATGAGAGCATTTGGTTTGATTTATTTTTTATTTTTATTTTTTAGAAAATTATATTTTCTTATTTTTTGAAAAATAATTTTATTTTATTTTTTAATTTTTTAGAAAACGTTATATTTTTTTTTTGAAAAATAAATTTGAAAAATACAAATCGAATATGTTTTTTAGAAAATTATATTTTATGTGGAAAATAAAAATAAAAAATAAAAAATAAACATATCAAATAGAGCAAACTACGGACCCTAAGATAGGATTCTGAAATGGCAGAAGATGGAGAAGCCTAAAGAATGATACTTGTGTGCCTACAGATCTGTGTTCTATTCAATTTCAGGTCGAGAACTTGTAAACTATCCCCAAGGTTAGTGTGATGGAAGAATTGAAATCTTCCTGTTTTCTTGTGTTATATATATTTTTTATCATCAGTAATAAACTTAATCTTTGTAGTTGATCATTGAATCATCTGTTTTTCAATCATATATATTTTTTTAGATTTATTCATTTATTATAACAATTGTGGAATACCTCATTTACCTCATAATGCATTGAATCTGAGTTCCAATTATTTATGATTATTAATGGATCAAAGGTCAAAAAACAACTTTGTTAATACTCAATAAAAAAAGTGGAGAGTTTGAAAAGATCATTGTCATGAATTTTTTAATGCTTCTCTAAAAGAGTACCAATGAGAATATTATACTTGCTATCCAACTTCTCATAATATTTTTTTTTAGATTAATTATTGTCCTAATATCGCATCAAATTATGAACCTCCTATTTGAAATAAATAAAAATATCTATAATTTAATATAAAAATGATAATCACAGCTAATAATATGAATATGTTCAACTTGTCTCTAAAATTCAAACTTTTTTAATTAAATATTTATAAGTACAAAGTGACTTGAATCTAGTTCAATCAATTACAAGTTTTCATGAAATAGATTGATAGTTAACACGTGTGATGTTGTCATCTTGAAGTCTGAAGATCAAAATCTGATAAAGTCAGTATGTTCGACCTCCCCATGTGTTAGCCACAACATCCAGGTTAGTAGTTTTCATGATTTATCTCTTTCGTGTTAACTCTGGGATAGATTGACGGGAGGCGTTAGGTGAGTAAATCACTTTTTACCATCTAGTTCAATCAATTGTAAAAGAAATATAAAATAAGAATTAAAGAAAAAATATTGAAAATGTACTTAACTCCACTTAAATAATAAAGTCAATTTGCTAATCTTCAAATATTAATTAACAGAGACACCACAAATTTTGTTTTTTTTCTATAAATTTTTCTAGTCTAATTGAAAGGTCAATCTAATAGTTTAATTCTCTGTATTAATTAATTATATGTCTCAATCTTTCAATTCTTGTGGCTTTAATTGTATGCATCTAATTAAAAAATTAATGCCTTCTATCTCTTGCCATCATAAATAATTAGCCAATAATTTTAATTCAAAATAAATAAAACCAAATTAAATCAATGGGCTTTTTAATGCATTTTGTCCTATATCAAATTAAGTATGTAAGTATTGTTATTATTTTTTAAATTACAGATTCAACAAATTTACTAAATCAATTTCAAAATAATTGAACAATGAGTTCCAGTTAAAGCTCGATCAACTCATAAAATGTATTTTTTTGTTTACAATTTTTTTTAGTTGGCAATGGCATTGAGCTTTACAAACCAATTAAATTGAAATAAACAATTTCATCTTATAAAATTTTTTATCCATAAATTAGAAAGTGTTTATG
>JAGFNQ010001707.1:27542-44634 GCA_024364735.1 Boesenbergia rotunda
CTATCCCAAGGTATCCCACACCTAACTCTCCAAGTTAGGAATTTTACACAACCCGGGCTTTTTAAAGCTTCTCCCAAACTCCCCCTATATTGGACTTACAAAGGCTTTTTAAGAACCTCTCCAAGGTTCCCCTTACGCCACGAAGGGAGCAACCAAGCTCCCCATAAACCTAGGGTCTCTATCAACTCCCCCTAAACCTAGGGTCTCTAGCAAAGGTATATTGGTTTCCCACTTAAACCCAATATTTCTCCCCCTTTGCCATACATCAAAAAGAACCCAACAATCACCCAATTATTGGTTCTTAACATCCCTTATGGTCCTAAACACAGTGTACTAGACCCCCATACACTTGTTTCTCACCATTTGAACCCGAACCAACTGCTGGATACCCAAACCAGCCCTGGGCAGTCGACTGCCCATAGTGGCAGTCGACTGATACTCTGATTTCAGTCTTTTCTGGTCATTCTCAGAAATGCACCAGAAATTCCATAAATTTTCAAAAATTTCCAAACTTTGTGGACAACTTTGTGGAACGTATACCTACTTGGGAAAAATACATATACTCATGTATCTATCACCATTCCCAAGTTTGACACAAAATCCAAAAGTTTCAAAATGAAAATTAAGGCAATTAGGAGGCAAACTCCCCCTTAACCCATGCCTTCTCCCAATTTTCATTTTTTTCCAGGTCAAGTTCTACCCAACTTAACCTCCTAACACCATGTTGAGTTATCCCCCACCCAACATCCGAGTTCTTCCCTTTTTGGACACCATTAAGGCTTGCTCCCAAGCAACCTTTTCCCTTAGTGCCAAAACGAACTCACAACCTTCTAAAAACTCTAAAGGTTTGCAAGCACACTTGCTAGGATATATCCTATCCTAGATAATAATGATATCATGAAAATGTCAAGTGTGCTTGACTTTTGATACAATTCTAAGCTCCTTAAGGATTTTGCATTAAGTATCAATTTCCAACTTCCTTTCTAATTCCATGTGTTTGTCAAATCTACCCATCTTAATTCGACACATGGAATTGTCCTCAAGCTCCCTTTTTGACCTCTAAATCTTAGATTCCTAGGGAGACTTATCATACTTCTTTGATTTTCAATATATTCAATAAATTCATATCAAATCATGGGATAACACTCTATTTATGGACTATAAAGATATAACCAAGAAGTTTAATCCTAAATCATATCCCACGATCAATCTTGGACCTTTTAATGATCAAAAATGCCCTTTTTCATGCTTACTCTCATTGATCAGGTGACTGCCCAAAATGGGCAGTTGACTGCCAGCTAAACAGAGAGCTTTCTGGGCCAGAGCAGTCGACTGCTAGGGTTGGCAGTCGACTGCCCAAACTCACAGTGAGTTTCTGGGCATTGAGCAGTCGACTGCCCCCTTGGAGCAGTCGACTGCTACCTGTTTTTCAGCTTTTCAGTCGAACTTCAGAAATATCCTAAAAATTCTACAAATCTTCAAAAATTCTGAAATTTTGTGGGGAGATTTGTGAAGCCAATATCTACTTGGGAAAAATATGTTTCCAAATAAATATACTCCAAATCCCAAGATTGGCATGAAATCCTATTTCTTCTAAAATGTATCAAATACTTTCTTCCCAAAAGTCCTAATTCTCACTTCTCTTCAACTCATTCTCTTATCCTTGACCCAAATACATTTCTAACATTGAAATATATGGTATTCCACCATTAAACTTCAATTTCACCAATTAATTCTCCTTTTAATGTGCCAAGATCTAGGATTAAGACTTACCCAAGTCTTCTAACCCTTTTTGGCACATTACACCTAATCTCCTAAGGGGAAACTTTTGAGATCCATTTACCATGGACCCCAAAGGCTCCTTGAGCTCCCCCTTGAGCTCTTAGCTTTAGCCACCTCCCTAGGTGATTCAACCCACATTAGGCCACACCAGTGTGCCATCGATGACTCTTGGCCTACAACACGGACTTTCTTAACCTTAGACACCTTGTCTTTGGTTAAGTCCTTTTCTTTCCTCTTGGATGACACCCCCTTGCCATTCTTGGACTTACCCTCCTTGCCATAGTTGTATGCTTTCCCAACATACTTCTTTTTGTTGGCCTTGGAGGTCTTAGATTGGTAGCCCAAACCCGATCTATCATAGTTCGGTTTTAGGCTACTCAATACTAGGTCTAGACCCTTAGATCCAACCTTGAATCTTTCTAGGGTCTTTTCTAATGTATCAAGCCTTGCCCTCAAGGCTTGATTTTCCCTTTCTAAGTTCTTGACCTTGGTGTCCATATGTCCACTTTGGACATTTCTAGGCCTACTCTTCTTTCTAGGCATGTGTCTCCCTTTCTTGGGGTTAATGCCTTGATCCTTAGATACATAAGTCGTAGGCTTATCATGATGCATGCTTTTTCTAGAATTATGATCTACTTTGTTAGTCCTAGTCCTATCATTATACTTAAATCTAAAATTATGCACCATGAAACATTTCTCATTAATTCTAGCATGCATGGAAGGATGATTCGCATTATTCCTAAAACGTAAGGAAGAACTTGAAATTGAATTGCATATTACCCTAGGGTTAGGAATTACCTCCCTTACCCTTGTAGTCCCTCCATGTTGTGACCTTTGCTTCCTCCTCTCTTTTTTCTCCCATCTCCTTAGATGCTCCATTTTCTTGAGCTTTCCACTCATTGGGCATCTTGTGTGGTAGTGTCCTAGCTCTCCACACGTGAAGCATCTAATTTTCTTCTTCTTAGCTTGAGTCTCTTTATTCCTACAACCCATGTTAGATTTAACCAAAATTGAAATGAGTTTAGATTTTATCTCCCTTTTACCTTTTGGGCACTTGCCCTTGTAGTGCCCCTTTCCATTGCACCCAAAGTAAATGATGTGATCTTTGTTGCTTGCTTTGGTGGAGGTAGAGACTAGGTTGACTACTTCTTCAACCTTGGAAGATGTGGAAGCTTCCTCTTGATCCGGAATTGATGAGGGTCTCTCCTCCCCCTCAACTCTTGAACTTGGCACTTCTTCTTCTCTTGAAGAGGTTGATGGATTCTCACTTAACTCCTCCTCTTCACTAGATAAGGTGGATGACCTCTCACTCTCTTCTTCCACTTCACTTGAGGATGTTGACACTTCTTTTTCCTTTTCTTCTTCGGGCTCTCGAATTTGTGTAGGGTTTTCATGATATCTTTTCAACTTATCCCATAACTCATATGCATTTTCATATTTACCTATAACACTCAAAACATTGTTAGGTAAAAAATTTACTAGAATATTTATTACCTTTTCATTTGCTTTTGCTAGGTCTTGTTGCTCTTGATTCCAATACCTAGGCCTAAGCTTTTTCCCGTGCTTATCCTTTGGAATCTCGAACGGCTCTTCGATCATCATCCTACACTCCCATTCCATGGTAAGCCATGTTTCCATTCTTGCCCGCCAATAAGTGAAATCTCCATTATCGTATGGCGGCGGAGTGTAGATGTTGTCCCCCAACTTATCTTCCATCTTCTCTTCTCCTCTAGCAGTTGCTCCTTTGGCGATTAGTCCAACTAGAGCGGTCCTTGCTCTGATACCACTTGTGAGATCGTTGACGTATGCTAGAGGGGGGTGAATAGCATTTTCGGTGACTCCTTTCACCTACGTTGTTAGTTGCGCAAGCGAAAATACAATAATAAACAAACTAACAACTACACAATGCTAACAAACCAGATTTACGTGGTTCGGAGATGAAACTCCTACTCCACGACAGTCCGTGAGGTGGACAATCCCCTGATCCTTCGACGGATCGCTCCCCGGATTCCCTCCGGCTATCACGTGTCGCTCCTTGTGGGTGGAGAAACCTCTCCACAATCACAAACAATCACCTGAGCACACAAGACTACTAATTTGCCCTATCCAAGCAAGTTTCGTCAAGAACCCTAGCCCCAAAACGAGCTCCTTTAAATAGGACTCGGGGCTGAAAACACGCCTACCAGTCGACTGCCCAAAAGGGCAATCGACTGGTGCCACTAAAATCCGACTGTTACACCCAACGTTCGAAATTTTCGTGGCTTACCACGGCCAGCAGTCGACTGCCCACAGTGGCAGTCACCTGCCCAGTCGACTGCCCCCAGGGGCAGTCACCTGCCCAGTCGACTTCCCTGCTTACCAGCCTAGGGTTTTGCCTCTCCGAGTACATTCCACTCAGCACTCAACCCCTAGGACTTTCCGAGTACATTCACTCAGCACTCGTACCCTCACGACTCGACTGACTCCTCCTCCGCAGTCTCGACTATTACCTTCGCACCCTCTTCATCTTTGGCCCTCGTCCCTCGGACGCGCACGCCAGCCTCCAGCTGGCCTCCATGCTACCCTTCACGTACGCCTCGAAGTCCGTGCTCATCAGCTCATCGTCTCTGCACTCCATGGTCCCTCAGATGCGCACGCCAGCCTCCAGCTGGCCTCCATGCCATCCTTCACCGTACCGAGGTCGTCCAGTCAAGTCCATATGCGTACCTGTATAATCTGCACACTCAACATACGCATATCAAATACACAAGGGTTAGCCTAACTTAAACCCTTTGCCCAAACATCAAAACTCATGGTCACACCGGACCATCTTAGGGCCGATTGCTCCAACAGATTTCTCAGGCCCATTATCTATTGGAGGGAAAATCTCTTACAATTTGCTGTGGCTGAGTCTCGACCTTGAGATTCTTAGGATCCGTACTTGAAAGTCTAACTACAACACGATTGGAGTAAAATGCGATATCGCTCACCCCAAGCGGTTAGTATCACTGGCCCCATGACAAGATAGAAAATTATGAGGGGCATTTCCCCCTAGCGTAGAGGACCTAGCATTGGGTATTTGTACCCGTTAGGAATTGATCCCAAGTCCTATTTGAGCAAACACTCATATATGTACCAACTACGCCAATCCGTAGAAGAAACTACTGTATAATTTTTTTTGGTAACTAGGTAACTAACTCTTCGAACCGACTAATCCTGGAGGTGATGGATTCGGTCCTACGGAAGTTTTCCACTTACCACTAGATAAATCAGAGAGCGCTCGTGGAAGCCCATCCAAGTGGCTAACGTTCTTAGAATTGTCATTCTACCGGAGAAATTCCTTCAGTATGCCACAGTGGACCTTCGACCCTTAGATGCATGGTTTGAAAGGTTTAACCACTACACCATTGACCCATGGGCAGCTACTATACAATTGGAACAGAAGGTAATAATGCTTACCCAACAGCCTAGTATCGACGACCCTTTGGCTAGATACAGGTAGATAAATCACAGGGGAGGGGGATATTTTTTCCCTAGCACAACGACCCTTTGCATGAGAAAGGTCAAACACCCAATGAAACATTTTACATCTGCTAGAATTGACCCCAAGACCTATTAGAGTAACTACTCATGTAGGTACCAACTGTGTCAACCCATGAGGGGCAACTACTACACAATTGTAGCATTGTATTGTAGCAACTACTGCATAATTGTAGCAAAGAGGTGATTACGCTCATCTCAGGCGCCCCTCACAATCCGTCCTCAGATTTTGTAAAGAGAGGTAAATCACAGGATCACCTTATAGTCAATCGCTAAGCGGCTAGGGGGCGGGAAGAGTTTTTTTTCCCAAGGACATGTGCTTGTCAGGAATTGACCCCTGTCCTATTGTAGCAAATTTGCCACCCTCTAACAAATTATAGCAGTACAATTGTAGCAAAATATGATTATGCTCACCTCAAGTACTCTTCACAGTCTATTCTCAGGTTGTGTAAATGGAAGTAAATCACGAGGTCAGCTTATAGTCGACCGTCAAGTGGCTAGTTGATGGGAGGAGTTTTTTCTCTGAAGTTATGCGCCCGCTGAGAATTGATCTTTGCTCAATTGTAATAAATCTGTTACCCTCTAGCTAACTAGACATCCCGTGGAGACAACTACTGCACAATTGTAGCAATAATATTACTGTACAATTATGTAAAAGGTGAAATCCGTTACCCTAACGCTCCCACGATTGCCCCATACTATTGAGAGGGAATAAATCAGAAAACTAAAGCTAATCATCACATAAATAATATTACTGCATAATTGTAGCACAAGGTGATTATGCTCACTCCAGGTGTTTCTCATAATCTGTTCCCATGTTATGTGAAAGAAGGTAAATCGCGGGATTAGTTTATAGTCAATCGCCAAGTGGTTAGGGGGTGAGAGGAGTTTTTTTCACTAGGGCATGCAACTGTCGAAATATGATCTCTACCCCATTGTAGCAAATATATATTATTGCATAATATTATTACTGTACAATTATAGTAAAAGATGATTACAATCGTCAAGTGACTAGAGGGTGAAAGGAGTTTTTTAACCAAGAACATGTATCATTGAAAATTGATCCATGTCATATTATAATAAATTTATTATCCTCTAATGAACTGACACTCTCGTGGGGGGACTATTACGGTACAATTCTTAAAAAAAAAAAAGGTAAAATTCAGAACTCTAACAGCCCTCAACGACTATCTTATACCATTAAAAAGGAGTAAATAAAAAAAAACTGAAATTAACTATCTCATGAGAAAGAATTTCTGTAAAAAATCACACGGTCATATCAGACATCGTAAACAGCCGTCTTATAATTATTTATTAAAAGATTAATCAGAAAATCGAGTATGGAATAATATTACACAGGGCGGTACGAAAGTCATTCATTAAAATGATCCTTCTAACCGATTTATGCCCAATCCACGAGTGAATTTGGCCCATTAGGCCTGTTAAGAATTCCACAAACAGTAGAATGAAGAAGTAACGCATCCCTATTTCCTCTCCTTCACACACGCGCTCTCTCTGATAAGGGTGGAAAAGAGAGCCCGTCGGGTGTGGCGGAGTCGGGGGTGGAGAAAACCCTGGATCGAGAAGGTCGAGGCGACAAGAGGTTGGTTTCTTCGCAATTCCTTCCTTTTCGACGGGGAGCTGGGAGGAACTTCTTTTTCGGGCGATTTGGTTCGTTTTTGTGGTTAGCGGTGCATGGATTGGTGCTTGGTTCTTGGATGCTGTACAGAGAAATTTCCCTTTTGATAGATCTGTCAAGGAGTAATGTAAGATGGAGCAGCTGCTTTTTTTTTTTGTTTTTTTTGGGTAGAAGGATCGGTGCTTGGTTCTAAGATTCTGCCCAGACTTCTCTTTTTCCCCTTCATTCGATCTCTCCAGAAGTAGTTAGACTGAGTTCTGGTTGATTTTCTTACTGGTCCATCTCCATCCCCATCCCCATCGACTTCAGATCTTCGAAATCTATGAAACTCCGCTTATTTGTATTCGTGTTAGACTCAAGGTATATTGAAGGTCTAGGTTTCTCTCCGTTGTTATCAAAACTCCGGGTCAACAGCTGAAAATGGTATTGTTTGTTTTATTTTTTCTTGGATTGATTATTATTTTTGAGGATATATCGTGCTTGAAAAAAGGTGAGAGACATGTGAATTAATTAAAAAAAAAGATAGGTGTTTTATATAATCATCACATACTTTTAAAAAAAAAAATCCTTTGGTCGACTTGTAGGTAGTCTTTTTGGATTTCTTATTAGAGTTTCGTTGACCATACTAGTTTTCACCATTTCCGATGTTGGATATAAAAGATATGGTTGTACTAGGGATGATCAGAATTGTACATAGTCTTCATTAGACGGGATTGCTATAGAGTTTTGAAACTGGAAAACAGTTGAAAACTTGAAATGATGTTTAAAGTTGGCGGGATCATTGGGAGGATTGCGGTTGTGGCTCTGGAGAATTTGTTCTGCTTGTTTGGGAAGATTTCTGTTGGTGCTCACAATTGGTTTCATTGCCCATTCCTCAAGTTTGGTGGTTCTTTTCAGACTTACGGAGGTGGATTTGGATGCCTTGTTTTGTTGTGGACAGGGAGATAGTTTCAGTGGTGGTGGTGGTTAATGTGGTAGTGGTGGTGATTGTGCATATCAACAAGAGCCATTGAATTTGAAGGTCTGAAGATGAGTGAAGGCCGCCGTACTCCACCTAGAGATCGCAGAATCCGCACAGAACGTACCTCGTATCGTGATGCTCCATATAGGAGGATTTCACTCGTGCTTCAAGGTTTCTTATTGCTTAGAATCTTTCATTTTTGATCCTTATATAATGTACTCTGGAACTTAGAGTATTTGATAATCATAGTGAGCCTTTCATTGTTTTTGTTTTTCATATTGTGTTTTCAGTACTTCATATACATCATTTAGTTTTACATCTGAGCTGCTTTATCTTTTGTAGACAAGTTGGTTATTATTATACTTAATACGTGCCTACATTGGAGATTCACACTCAGACACCAACACTTTGAGTGGATGCATGATGACCCATTGATCATGTATAATTTTTTTTAGAAATAGCCGTGTCCAACACTTGGATCCACACCTGTGTTGTTTTTTATACTCATTCATGTATCCAACTAACATAGGTGTGTAAAATGGGAAGAAAAAGGGCAGAAGTCCACGAGTCTCTCACTATAGAAACCATTAAAACAATTCATTCATAAGAGCTGAATTTACAGTTATGACTATTTTCGTTTGGATAATTTTGGGATCAGTGCTGATTTCTGTGTGAGTTAATGCACAGAGTAATGATTGGAAGAATTGGAAGAGTGAATGACGTGTAACTAATGTGTACACGTCCGATCGTCGATGGACACCACGATGGCTTCTGATTGTCGTCCTGAATCAAACTATACCTTCGGAGGACGGTGAACTCGTCAGGATCGCCGACAACGGTGAACCCCTCAAAATCGACGGTCAATAATGCGAGATCGCAATTGCGGCGATCCCGACGGGTTCACCGTACCCCAAGGTATAGTTTGATTCGGGGCGGCGGTCGAAGGCCGGCCGGCGTGTCCGATCGACGATCGGACGTGTACACGATACTGCCATGTCATTCACTCTCCCATTCACTCTCCAAATTCATTCTCCCTATCATCACTCTTAATGCACACCTGAAACATAAGGATGTTTTGTTATATATATTTAGGTACCTGCCCTTAGTATTGTGCTGTTGACTTTTGCATATGCCAAGGACTTTTTTTTTTTCTGACAATGTGTTTGTATCATCAAAGTGTAGATGATTTTGAAATATCTACGTAGTGATTGGAAAATAGTGTAACCTTAGAAGTCTGCAATGAAATGTGGTGAATATGGTATTTTTAGATCTTTTTTTAATCAATTATTGCTCAAGATGTATTTGATATTTGCTGATTTCTCCCTTTTCTATTCTTTATTACAGGTATGATTTGTGCAAAAATTGTAAGCGTTGTGGCCTCCCAGGGTAATATTCAAATGCATCTGTCTGTAATAGTTGTGGGCCTCCCAGGGTAATATTCAAATTTTCATCCCTGCATTTTTTCTTAATCTCATCTTGTCACCATTTACTACTTGAATTGCCTACTCCACCTTGATAGGTTCTTCTATACTATACATGATATCAAGAGCAATATAATGGATTGACACACGTTTTTATTGGACCTTATGTGGTAATTTGAACTAAGATAATTTTGCTAAGCTAATGTTTAAGGGGAAACTATGCTAAATTATATTGGGACAATGGAATGTCAAAGAGAGGCCCTGGTGTTTAGGTATTTCTACCATTTATTCACCGGAGGTAGCCGGTTTGGCCCAGCCCGACAAAAATTTCCCACCAATCATTGGGTAAATTCGGGAAGCGCAGATGGTCCATAAGGATGACACCAATGATTGGGTAAATCCGAAAAGCGTAGATGGGCCATAAGGATGACCAACACCATGAGTGATTCGAACGCCGTAGGCATTCGTGTGCGTAGGTGGAAGGGGCAATGGAATCTCATGGTATTATATCTAGTTGCTCATGTCATCATCGCATCATCACTTAGGCTTGTTTGTCCCAACTATTTTGGTGGGTGTTTGTGATCTGATTTGATGATAGGCAGGGAGTGATCAACGGTGTAGAGAGCCCAGAAAAGGTGTGGCTCCTAGTAAAGCCTACCTTGCTCCTTGCAAGCTTGTAAGATGCAGAAGGCAGAAATGCATTGAAATATACACCAAAGCAACAAAATCTAACTGAGCCAAAGTAAGATGCGTGAAATGGAATAAGTATAAAATCTAAACAAGATGTCTTTTGGTGGAATTTGCTGAGATCTTCGTAAGAACAATGTAGTTAAGTAAGCTGGAATGGGTGAGTTCCCCATCTTGGAGTCAAATTCCATCATTGGGACAAAAGTATAAAGCGAACAATACTTCAATGTTGTCAAGATATAATAATCTTATATCATCTTTTTTCCAAATTTAATCATTTTTGTAGCTAGCTAATTTCATTGTCCTATATATAATTAGAAAAATGATTGGGAACATGAAAAACTCTACGTGAATCCAACATGAAACCCAATTGCACCGATCCTCGACGGGTTCACCCTGCCCCCCAGGTTATAGTTTAGTTCGGGGCGACGGCCGGAGGCCGCCGCCACTGTCCGAGCGACAATCGGACGTGTATATAAAAAGTATCACGTCATTCACGTTGAGTTTCACGCTAAAATTTCACGTTCTTTATCATTGCTCTTTAATTATATGGAAAATGATTGGGAACATGAAAAAGTCAACGTGAATCCAACATGAAACCCAATTGCACCGATCCTCGACGGGTTCACCCGTCCTCCCAGGTTATAGTTTTGTTCGGGGCGGCGGCCGGAGGCCGCCGCCACTGTCCGATCGACAATCGGACGTGTATATAAAAAGTGCCACGTCATTCATGTTGAGTTTCACGCTAAAATTTCACGTTCTCTATCATTGCTCTAATTATATGAGAAATGATAGGGAACGTGAATGTAGGGATGTGGATGTAGCGTGAATGATGTGGAACGCCAGATCACATATGCCACGTCAGCCAAGTGAATGAGAACGTCAGCCAAGTGAATGAGAAAAGGCGGAGTGACATTTTTCTCCCCGAGACGAACCCATGACCCTTTTCCCCCCTCCCCCAATCCTCGCGCCGACAGAAGCAAGATCATCTTCCTCCCTTGTTGCGAGGGCGCCGGCGCCGGCGCCGCACGACCACTGTTTTACACGTTGCTGTGCAGAGGCTGAAGAACTCAGGCAAGCAACCTGCTTTTGGCAACAACTGGAAGACAGAAAGGGTGAGGCACTCCTCTGACGGCATACCTACCTCCGCCGCAACTTGCTAACTTCCTCTTCTCTTCTTCTTCCTTACTCCACACATCAGAAGTAGAACTAAAGAACAAGATCCTAAGTAAACAACAAAATTACAGTTCTATTGCAAAGAATCAAACTCTGTTTCAAGTTTTTTCCCCCACAATCAGAGTTTTTGCTTAATAGAGAAGAATTTACCTTTAATGTTGTTCAAAATGGCGTCTTTGGGATCCGAAGGAGTTCACTTTGATGCGAACAGAGTGGCGACAGAGAGGGCGGAGAGCTCGGTTTCATCCTCGAATGGGGCTAGCTGATTGAGGTCTATGAAGCCATCATCTTTGACGCCGAGGGGAGCGGGGGACGTAGTGGCGGCGGTGGCAAGATGGGATCTTTTATGGCCGCCGAGGGCCTGGCCGGAGATGAAGGTCCTGGTGCAGTAAGGGCACTGGTAGAGCACTCTTTGGGATCCGAAGGTGGCGGCGGCGGCGGCGGGCCTCGGGCCGCTGCCGTGGATTCGGACTTCGGTGGTGGTCGCTGTGCACTCTGTTCCTTCATTTTTAAGGTTCGCCCGGTAACCGCTGAGCGCTCTGTGTCTCTAGGTCGATCATCTCAGCCAGAGTTTGCCGCCTCTTCTGCCCCCGCCGCCGCCCTCCGGACACGAGGCGTTCCACGACGTGTGCTCACCGCCGCCTGCCTTTTCCCCCTCGCACGAAGATTGTATAAGCCGCTACGCGTCTGCCGATGACTTCCAGGCGCTTGACCATCCTTCAGAGGTGGGAAACGGCAGTGGCGGCGACGATGGGGCGCCGAAAGTGGCCGTCGGCGCCCTCGCACCAAGTCGCGGCGTAGGGAAGGAGGAAGAAGAAGTCAGGGTGGAGGGAGGGAGGAAGAAGTGGAATGGGTTTAGGGTTGGGGAGCCGAACGCTCGCGAGTGATTAAAACACGCAAAGGTACGCCCACGTGGCGTGAACGACGTGGCACGGCATGTCGTCCACGCTGCGTTCACGCCGGGTAATCCACGTCCCCTATCATTTCTCTTTTCATAATTAAATTCATATTTCAGATATATTCTGGCATGCAAAATAGAACAGGTCAATACGATCGATTTACTATGATCATGTTGTGAGAATATATCAAATCAAAACCAATCTGTGTTCCGCTGTGTGAATCTTATTTATGTTTTGGAGCTATGCTTAATACCTTCTAGAAATTAGAATTATTTATTTTATTTTTTATCATTTCTAGTAACTTTATTTTAGCATTCTTAGCTTTATTATTGTAAGTGTTAGCTTTTAAATGGTCCAACACCTTCAATCCAATGAATACTATGATCTGACGATTTTGTTTGTATTCTGGAAAGTTCAAAATGACGTGAATTTGCATCTCTTCAGACATATTGCATCAGAATGCACCACAAAGTCATTGTGTTGGAATTGCAAAGAACCTGGACATTTTACAATCGATTGTCCCAACGAGGGCATCTGCCACACCTGCCGCAAGATTGGCCACCTTGCTAGGGACTGTTCCATGTCGCAGCTGCCTCCTGGTGACCTGAGACTATGTAACAATTGCTACAAACAGGGGCATCTCGCAGCAGACTGCACGAACGACAAAGCATGCAACAATTGCAGGAAGACAGGGCACTCGCGCGCGATTGCCCAAACAAGCCAGTCTGCAATCTCTGCAATGTCGCAGGGCATGTAGCTAGGCAATGCCCAAAGTCAGGAACGCTTGGTACCTTTGGAGGTGGCTTCGCTGCCGGTGGCTTTGGTGGCGGGTTTCGTGGTGGGTACCAAGATGTCATCTGTCGGAACTGCAATCAGGTTGGACATATGAGTCGGGACTGCATGGGTGCTCTGATGATCTGTCATAACTGTGGCGGAAGGGGCCATATGGCCTACGAGTGTCCATCAAGTAGGTTCATGGACCGTGGGTTTCGAAGGTACTGAATGGCATCTGCATTTCCATCGGTCAACTGATCATTGGTTTGTCCAAACGAATCAATAACATCTAAATAGCAGTGCAAATGCAAAGTCTGATAATGATTAACCGAAATTTTTAAAGTTTGGGAGGTACCTTTGCTAGGAGTGCCTTGCGGTATCTGTATCCCTGCAATCATAGAAAGAAAGAAAGAAGTTAGTTGTGGTGTCAACCTTGGATACCTTTTATTTGAGGATATTATCTCATTTGAGGATACCTTTTAAAGAAGTCAGTGCCGTAAATATAGTCACAGTAGGTTAATACGGAAGCAAAATTGCTTTGGCTTTGCCGTCCTACATAGTGATGATAATCATGATATTCAGCTCCTCCGTAGAAGGGAACAAATGTGGTTGGAGTCCAAGGGAAGTCATATCTGTTCATAGAGGCATTCAGCAAAAATAAAATTTGGTTGGAGTCCCTTGGTTGGAGTCCAAGGGAAGTCATCTTTGGACCATGTCATCACCGTCAAAGGCTCACAATGCCGGTGTCGACCTGTCGTCATTGTGGCCTCAAAATGCCCGCCGCCGCCTCACGAACACCATCACTCTACGACACTCTCTAGACTTGCACGCAGATGCATAAAAAAAAATTATTTGGGTTTCGATTTCTGATTCTGTTTTTTCGCAATCATCAATGGTCTCCCAACTGGTGTAATGAATCGAATCTTATCGAATCGAGCCGAGTACTACCGAATAATATAATAAGAGATTCGTGTTCAGATTCGATTCATTATTTGTAAGTTGGAACTCGATTCAAATTCGATTTGAATTTTAATTTTTCAATTTGAGCTTGAATAGCTTGGACTCAATTTAATTCAACTCGATAATAATTTATTTAAAAATTAAACGATCGTTCGAACTTGTTTAAAATAATTAACTATAATAATTAATAATATATTATTATATTTATTATTTTTTGACATTTAATTATATATATATATATATATATAAAAGATAAATAAATCTTTTAATGAATATATTCTCAAGAAGATGTTCATAAACCTCTAAATAAACATGTTTATAAATTCACAAATCAAATATTACTAAATTCAAGCGCAGCTTGATAATGTTTTTGAGTTCAAAGCTTGACTTAATAATTTAAACGAAGAGTTTAAAAGATTTTTTTTTAAAACTGTGATCCGAATAATTGACGAACGATTTAATTCATTTACACCCTATCAACAACTAATTGTTAATCAACGTCTTGCTTCTACTGTCTAACTCTATATATTCAATAAAAAAAAACTCCCGTCTAGTGTACGGTTGTCATGATCTTAATGTATTTGTATCTCTGTTTAGCCATGAGATAGAATGGCGGTGGCGCGGTGCCCCATTTGCCACATTAAATTATTTTACCACTTGATAAGGGCACCCAACCAGTTGTTACGTACTAGTTAGCAGCCGCTTTAACGGCGAATGGATAAAATAAACAAAAGTCAAACCTAATATTAATGAAGCAAATCAAATTAAGTCTAGCATCTCCAATATAAAATATATAAAATTAAAAAAATAAATAAAAAGGTTTGAAGATGAGATTTATAATTTAAAAATAATAATGAAATTTTAATTAGGTTGTTTTTTCAAAATTGATATAATATATAAGAAGTCACATAATTCTATGGTATGAATTATATCATAAAATTCATTTGAAACTCTAACTGTTGAACATGTTTAATAAATTGATGTGAATCATTAAAAAAAAATTATTTAGAATTCTAATTATTAAGATATCTTAATTAACGAAGGTGCATATATTTTTATCATTATATTACTATGTCCCGGCGTCATCTTTACCTGACGACCCTGCTTGAACACCTTGGCCTTCTCTTCCGTCATGATACAAACTGTTGGAAGTCCTATGAAAAGGATGATTCCTTCCATTAGAGAAAGGGGGAGATTAATTGTCAAGGGACCATCAGAACCAATGCTTCCTCTGCTAATCTCCTTTAAGATTGCCACATTGGTGTTCTTATTGAAGTGTTATAACAGATTATGAGTGTTAAAATTAATGTACATGGATGTTATACATCAAAAAAAAATAATAATAATACCACCTGATGACTAACACCGTTCAAAAAGCTTGAACGTGTTAAAGGAAAAAAAAAATTGTAAAACAATACAAATTGCACGGGGAGCGTACACAAGTACACAACCCACTCATTGCACGCTCTCCTATGTTTTCCATATTAAACAAATTATAAACAATATTTAAATTATTTTATAATTCACCTAATAAATATATTTAAAAATATCTTACTTAAATTTGTAAATAAAATTAAAATTATATTTATTAAATATAAAATTAGAATAAAAATAAATAAGTGAATAACAGACTCATAAATAATGAATATTAATATTAAAATGAATGTGAAAGAATGACTATGTGAATTTCATATTTATTGATGAGATGATGAATGTTATAAAATTCATCAATGTGGATGTTCTAATCAGTGCCTTGCTTCTTCTCAACAATTATTTAATTAAGTTGTGATAATCCTACTGAAGTGCCCTTTCGTGAAGACCAACCTCACTAATTTCATAGTTACAGAAGATGTAAATTTCCATGGATATAACTGAGGGATTAAATGGATGAAAATTTACCATTTGATATCGAGGGGTTGGTGGGGATATAAATCGATCCTACACGTTGTATAACTCAACCCCTTCTCTCCCACCCACTTATCTTTTTGGTCATCGTAATTTATCTTTTCGTTGATCCTTAAATAGGCTAATAAGAATGTGGGATCAAGCACTTCACCTCTGTTTTCCCCTCCATAATGGCAAAAAAAAATATAGTTTGATCAAAAGAAAAATGAAATTGGAGGAGAAGTGCACTATTAAATTAGAGTAACGATGTGCTCAAGGATTTTTTTTTAAAAAAAATCTTAAAAAATGACATGACAATTAACATGTATATATCTGATTATTGCCCGGACATCGTCGACGCCCTCCGATCACTGTTCCGAATCAAACTATTCTCTAGGGGTACGATGAATCTGCCAGAGTTCGCTACAAGTGCAATACCATATCATTCCATGAGATTTTACTTAAAATTTTTTCCTGAGCATACCATTTTTCATTAAATTATTTTACCATTTGAAGAAGCAACAATATCGAAGCAGTTGTTTGATAGTTGTTAGCAGCTACTTTAATGGCGAATGGATAAAACAACAAGCAAACGTCAAACCTAATATCAATGGAGTTGTTAATCCAGGCATCCGCGGTTCGATTCCCAGCTATGGCGCATTTTGCAGGAATTTTTTTTCAAATGGGGTACGAACCCTGGGACGCTGGGCTTCTAGACTGGCACCGCGAGCGCTTTCCGATTTACCCTGGTGACCGGTGGAAAACTTCCGTGGGGCCGGACCGATCACCCCAGGTTCAATTTGTCTGTTGCCTGATTCTCTTATAATATTAATGGAGTAAACCAAATCAAATTTCTCATTAATAGCGATGCATATTTTCATCATTATATATCACTATGTTCGGCAGCCATATTTATATGAAGATCTGATCAGTTTTCTTTCTTTCTTTAATTAATCGTGACAAAGTCGCTACTATTAGCAATAAGTTTAGACACCTAGGAATTTGTAGCATCTCCTATGTCAGTTTTTTTTCCACAAAAGAATTGTGAAATAAAAAAGTTGAAGAATTTTCTTTTAACCATTATAAATATAAAATCTGAGATTTGTAGTTTAAGAATGATTGTAAAATTTTAAATTTATTTTTTTTATCTAAAATTAACAATGTGGATGGATCCGATAATTATTGATGTATACAAAAGTTGATACTGTAGGATCAAAAAAAAATTATAGAAAAGTTTTATGATTGTGATGAGAATAAAAGATTTTATATTTTTGATGTGCATTGAGATGGCATACGGAGCTCTAATCATAAGAGACGTGTGAATAGATTTTATATTTTTGACGTAATATTGTAATATTAATGTAACATTGAGAATCATAAAAAAAGCTTA
>JAGFNQ010001707.1:58777-76439 GCA_024364735.1 Boesenbergia rotunda
GGGGCATTTCCCCCTAGCGTAAGGACTAGCATTGTATTTGTACCCGTTAGGAATTGATCCCAAGTCCTATTTGAGCAAACACTCATATATGTACCAACTACGCCAATCCGTAGAAGAAACTACTGTATAATTTTTTTTGGTAACTAGGTAACTAACTCTTCGAACCGACTAATCCTGGAGGTGATGGATTCGGTCCTACGGAAGTTTTCCACTTACCACTAGATAAATCAGAGAGCGCTCGTGGAAGCCCATCCAAGTGGCTAACGTTCTTAGAATTGTCATTCTACCGGAGAAATTCCTTCAGTATGCCACAGTGGACCTTCGACCCTTAGATGCATGGTTTGAAAGGTTTAACCACTACACCATTGACCCATGGGCAGCTACTATACAATTGGAACAGAGGTATAATGCTACCCAACAGCCTAGTATCGACGACCCTTTGGCTAGATACAGGTAGATAAATCACAGGGGAGGGGGATATTTTTTCCCTAGCACAACGACCCTTTGCATGAGAAAGGTCAAACACCCAATGAAACATTTTACATCTGCTAGAATTGACCCCAAGACCTATTAGAGTAACTACTCATGTAGGTACCAACTGTGTCAACCCATGAGGGGCAACTACTACACAATTGTAGCATTGTATTGTAGCAACTACTGCATAATTGTAGCAAAGAGGTGATTACGCTCATCTCAGGCGCCCCTCACAATCCGTCCTCAGATTTTGTAAAGAGAGGTAAATCACAGGATCACCTTATAGTCAATCGCTAAGCGGCTAGGGGGCGGGAAGAGTTTTTTTCCCAAGGACATGTGCTTGTCAGGAATTGACCCCTGTCCTATTGTAGCAAATTTGCCACCCTCTAACAAATTATAGCAGTACAATTGTAGCAAAATATGATTATGCTCACCTCAAGTACTCTTCACAGTCTATTCTCAGGTTGTGTAAATGGAAGTAAATCACGAGGTCAGCTTATAGTCGACCGTCAAGTGGCTAGTTGATGGGAGGAGTTTTTTCTCTGAAGTTATGCGCCCGCTGAGAATTGATCTTTGCTCAATTGTAATAAATCTGTTACCCTCTAGCTAACTAGACATCCCGTGGAGACAACTACTGCACAATTGTAGCAATAATATTACTGTACAATTATGTAAAAGGTGAAATCCGTTACCCTAACGCTCCCACGATTGCCCCATACTATTGAGAGGGAATAAATCAGAAAACTAAAGCTAATCATCACATAAATAATATTACTGCATAATTGTAGCACAAGGTGATTATGCTCACTCCAGGTGTTTCTCATAATCTGTTCCCATGTTATGTGAAAGAAGGTAAATCGCGGGATTAGTTTATAGTCAATCGCCAAGTGGTTAGGGGGTGAGAGGAGTTTTTTTCACTAGGGCATGCAACTGTCGAAATATGATCTCTACCCCATTGTAGCAAATATATATTATTGCATAATATTATTACTGTACAATTATAGTAAAAGATGATTACAATCGTCAAGTGACTAGAGGGTGAAAGGAGTTTTTTAACCAAGAACATGTATCCATTGAAAATTGATCCATGTCATATTATAATAAATTTATTATCCTCTAATGAACTGACACTCTCGTGGGGGGACTATTACGGTACAATTCTTAAAAAAAAAAAGGTAAAATTCAGAACTCTAACAGCCCTCAACGACTATCTTATACCATTAAAAAGGAGTAAATAAAAAAAAACTGAAATTAACTATCTCATGAGAAAGAATTTCTGTAAAAAATCACACGGTCATATCAGACATCGTAAACAGCCGGTCTTATAATTATTTATTAAAAGATTAATCAGAAAATCGAGTATGGAATAATATTACACAGGGCGGTACGAAAGTCATTCATTAAAATGATCCTTCTAACCGATTTATGCCCAATCCACGAGTGAATTTGGCCCATTAGGCCTGTTAAGAATTCCACAAACAGTAGAATGAAGAAGTAACGCATCCCTATTTCCTCTCCTTCACACACGCGCTCTCTCTGATAAGGGTGGAAAAGAGAGCCCGTCGGGTGTGGCGGAGTCGGGGGTGGAGAAAACCCTGGATCGAGAAGGTCGAGGCGACAAGAGGTTGGTTTCTTCGCAATTCCTTCCTTTTCGACGGGGAGCTGGGAGGAACTTCTTTTTCGGGGCGATTTGGTTCGTTTTTGTGGTTAGCGGTGCATGGATTGGTGCTTGGTTCTTGGATGCTGTACAGAGAAATTTCCCTTTTGATAGATCTGTCAAGGAGTAATGTAAGATGGAGCAGCTGCTTTTTTTTTTTTGTTTTTTTTGGGTAGAAGGATCGGTGCTTGGTTCTAAGATTCTGCCCAGACTTCTCTTTTTCCCCTTCATTCGATCTCTCCAGAAGTAGTTAGACTGAGTTCTGGTTGATTTTCTTACTGGTCCATCTCCATCCCCATCCCCATCGACTTCAGATCTTCGAAATCTATGAAACTCCGCTTATTTGTATTCGTGTTAGACTCAAGGTATATTGAAGGTCTAGGTTTTCTCTCGTTGTTATCAAAACTCCGGGTCAACAGCTGAAAATGGTATTGTTTGTTTTATTTTTTCTTGGATTGATTATTATTTTTGAGGATATATCGTGCTTGAAAAAAGGTGAGAGACATGTGAATTAATTAAAAAAAAAGATAGGTGTTTTAATATAATCATTCACATACTTTTAAAAAAAAAATCCTTTGGTCGACTTGTAGGTAGTCTTTTTGGATTTCTTATTAGAGTTTCGTTGACCATACTAGTTTTCACCATTTCCGATGTTGGATATAAAAGATATGGTTGTACTAGGGATGATCAGAATTGTACATAGTCTTCATTAGACGGGATTGCTATAGAGTTTTGAAACTGGAAAACAGTTGAAAACTTGAAATGATGTTTAAAGTTGGCGGGATCATTGGGAGGATTGCGGTTGTGGCTCTGGAGAATTTGTTCTGCTTGTTTGGGAAGATTTCTGTTGGTGCTCACAATTGGTTTCATTTGCCCATTCCTCAAGTTTGGTGGTTCTTTTCAGACTTACGGAGGTGGATTTGGATGCCTTGTTTTGTTGTGGACAGGGAGGATAGTTTCAGTGGTGGTGGTGGTTAATGTGGTAGTGGTGGTGATTGTGCATATCAACAAGAGCCATTGAATTTGAAGGTCTGAAGATGAGTGAAGGCCGCCGTACTCCACCTAGAGATCGCAGAATCCGCACAGAACGTACCTCGTATCGTGATGCTCCATATAGGAGGGATTTCACTCGTGCTTCAAGGTTTCTTATTGCTTAGAATCTTTCATTTTTGATCCTTATATAATGTACTCTGGAACTTAGAGTATTTGATAATCATAGTGAGCCTTTCATTGTTTTTGTTTTTCATATTGTGTTTTCAGTACTTCATATACATCATTTAGTTTTACATCTGAGCTGCTTTATCTTTTGTAGACAAGTTGGTTATTATTATACTTAATACGTGCCTACATTGGAGATTCACACTCAGACACCAACACTTTGAGTGGATGCATGATGACCCATTGATCATGTATAATTTTTTTTAGAAATAGCCGTGTCCAACACTTGGATCCACACCTGTGTTGTTTTTTATACTCATTCATGTATCCAACTAACATAGGTGTGTAAAATGGGAAGAAAAAAGGGCAGAAGTCCACGAGTCTCTCACTATAGAAACCATTAAAACAATTCATTCATAAGAGCTGAATTTACAGTTATGACTATTTTCGTTTGTGATAATTTTGGGATCAGTGCTGGTTTCTGTGTGAGTTAATGCACACCTGAAACATAAGGATGTTTTGTTATATATATTAGGTACCTGCCTTAGTATTGTGCTGTTGACTTTTGCATTATGCCAATGACTTTTTTTTCTCTGACAATGTGTTTGTATCATCAAAGTGTAGATGATTTTGAAATATTTACGTAGTGATTGGAAAATAGTGTAACCTTAGAAGTCTGCAATGAAATGTGGTGAATATGGTATTTTTAGATCTTTTTTTAATCAATTATTGCTCAAGACGTATTTGATATTTGCTGATTTCTCCCCTTTTCTATTCTTTATTACAGGTATGATTTGTGCAAAAATTGTAAGCGACCTGGGCATTACGCTAGAGAATGTCCAAATGCATCTGTCTGTAATAGTTGTGGCCTCCCAGGGTAATATTCAAATTTTCATCCCTGCATTTTTTTCTTAATCTCATCTTGTCACCATTTACTACTTGAATTGCCTACTTCACCTTGAGAGGTTCTTCTATACTATACATGATATCAAGAGCAATATAATGGCTTGACACACGTTTTTATTGAAGGACCTTATGTGGTAATTTGAACTAAGATAATTTTGCTAAGCTAATGTTTAAGGGGAAACTATGCTAAATTATATTGGGACAATGGAATGTCAAAGAGAGGCCTAGGTGTTTAGGTATTTCTACCCTTCATTCACCTAGAGGTAGCCGGTTTGGCCCAGCCCGACAAAAGTTTCCCATCAGTCATCGAGTAAATCCGGGAAGCGCAGATGGGCCACAAGGATGACCCAACACCATGAGTGGTTCGAATGCCGTAGGCATTCATGTGCGTTGTGTGGGATCGAACCCTTGCTACTTGGGAAACTTGTCCATCCTCTTGCCATCACGCCAAGCCCCAGGTGGAAGGGACAATGGAATCTCATGGTACTATATCTAGTTGTTCATGTCATCACCTCATCATCACTGAGGCATGTTTGTCCCAACTATTTTGGTGGGTGTTTGTGATCTGATTTGATGATAGGCGGGGAGTGATCAACGGTGCAGAGACCCCAGAAAAGGTGTGGCTCCTAGTAAAGCTTCTACCTTGCTCCTTGCAACCTTGTAAGATGCAGAAGGCAGAAATGCATTGAAATATACACCAAAGCAACAAAATCTAACCAAGCCACAGTAAGATGCGTGAAATGTAACAAGTATAAAATCTAAACAAGATGTCTTTTGGTGGAATTTGCTGAGATCTTGGCAAGAACAATGTAGTTAAGTAAGCTGGAATGGGTGAGTTCCTCATCTTGGAGTCAAATTGCATCATTGGGACAAAAGTTTAAAGATGCAAAAGGCGATTACGCTCGCCCCCAGCGCCCCCGACAGCCTGCCCCTAAGCCAAGACGAGGGAGGTAAATCACGGTAACCGAAACAGTTAAGACACAGTTGGGCCGAGAACTTTGTACACAGGACGCCTTTGATATTATCGCAGCGCGCCCCGTGCGGCTCGAACCCAGGCGGTTAGATGCAAGCCCCTGTGCTCTAACCATCTCGGCTGCCCGTGGGGGCTGGACAAAAGTTTAAAGCGAACAATACATCAATGTTGTCAAGATGTAATAATCTTATATTATCTTTTTTTTCCAAATTTAATCATTTTTGTAGCTAGCTAATTTCATTGTCCTATATATAATTAACTTCATATTTCAGATATATTCTGGCATGCAAAAATAGAACAGGTCAATAGGATCGATTTACTATGATCATGTTGTGAGAATATATCATATCAAAACCAATCTGTGTTCCGTTGTTTGAATCTTATTTATGTTTTGGAGCGATGCTTAATACCTTTTAGAAATTAGAATTATTTATTTTATTTTTTATCATTTCTAGTAACTTTATTTTAGCATTCTTAGCTTTATTATTGTAAGTGTTAGCTTTTAAATGGTCCAACACCTTCAATCCAATGAATACTATGATCTGACGATTTTGTTTGTATTCTGGAAAGTTCAAAATGACGTGAATTTGCATCTCTTCAGACATATTGCATCAGAATGCACCACAAAGTCATTGTGTTGGAATTGCAAAGAACCTGGACATTTGGCAAGCGATTGTCCCAACGAGGGCATCTGCCACACCTGCGGCAAGATTGGCCACCTTGCTAGGGACTGTTCCATGTCGCAGCTGCCTCCTGGTGACCTGAGACTATGTAACAATTGCTACAAACAGGGGCATCTCGCAGCAGACTGCACGAACGACAAAGCATGCAACAATTGCAGGAAGACAGGGCACCTCGCGCGCGATTGCCCAAACAAGCCAGTCTGCAATCTGTGCAATGTCGCAGGGCATGTAGCTAGGCAATGCCCAAAGTCAGGAACGCTTGGTACCTTTGGAGGTGGCTTCGCTGCCGGTGGCTTTGGTGGCGGGTTTCGTGGTGGGTACCAAGATGTCATCTGTCGGAACTGCAATCAGGTTGGACATATGAGTCGGGACTGCATGGGTGCTCTGATGATCTGTCATAACTGTGGCGGAAGGGGCCATATGGCCTACGAGTGCCCATCAAGTAGGTTCATGGACCGTGGGTTTCGAAGGTACTGAATGGCATCTGCTTTTCCATCTGTCAACTGATCTTTTTAATACCACATTTTCAGTATTGTATTGATACTAGTCCATTTAAGAAACTTAAACTTCCAGGCCGTAGAGAGGGCTCGTATTTCTTGTCTTTGGTGATAATTATTGGATTTTGATGTACTGTTCGCAGACGTTTAGACCCGTAACATATCCATGCAGAGTGGAGAAAATTGCAATTATATTTCATTATGTTTTTTAAAAAAAAATAGTTACATTCATGTAAATTTTGAATCTCACAGTAACGAATTTGTAAAATTAAAATTAGAAATTAGAAAATTCAAAAATTATTAAAGGCATGCAATTTTGCCTGATCAATGTGTCTATCTTAAGTGAAAAATTTTGGTTTGCCCTCAGAATTTATATAGTTTTTTAAAATTTTCTCATACTTCTGGAGTTTCCATTTTAGCCCCGGGAGAATAAAACCCTAGCTGATATACCCTCAATGTGCATTTTGAAAATTTTAAGCTGCAAAGACTAGGCCACCAAAGAGAACAAGCTAACTGATAGCCTTTATTGGAAATATCCTGATGACATAGTCCACCCAGTTCCCAGTTCTGCAAAGATCACACAGGAGTGAATCTCACTTCTACAATTAGTTGCAATATGAAGCGAGAGATCTGCTGGGCAGAAGTTACAAGTAACAGACAGGTCAGTACAGTGCAAGAGAGAATCATAAGCCTAATCGAACTTCCGACCATTGGTTTGTCCTTTTTCATTATAGTTTGTCGACGGCACCTTTAACTGTTGTCACAAACAATCAGGCAGAGAAATACCAGATGAATCAATAACATCTAAGCAGTGCAAATGCAAAGTCTGATAATGATTAACCGCAAATTTTAAAGTTTGGGAAGTACCTTTGCTAGGAGTGCCTTCTGGTATCTGTATCCCTGCAGTCATAGAAAGAATGAAGTTAATTGTGGCATCAACCTTGGTTACCTTTTATTTGAGGCAACTATCTCATTTGAACCGAAACCGACAAGATTCACTGACCTTGTCTGTGCCGTAAATATAGTCACAGTAGGTAAATACGGAAGCAAAATTGCTTTGGCTTTGCCGTCCTACATAGTGATGATAATCATGATATTCAGCTCCTCCGTAGAAGGGAACAAATTTGGTTGGAGTCCAAGGGAAGTCATATCTGTTCACAGAGGCATTCACCAAAAATAAAATGTCAGTATCTGCCTTCAATATATATAGTTGATAAAAGTGAAACAAATGGAATCAAACGAATTGTACTGTGAGAGAAAAAGTGAATGATCAATATCAAAAGATGAATTGGTTTGTTGGAAACAAATTGATAATTTAATGCATATTGAATATCCCCGAATGGTGTAAAAATGTGAATATAAGCTCTAGCTTCTTAATTCTTGATTGTATATGACTGAAATAATATGCAAAGCACATCAAAATTCCAGAAATGGAAGTTGAAATTGGAAGGTTTACCTAGATTAGATCAGACTTGTAACCTTCTTTCATTTTGAGCTGATTTTCATTACAGAAGTTATTTTTCTAAACCTGTTTTTAATCATCTTACAAGCCCATTCATTATTTTCATGAACGGTTGATTGTTGCAAATTTATCCATCATAGTCAGCTCTATAAATCTCAAATTATAATTTCCATTGTTAAATGGACCAGGGGGTGATGCTTGAAGAAGTAGGGACTTCATATATAGGTTCAATGTTTACTTTATGGATCTCAATAACTCTGTCTCTATGCACTTCTCCAGTCCCCACCCGAAATCCCAATCGCAAAATTTCAAAGCGGGGACAAATTGGATAGCAATGCGTATTCAGGTGGGAAGCAAACTGGAGTAGTCCCATTTGATAGATACTTAGAAAAAACCACAAGCAAGGTAGTAAGCAGACGTAAGTAGAATACTGTTGATAAATTTGAGATTATTAATGAAGAAAGGGACTGGTATTTAACTAGAAGAGTCAAAGATGTAAGCTTTTTCACATGTGTTGCTCATTATGCTGTGAAATCTTATAGTATGATCACACGGATGTAATCAGTCAAAGAAATTAAGCAAACGTAAGAGGAAAGATATGAGATGAGGACTGAGGAGTAAAGACCATACCCACTGTGGGTCTCGATCGCTTCGAGCTGGCGGAGGACCATCCAAAGCCAGAAGATGATCGTGTGACAAGGGACGAGGGCGGGCCCTACAAAGGAGGGGATCCCTAGGAGGAGCACCTCAGCCCAATGAGCATAGGGTGCTGCAAAGCCGATCGGAGCTGTGAATTCATGGTGGACAAAGTGGATCTTCTCGTACCCCCATTCAGTATGCAGTAGTCGGTGAATCCAGTAGTGGAAGTAGTCCTCCACCAATAAGTAAACTAAGAGCTGCAAAGCCGCCTCCCTAAATGAGGGAAGGGGCAGTCCCGTCCTTATTCCCACAAACTACAAAATGTAATCGAAAAACAGATCGAATAATGCAAAAACATGTATAGATCAAGAAAAGCGACAAAACTTGTTAAAGAACTGTTATAGAGGTTTTTTTTCTACGCCCCAAAATATATAGACCTAATTGAACGAGAAGGGACCTTGACGATGGGGTAGGACGCGAGTTGGAGCGGGCCGATGACGAGGGTCAACACCAGCATGACGTCCTTATAGCACTGGAAGCAGGATGTCAGCCGATGGCGAACCTTGGGCTGGATCTTGAACGGCGAGACGGAGGCGGGGAGGTCATGCAACAATTACAATAATTGCATGACCTTAAACGATTAAGGTCATTGTCTTATATAGTCTCAATCCACTAAAATGGGGCGCAAACCCTGGGCCGCTGGGCTTCTAGACTGGCCACCGCGAGCGCTTCCCGATTTATCCTGGTGACCGGTGGGAAACTTCCGTGGGGCCGGGCCGGTCACCCCAGGTTCAATTTGTCTGCTGCCTGGTTCATCATTTTTTTTCAATCCACTAAAATATGTCCTCGGAGTTATGGTACAACGATAGGATAACTAGTCGCTATCTCAGATATTCGCGATTTGATCTCTAGTTATGGTGTATTTTCAGGAATTTTCCTTCTAAATGGGGCGTGAACCCTGGGACGCTGGGCTACTAGACCGCCCATCGCGAGCGCTTCCCGGTTTACCCTGGTGACCGGTGAGAAACTTCCGTGGGACCGGGTCGGTCACCTCAGGTTTAATTTATCTACTTCCTGGTTAACATTTTTTTATTTATCTGCTACCTGGTTAATATTTTTTTTCAATTGATTAAAATATATCACGACGATCTCGAATCGATTCAAAAATCGATTCAAGACATAGTGTCGCGATCACTGGCGATCGGATTTTGATCGGAATTTAGTCCCGTTCCCTCTAGGATTTACCTTTCCTCCCTAGAATATAGTTTGGGTTGGAATATCAGGAGGCTGGAGGCCGCTGGCATTGGCGGTCGGGCGTGCACAGGCGCCTTCAATCATGAGACACCTCCAATCGATTCACCTACGATCGATAAATTGTTGGGGTTGAATGTCATGCATAATTACACACAAAAATGTCACACAGGAGATCAGTTATATATATATATATATATATATATATATATATATATATATATATATATATATATATATATATATATATATATATATATATATATATATATATATATATATATATATATATATATATATACACTCAATATTTCACCAATTGGATTTGATTTCTTCAGGTCAACAAAGAGTTGATTAGGTTCATACAATAGTTTGTGACTCTACATTCTAAACTATGTAATTAACTCATCAAATTAATTATGAAGATGACGGCAAATAGGATAGTAATTATCTTATAGACTAATGAGAATGAAGATTAAAGGAGAAGACAAGAAGAGAAAATCACCGTTCAACAAATTTTTCTGACACAACCAAAAAAAAGGCTTTAACGACGACCGTAATTTGTCGCTAATCCATCGCTAAATGCAAATAGTGACGGATTAGCGATGGAAAGAACGTCGTCGACTATAACACCGTCGTAGCCGAGGACGATAATGAAATATTTTGTACCCGTCGCTAATATTGACAAAATGTAAATGACCCGTCGCAAATATATAACGACGGTAAATAAAATGATCTGTCGCTCTTTGCAACGGATACAAACTATTCCGTCGCTAAACTATTCCGTCGCTAACTAACGGAATCCAAATGCCATTATACGACATTATAGCGACAGAATCAAAATGTTCCGTCATTATATATTATCGAAACTAGCGATGAATAATTAGATTATCCATCGTTATCAGTGACGGATAATTGGCCTATCCGTCGTTAATACCCAGTTAACATTACCTTTGTTGGCATATATAGCGACGGAAGGTTAATAATTTGTCTCCAATAGAGATGGATATTTATCATATCCATCGTTAATCGCGACAGAATAGTCAATACGATAGTTTTTCCAGTATAGTTTCACCAGTTTTATCACTTCCCGTTTACATTCAATATAACATATAATAAATCACAAACAAATCAAAACAACATATCTAAAGCAAAACAGCAAACAATCCAACATATACAAAGCAATAAAACCTTAAATTGTATAAAATTCACATAAAATGATAGTGTTTATCCAACTTCATATCCAAATTAAAGCAACACATACAAAGTTTTTTTGGATCAAAACTTAACATATCCAAAAAGCAGTAGTCAATATATATACGAAGAAAGAGTCTAGTAGAAGACAACTACATTAAAACAAGATCAAAATGAATATCATTCTTGCATAAAAGAAGATAAACGATATAAATAAAAGTGGAATACAACTATAAGGTAATTTAAGAAAAAAACATAACTAATTATGGTAACTAATATATAAAATCTAAATAATATTTAATGATATATAAAATATGTAAATATATATACCTTTCAACCAAACGAATGTCTGAATTCGACTCTCAAAATGTAAAATCTATAAATAAAAATGAAAAATATGATATATTTAGTGATGCATATAATAACAAACCAAATAGTATAATAATTTGATTTACTAAATGCAGAGAAAAATATAACATACCACAAAAATATCTTTACTCATCAGAAGTATCCTCAGGATCCTGCGTCTCCTGAGACTCCAAACGATGAAGGGCGGACATCTATGACATTGGTGATAGTGTTGCTGCATAAGCTTACATGTGACGCACTATGTCTTAGTGTGTCTAGTGGGCCCGCAGTTCCCTCAGCTCTCCATCTCTCTCTACGTCCCTCTCGGCCCACGTCATCTCCATTGACATGAGTCGAGTCCGTAGAGCATCATTCTCCTCCCGCAATTGACGTATCTCACTAAAGGAGGAGGAAGAAGAACTTGGACGTCCCCTAACTCCCGGAGCTCTCATCTGATTAATATAACTTTTGTCTGAGAGCCTAGGCCGTATAGGATGGTCTTTCTCCTTCGACTGATGACATCATAATAAATGTTATTCACCTGATCGGTGGAAAGAGACCGTGAACCCTCCCACTATGTAAGAGGCTAAGACGCCTGTGCAACTTTAGTGTTCATTATTTTTTGTGAAAAAAGAATTAAATTAATATCTATAGAATGTCAAAACAAATATACTAAAGTTAATATACTTATGTTAATAGCTAAGGAGCACCGATCGACAAATAACCTATCGTCCTTCTTATGGGTTTTATTGAATACCTCCCAATTAGTGAGAGGTCTCTGCAACTCAGTAGTCTGTATATAGAAAAAATAGTGTTTAAAAATATTCAAAAAACATGTAAGAAAGTTTATTATAACTTAAATAAAAACTTACCAAGTCAGTGACATGCTGGACAATGAAACGAGATCCAGCAGTATGCTTCGTGGATCCGGTGCTGAGGCCAACAAGCTCCGAGTTACGATTACCTTGAGCAATCGCAGCATTATATATATCCTAGACTACTCTCCATGCGAGCCAAACTATATCAGGGATCTCAGAAGGCCTAATTTCCTTTTTTCTCCACTTGTATAGCATGTCCCTGTACAATTTGGAGCAATAGTCATGCCAGGCTTTCTTAAATTCCTCCTCTTGGCCCTCCGCCCAAATATATCTCTTCTGTAAAAAAAAAATATATTGAGTATCATGTTAGTTTTTTACATTAAATAGAATTTATATCCAAACTACTTATCAAAAATTTTCCATAGTAAAATTTTTTCATATACTACTCTACATGGCCTCATATAGTAGAAGTCGAGGCTAATCGTTCTTTGAATCTCTTTGTTATGTAAGATGAGACCTGGTGACCATCTAGGAGAAAGCTGTAAGAAAAATATCATACTTTAGCTATGTGTGATTTTAAAAATGCAAAAGAAGTACTGAAATATATAAAAAATATATATTTATTTACCTGCCACTAACTACTCTCAAAGTAATCTGGTTAGCACGTGGTCTCTATCCTAACTGCATAACTATATAAATACAAAATCATAATATTAGATATACACATTTACAATATTTAATCCAAAATCATAATTATAACAACGAAGATGCAATACAAACAACTAGTAATATGCAATATTTAATCATCCGATCTTATTCTAAAGGAACTAAATTGACATGTAAATTTTCATCACTTGATTCTGTTGATACATCAACCTCCTTACTACTAAATATCTCTCCATAATCTATTTCCTCATAAGTGACATTAACATATATAAGTAATTGTGATGCAGATTATATTTCTGAATCAACTGAGTTTATTATGACTTCTTCATTTTGATAAGCATCCGGGTTTTGAACAATTATCGTATTCGACATTTCAATGCTTGACCTAGACTTAATTTGACATATAGCTAGCCATTCACTTGGTCGTCTTCTCTTAGTTGTTGGTGCTTGGATGGCTAGAGAGGGGGGGGGGGTGAATATAGCCAGCTACTTGAATAAGCCCCTCTTGTTGGAACTTTCTTTCTGTGATCAAAGTTAGCAGCGGAAACACAATACAACAGAAAGAACAAAACAGAGAAAGGAATCAAACTGACGCTAACACAGCGATGTACAAGGTTCGGGGATAACTTGCCCCTACTTCTTGGCGTGCCCGTAAGGTGGACGATCCCTTGATCGTCGGCAGATCAAGCCCCGGTGACCCGGATAAAACAACGCCTTCTTCTCGGTGGAGAGACCTCTCCACAAACGTCTCAATAGGATACAAGATAAGCTCACGAGACTAAGAAGGATCGCTCACAAAGATGTAACACTAACGCTCAAGCACAAAGCAACACACAGAGAGCTCAACCCCACAGCAAAAACTTCATCCGTTTTTTTGTCTATCCTTGTTGCCGCTCCTCTGCATCAGCTTCAACTTAAGCTCTGCTCACCATCGCAAGCTTCATCAGCATCCACTGAGCCAGCCTGAACCCACTGACCTGCCTGAGCACTCAGTCCACTGAAGACCTTCTCTCCAGCCGAGCCTCCGTCAGTCGCCAGCTGCGCCAGTTGCCCGTTGAAACCTGAGAAGGAGAAACAGGCAAACCTGCTCAAAGGAAAGTTTTCCATTGACCCTCCTTGAGTGTTGGAATCACCTGCTATTACCTGCACACTCCAACAAATGCTTAGCAATGCATATCAAAACATATCAGCAGTATATCAGAGAATCGGCAGAGAAAACAGACGTGATCAGAGCGTCTGACAGTGACCAGAGTGAACCCTGATCGGTCACCAGACCGATCAGGCTGGTCCTAGACCAATCAGGCTCCAGCCTAATCGGTTATGTAGGATCGAAAAACGCGATAGAGGGGGGGGGGTGAATATCGCAAAATGTTCGGATTAGAAAGAGAGCGATTGCACAGCGGAATAATTAAAAATAGGAACACGCAAACACCAAGTTTTTTACTTGGTTCGGAGCCTAGGTCGACTCCTACTCCAAGGCCCACGGTCGTTGACCGTTTACTGGGGCAATTCTATATGTGCGTAAAGAGTTTTACAAAAATGATTACAGTAGTAGTATGAAACAAATGAAATGACAGTTCTTCGTTACCGACGTCCGGTATAGGATATTTCTCGAAGCAGAGGGACGTCGTCGGCGCTTGTGTCTCGAGTTGGGAGGTTTCTGGAGCAGAGAGCAGGAGCAGAAGAACGTAACAGCGTTGGAAGCAGATGTGTACTGAACCTTGGGGTCGAGGGCCCTTTTTATAGGGCTCCGGGGCGCCCTGGTCGTTGGGGGCGCCCCCCACGTGGCAAGCGATCCGCAACTTGCTCGGTCAGCTTTTATTCCTCCGAAATCTGGATGTAGCCTTGACCGGGGGCACCCGGGAAGCTGGGGGCGAAGCTGGGGGCGCCCTAGTTGACGCGGTCCGCTGGCTTCTCACTGCCTGAAGCTTGATCCGTTCGTTGACTTGGAGCTGGGGGTGCCTTGGACAGCCGGGGCGCCCAGGAGCACGGGGGCGCCCCTCCTAGCTACTTCTGAAGCTTGCATTTGCTTACGTCGCTGTGTATTCACCTTGGGGGCGCCCGGGACACTCCGGGCGCCTTACTCAGCCACTGCCTCATTCCTTTGAGGCTCTCTGAGTCACAGACACTCGTTCCTTCGGTCCTGCATCCAGGGTTAGTCCAAAACAACATAGAGCAACAATATGTTAGTTATATACAGCCTTAGCTGTCTTGGTTCTGACTTTGGGTCTCCAAAATGGAGCCCTAGGTCGAACCGACGCCTACTGTTCCTTCGACGGGGAACGCGTCCTCACCTACTCCTCTCGGGAGAATTTGCTTGATGCCAACCGACTCCTTCGGTTGGACTTTTGCCCAGCAGTCCTTCGCCAGGTCTTGGATACCAAGCTATCCTTCGCCTGGTGCCTAACAGTCCTTCGCTAGGGCTTTGGATCCTGGCAGCCTTTCGCAAGTGCCTAGCAGTCCTTCGCTAGGGCTTTACTCCTGGCAGTCCTTCGCCAGTGCCTAGCAGTCCTTCACTTGGTGCCTAGCAGTCCTTCGCCAGATCTTCGATTCCCAGCACCCCTTCGCTAGGTGCCCAGCAGCCCTTCGCCAGGTCTTTGATGACTAGCAGCCCTTCGCTAGTTGCCTAGCAGTCCTTCGCTAGGGCTTTGTTTCCTGGCAATCCTTTGCTAGGTGCCTAATAACCCTTCGCTAGGACTTTGTTTCCTGGCAGTCCTTCGCCAGGAGTCTAGCAGTCCTTCGCTAGGGCTTTGTATCCTGGCAGCCCTTCGCCAGGAGCCTAGCATTCCTTCGCTAGGGCTTTGTATCCTGGCAGTCCTTTGCCAGGTGCCTAGCAGCCCTTTGCTAAGACTTTGATGCCTAGCAGTCCTTCGCTAGGTCTTCTCTCTGCACACTTAATGAAACTTGTTAGGTCACAAATAGTACTTAACTTTGAATCCTTTGCCAATATCAAAACAAGGTTCGATATGGTGCTTCCTGCACCAACAATCTCCCCCTTTTTGATTTATGGCAACACAATTCAAAGTTAAGTAAAAATTATAGCAGTTTAAGCACAAAGGTTAAGACCAATAAAACATAGCAATTCTGAACAGTCTAAAACCAAATGTAATTTGAACAGAAATTTGTTTTTTCTCATACTCTCCCTGAATCATTGTGTTATAAAATACTTAACTTAACACTTAACTTTGACCTTTCTTCCCCCTTTGACATATATCAAAAACATACATGGGTGAGCAAGGTAAAATTTTAAAAAGTTTTGCAAACCTAAATTTTGTTTAAAAACTTTTACTAACAAGGCTTTACAAAAAGAATTTCTCTTAGGCAACATTTTGAAATCAAATTTCCCAAAAAGAGTTCAACTTTGAGAATTGGGAAAATTTTGTTTTAAAAGAATTTGCACACTTAAATTTTGAAAAAAAAACTTTTACTTGGCTTTGCAAAAAGAATTTTACTTCGGCACAATTTTGAAGCCAAATTTAAAAAAAATCAACTTTTAGAAAAGAAAACTTTACTTTGAAATATTTTCCAAAATTTTCAAACAGTTTTGCTCAGACAAATCTTGTTTACTAAGGAAAATTTCAAAAAATTGAGATACTTAGATACTTAGAAATTTTTGTTTTAACAAAAAAAAAATCCCTTTTCTCTTTCTCTCTCTCCCCCTTAATGTGAAACTCTTCTCCTTATATTTTAAACCATTTCTAAGATAAACTTTCATTGAAAAAGGGAAATATGTTTAAGGAAGATTTTAATTTCTAATTTCACACTTTTTCTACTCTCCCCCTGGATATATATCAATAACGAAATATATTTTGAAAGAAGTTTTGAGAAGAAATTGTGTATCAGAGCCTATGAGTTTTGAAAATATAAAAATACTTGGTATAACTCTTAAAAGCATAGCAAAAGCTTAAATTGTATCAACAAAACTCCACTTTGAAAGGTATTATGCAATTTTGAAAAAAGATTTTGTATTTGTAGGCAAATCTTTAAAAACTTCACGTACTTAGAATATTACTGCCTTAGAAAAGTATTAGTACCTTTGAAAACATTATATTTTGAAAAATAGAAGTACTTTTGAATGATATTATGTAATTTTTGAAAATATAAGTACTTTAAAAAAATATTATGCATTTTGAAAATATAATATTTTACTTGACTAGGTTTCTTTTCCAGTCTGACACAATCCTAGGAACCCTTGTTAACTACAAGGACTTTTTCCCAAGTGTCCTGGAAATTCTGAAGACTCAAGCAAATATTCTTTCAAAAGGTATTTCAAAAATGATTTACTAACCACAAAAATATTTTGAAAAATAGAATAATGATGATTTTAAAGGCAAATTACTTGTATTTTTAAAAGAATTTTGAAAACTTAGTGTCTTAAAACATATTATTTTGAAATGTTCAATAATTCTTTTAATTTAACCTCCCCCTAAACTTGATATAGTCCTTGGAAGCTTGTTGACCACAAGTGTTCTTCCTCTGAGTCCTTAGGGATCAGTTCGGATCAAAAGAATTATTTAATACTTTCAAAAATAATTGCCAAAGAGAATACTTGTTAGAAATAATTTCTTTCAATTTTGACTCTCCCTAAATTTGACACTTCCTAGGAGTCCTTGTAGATCATTAAGTGGACCTTCCTCTATGTCTTTAGGGTTTGTCAAAATCAAAAGAATAGTTTTGAATAATTGTATAGTAATTTTCAACACAATTTGGAATGATAACACAGTTTTCGAAGAACATTTTGAAATGATAATAATTTTTCAAATAGATAGTAATATACGAAGGCTTTTGAATCAATTTTTGAAAAATATTAAAGGAAACTCCCCCTGTATTCGACACTGTCTGACTTTATCTAAGTGCCTTAAGAGACTTCAATGTTGACCAGTGTTGACTAGGGTTGACTATGTTCACTTGGTTTTACCAATCAATAATTGACTCA
>JAGFNQ010001707.1:79492-107806 GCA_024364735.1 Boesenbergia rotunda
TAGGGCTTGGTATGAAAGACTCTCATCCTTCCTAGTGTCTAAGGAATTTAGGAGAGGAACAATTGACCCAACCTTGTTTTATTAAATCTAGAGAAAATGATTATTTGTTGCCCCAAGTTATGTTGATGATATCATCTTTGGGTCAACAAATGATGATTTTCTTCAAGAATTTATTAAACATATGGAAATGAATTTGAAATGAGTTTGGTTGGGGAGTTAAAATTTTTCCTAGGTCTTCAAGTCAAACAAACACATGAAGGAACTCATGTATATCAAACAAAATATGCTAAAGAAATGATTTCCAAATTTGGTATGGAAAATGCTAAGGTGGCATCTACTCCAATAAGTACAAATGCTAAAATTGATAGTGATCTTGAAGGGAAAATAGTTGATCCTAAACAATATAGGAGTATGATTGGTAGTTTACTATATCTAACCGCTAGTAGACCGGATATACTTTTTGCGGTAGGTATGTGTACTAGGTATCAATCTTGTGCCAAAGAATCCCATTTAGTGGTGGTCAAGAGAATCTTGCGATATGTGAAGGGCACCCTAAATGTAGGACTTTGGTATCCGAGGAATCAAAACTTTGACCTAATAGGATATACCGACTCGGATTATGCCGGGTGTAAGTTAGATAGGAAAAGTACTAGTGGTGGTTGCCAATTCCTTGGATCCTCCCTAGTAAGTTGGTGTAGTAGGAAGCAACCATGTGTTGCTTTATCTACTACCGAAGCCGAATATGTAGCCTTAGGAGGATGTGTGGCTCAATTATTATGGATGATGCACACCTTAGAAGATTATGAGCTTCACTACTCCAAGGTCAAAATCCTATGTGACAATATGAGTACCATCAACTTGACAAAAAATCCGGTACACCACTCTAGGACTAAGCACATTGAGATAAAGCATCATTTCATTAGAGATCATGTGGCACGAGGAGATATTGAATTACATTACATTGAATCCAAATCAAATCTTGCCGACATCTTTACCAAACCCCTACCCGAGGCCGAATTCACCACACTTAGGAGGGAACTTGGTATGTGCTTTGTGGAACTCTAGGAATTTAGTATTACTTGATCCCTTAGCATGGAGGCACTTAAATACATCTCACAAGGACTATAGGTTGGCTTGATTGTGTTTTCACTATGCTATATTGTGGGATGCTAGGGGATGATGCTTATATTTCACTTGTGCTTGTGGCATGTTGATGAAATATCATGTGTATCAATATTGAATGTTAAATACCAACCATGGGGAAAGCAAATGTTCAATTCATGGATATCTTGCCCATCGATCATGGTTGGACATTTGAAATGGCTTAAAACCATTTCTGGGGTGTATTCATGCTAGTGTGTAATTACTCTCTATAGGAATTCAAATCAGATCTTGAGTTTGGTACAAAGTGTATCAAATAAGTTCACTTCTCAAATTTGTACCAAACTCCTAAGCTATATTGAATTTTCATGTTGCACTATTTTTCCTTGATCATCCATGGTGTAGGAAAGATGTCTGCAAAATTTCAAGTTTTTTCGAATTTTCTGGAATTTCTACGGCATTTCTGAAATTCACCAAAGAAGGCTGAAATTCAGCTACCAGTCGACTGATACTGTACCAGTCGACTGGTATCAGGCGACTGGGAGTCGACTGGGAGGTCGACCAATATCTCTGTACGCCAGCAAGCCTGAAGCCAGTCGACTGGGCCAATCCTAGTCGACTGGAGACAGTCGACTGGGACCATCTCAGTCGACTGGTATGGCGGTTTTCTATATAAAGGGGCACTCGACCGGTCGCCTAAAACCCTAGATCTACTTCTCCTCTTCGACGCCCCTTCTTTGTTTGAGCGTGCCGAACTTCCCCAACCCCTCCAAGCCTTAGGTTTTGCTCTTACTCCCTCTTCTCCATCCCTCTTGAGTGAGATTAGGGTTTGTAAAGGTTTTGGTTGGGCACCTATTGGGTTTTGGACGATTTTGCTATACCTTCCTACTCTCAACCATCATGGAACGAAGGTAATGGTTTTCTCCTTTCCTACTTCTCTTGTTAGTACTTGTTTTCCATCATGTTTATCAACTAATCAAGTTTTTTTTGGTTTTTGGTGTTGTGTGCTCTTCATTGGTTCTCCCATGACATTCATGCATTTCATTCATGCATTAAGGGTTAGGCAAAAACATGTTGCATCCAAAAGGGGTAAGCGTAGCGCCCAACAATCCCCTCCACCACCTCGTCGTCAAGGAGAGGGAAGCTCCCAGCACCCCTCTCCTCCTAGACCGGGGCTGCGTGCGCCTAGGTTCTACTCTGCGGCCGCTCAAAGAACGTTTGAAGATACCGAGTTCCAATTGATGGATTGTCGGTATCTAAATCGTTCATATTTTCAAGAAAGAACCCCACACCTCATTGAAATAATTGACTACTACCGTCTTAACAAACTGACTGGATGTAAAACTGATGTCAATATCACACTCCTTAAGGAATTTTTTGTGAATTTACGTTCCATAGGTGGTCATGAGCACAACCTTGAGTCTACTGTAGGGGGAGTAGTGATTGAGTTCAATCCTGACGGTCTTCGTCACTTTCTCCAGTGTCGTGAGTCGGCCAACCCATTTACATGCTTTCCGACCATGCCTGGCTGCATTACGGGTTCTTTTTCTCATATCACCATCGATCATATTCATCGCCACTATTTTGGCCGTCCTCGACCCGTCACGTCTAACATCTTTGAGCATACACACATGGGGGTAGTTCAGTACATCTGGTATCGCATCATTCTAGACTGCATTCTCCCTCTTGTCACCCGGGGACGGTCTGTCATTCGACTCCCGCATCTGGTTATGATGTATGCTCTTGAGCAGTATTTTGACATAGATGTTGCCCTGCATGTCTTTCTTTCCATTCTACACTTTTCAGGTCCGATCCAGGGAAAACTCTATCTACCTTTTGGTCACATTTTGACAGAGTACTTTGCATCCAAAGGAATTGATACATCTAGGGGTGAGATTAAGAAATTATCCCCTCAATATTGTCAACTAGGGGAACTGCATCTTAAACTCACCAAGATTGTCTGTCATGGGGGAGTCATGATGTGGAAGGCTGACGTTCCTCGTCATGATGATTTAGCAGCCGAGGAGGACGCCCCTGCTGTACCTGTGGATGCCGCTGGAGCTGAGGATGCCCCTGGAGATGCTCCTATGCCTGATGCTCAGTACCCCGCCTCTCTTGTTGAGCGGGTTACACATTTGGAGGAGATAGTCGGCCAGGGCTTTCAGGAGTTTCGTGACTTTCGTCAGGCGACATATGACCGGTGGACCATGGAGGATCAGCGTCACAGCATCTATGACCAGCGTCAGCTGGAGATGTATGAGATGCTACGTGCTATGCAGATCTCTCATCAGTATCCTCCACCTCCTCCGCCTGCCGACGAGTAGATTGAGTTGCCTTCGAGACTTGTTTTATTAGTCCATATATTGTATCTCGGACGCAGGTCCTTCTGGTTGATGTATTTGGATGTCACTTTAGTTACCTGGCTATGGTTGTTTTCCCTTCTGCTTGTGTTTTTTAGCTATGTAAAAACTCTATTTGCGGTTATGAAGTAGTTTCGTCATTTAGGGTTGGTAATCATATGAGTTGTTTTGGATTATGTTTGATACTATATTCCGTTTGGCAGTGTAAAATCTACTATTTTTCTTGCTGCCATCAGCCCTATGTATGATCGGTATGAATTTTTAATGACATAATGGATTAAGGGGGAGTCTCCTTGTTGGCTAGGAACGAGAGTCGTATTTATGGCCATATCCATGTATTCTTGGTAATCATTGATCATGAATCTTAAATTTGCCTTGAACACATTTCCTAATCCCCATAGAATGGCATAGCATAGGTCCTTTATTGATGGCTATAGTTGGTGCCTAGATTGATACATAGTTTCATAAGTATCAAGTTAATTCTGGAGTTTTCAATCTTTGTATCAAACCGCTAATTCAAGGTGCTTATATTTTTCAAAATATTTTTCATGAATAGTAGGTACCTTAAGAAATGTTGGGGTGAAATCTCAGAATTTTTCGATCACTGTGCATTTATTTCTGCATTTCTGAATTTCGGGAGGAAAACTGAATTTTTTCAGCTACCAGTCGACTGTTACTGTACCAGTCGACTGGTAGCAGCCGACTGGAGGTCGACCGGGTGACTCTGTTTTGTGCTGAAATTGCCGTTTTGTCCGTCCTTTGAACCCTGATTGGTCAAGGGAGTCATTGGCTGCAAGTTGACACGCGAGGGACATTATTGGGGCAATGATCCAAGGGGAGCAAGGCTTTAGGGGGAGCAAGCCTTTAACGGGTACATGTCTATCAAGGGATAGTAGACTCGATTATCCAAGGAGGAGAATTACTAGGGTCTATCTTGACTTATCTCATGATTCATTCCTCGCTTAGGTGTTGTCACTCCCTTTTGTGATTTTTGTCAAAAAGGGGGAGAAATAGATTAAGTTAGCTCTTAATCGTGATTATGTGTTTTAAATTACATGAAATGTTGCATGATTATATTCATATGCTTATCTTTATATGCCTCATGTTCATGTATCATTATATTTAAAGACCTAACTTAAAAGAGTTTTGCCAAACATCAAAAAGGGGGAGATTGTTGGTGCAATCTTGCTCAAGTAATTATGGTTTTCATGTTTGGCTAAACAAGTTTAAGTTAGGCAATGTTTTGTGCTCTAACTTGTGTGCCTTGAGTAAGCAGGAAAGTTCAGGTGGAAGACTTGGCAAGGGAAGTCCAAGAAGAGAGTCTTGGCAAAGGAAGTCCCGGAGGTGTGACCTCTTGGCAAAAGGGAGATTTAGTATGACGAAGCCGATGGAAACACTTCAAGCAAGTGCAAGGATGATGAGTCGTGGACTCGGAAGCATCCAAGAGAGGCACAAGGCTTGTGGAAGGTGTTTGAAGGAATGAGTCAAGACTAAGGGATGAAAAGGGAAGCTGAAATAAGATTTCTCAGCTTCATCAGTCGACTGGTAAGTTGTCAGTCGACTGGGACCACAACCCACAACACACAGAGAATCGGGTCGACCCAAGGAGGGTCGACCAGTCGACTTCCAGTCGACTGGAATTGGTTCCAGTCGACCGGCCAGTCGACTGGTACTGTACCAGTCGACTGGAGGTCGACCGTTGCGAAGGCGGCTGAGGCACTCATTACATATTTTATAGCCGTTGAAGCCTACCAGTCGACCGGTAAGTGAGCAGTCGACTGGAGTCGCGGATGAAGATATAAAACCTAGTGTTCTATCTTGGAGAAAAAAGGGGTTTTTCTTGTATACGAAGTGTGTGATCATTCTAGAGCTCTCCAAGCTTCACAACTCTCTCAATCTCCTCCTCCAAGCTTTCATTTCATTTGTAAGAGGAGGGAGATCATTGTGTTAGGGTTTCTCCACCTTCAAGTGTGATCTTGAGAAGGAGAAGTTCATAGTGAAGGGTGTGTGTGGTGTGTGTGGATCCTTGGATTAGTCACCTTGAAGAGGTGGATACCAAGTAAAATCAGTGAGTTAGCATTGATTTCTTTCCTAGCTTTATATTTCTATTTGTATTGCTTCCGCTAACGTGTTTGTGGGAAAGTAAAATCGAAAGATAGCTATTCACCCCCTCTCTAGCTAGGGCAAAGATCCTAACAGCTTCACTCATTAGGATTTCAATCACCTGGCTTCACTTACCAGGACCCGGCTTCACTCACCGGGATTTCCATCACCTGGCTTCACTCACCAGGACCCGGCTTCACTCACCAGGACCCAACTTCACTGATAGGCCCAAATATACTAATTAAAGTTGTCACGAAAGTATGGGCTCATCAGATTTAGAATTTATAAATGAAAGCTGGAAACCCTTTTACAATCAAAAGTATGAAAATGTAATATAGGGGCCACAGGTCGTATTTTTCTCGGGGCTAGTTGTCGAGTTTAATTCGAGCTCGTATCTATGTGTCGTTTATGAATTTTGGGTTTCGAATGTAAATTGGGTTTTGGGTTACAATTCAGAGTTGAAAACATAATGCAAAGAAGGAAAAGTAACCATGAAACTTAACCCAAGTAATTTAGCCAATGAACTCAAACAAATGGAAAGCCCAATTAACCAAGGCACTTAATTGAATCTGTAAACAATCTGATTTAAGTGCAAACCAATTTCAGAGTAATTGGATCCAAACAATATTTAGCAATCTGAAACAAAGCAATACAAAGTGCTGCCGAAACCTAACTTGACTCTACACGCAAGCAACAACTTGATACCACAATGAGAAAAACTTATGTGCCAACTCTTGAAACTGTTGCATGATTTATAGCTGCTTAATTCCGCTTGAAAAGGGTTGTGCTGTCACTGAGATTATCTGCTACAACCGAATAAGGATATGTGAAAATCGAAACTGATTAAGGTAGAAAAGAAAGGCTGAATTCAGAGAATGAAATGGAAATGCAAACCTATATGCAGAAATTACATGCAGCAGTAATTTGGATGCAAAAGTCAGACCAGGAAATTGATTTCAATTGCCATAAGGTTTCAATTCAAAACTTCACTGATACCATTTCAGAAATGAAGCTTAGGACTTGCAGAAATAAAATTTGCTAGCAAAGGTAGAAGTCAGAACTTGTTGAGTGAGTGCAGGAACGTGACAGCAGATCAAATGTTGACATTATCACTTTCAAAACGAATTTGCATCACTAATTTAAGTGCAGGAAGGCTTGAAATGAACCAAGGTTTACTGGAATGAAAATCAGAAGCTACCAATTACCAGTTGCTGATACGAAACTGAAATTGCAGGATTTTCCAATTTGATACGCAGGAATTGAAATCAAATGCAGGAATGGAATTCGAATACCTGGTAATTGAGACTAGCTACAATCTGACTTCAGAAGAGGAAACTAGATCTAGCTAGCTACGAAATTCAGAGCTAAGATAAGAAACTGATACAAAAAGAAAAGAAAAGAAACGCAGACAAAAAGAAATGGCACGCAACAGTAAGATAATTTCAGAAACGAATTTAAGCAAAATAAACTGATCCCAATACACTTGTTCATTACACAAGCAATCTAGCTATTAGAAACACTGAATTAGAACTCTAATGGAAGCAAAAACTATTCGGAATCGAAACATTACAGAAATTTAATCAAAATTTCAGAAACGAAATGAAATAGTTCAAATCTACTACTAATAAACGAAATTAACTACTCCTCAATCCGATTCCTTGTTGTCACTCAAGGATGAGCTCGAATCGAGGTTGGTCACGCCTTCTTGGATACAAAACTAGCTAAAGAACGAAGAAGAAACGAAGAGGAAACCAAGGCAAACGAGCTGCGGCGAGGAACGCGACCAGGCTGGGCTGCGGGATTTTTTTCCTTAAGTAATTAAGCACGGACGGTCCAGATTAATCCACTTCAATCCAACGGCTGATCTTGGTCTGATTTGAGCCAAACTTTGATGATGATGATCTGGGGTCAGGATCTGCCTTGTGGTAGCTCGGATCCTCCAGATTTGCAACGGATGGTCCAGATCAAGCTAATCTTTGAATGGATGATCTAGAGCCCTCCAAGCTTGATCCAACGGTTGATCGAGCTCTGATTGGGATGAAACCTTCAGATCTTGATCAGGGTGCTTGATCAACCCTAGCCCTAGCTCGGATTGCTTCAGATGATCCCGGATGGCTCAGATCTAGCCGCTCTTGAATCGGACGGCCCGGATTAATCGTAGGCTTGATAATTCGATCCGGTTCACATCCGACTCAGGTTTGACCCAATATGCCCTAGGTCCAGGATCCTTTCATGCCTACAAAAATATATCAGAAAATTAGTGGCCAAATAATCCAAAAATTGTGTAATTTTGCAATTAAGTCCAAAATAAGATAAAGTTCCAAAACCTAGGGTAAAATCATAATTAAGCAATAAAAACATGGGTCAAACATGGATTTTAGCAATTAAAATAATCAATAAAATGATGCTTATCATTCACTCACCGAGATTTCCATCACCTGGCTTCACTCACCAGGACCCGGCTTCACTCACAGGGATTTCCACCACCTAACCCTCCGAGTTAGGAATTTTTCCCACCTAACCCTCCAAGTTAGGACTTTTCACACCTAGCCCTCCAAGCTAGGACTTTTCACACCTAGCCCTCCAAGCTAGGACTTTTCACATGCCAGAGTACGATCTCCCGATCCACCTGGACTTAATCCGAATTCAACCAAACTTGAATCAAACTTAAATCCGTGTCAAACACCAAAACAACAACCGGGCCAGACTGCATCAACATTAGTTGGGTACTCAAGATAAAATACTTGATCCGCTTGTACCGCAAAGATAAAAGGTTCAAACATGGTGAATTTTTTGGTTGAATTAACCTCAACTAAATTGTATAAATGATGTATTCTGGTATCCGTCCTTGGAGTTGGATCATACCTTGAACATCTAAATAATACTCATCTTTTGAAAGGTAACGCTGGATATTCAACCTCAATAATTTCCTCAAGTCTGCCATAATAGTCAAATTGAGTATCATTGTTGTTTGTTAATTCTTTAACATAAACACCAGAATTATACGTTAGCCTTTATGAATCACATTAGCCCACTTGAAATTTGTATCCATTCACGTAATAACTGAAGAAGACGATCATAATACGTAGAGGTCCAGATGCGAGATTTTTTAATTGTTCATTTTCCACAATTGAAATTCTATGATCATTCACCTATAACAGTGGTTGTTATTAAAATTAGATGAATATCTAATAATGAATTATAATAATAAAAATTTATATTAACTCACTTATATATATTTGAAACCAAAATACAAATTGATCCTTTAACTTCTTATCTACCTCATTTACACTTATTGATGGATTTTAGATGTACAATTGTTGTTCGTAGAAGTTAGCATATAAGGCAAATTAAGATCATATTAGATTTTTATTCAAATTATCGGACAATTCAGGAGTATATATTGTTGGGACCGGTAGACAAGCTAGGGGGTGTGATTAGTTTCGATTCGCTTGTAGATGATTTGTCGCGGCGGAAGACTTCAAGCAATCGCTAACACTTGGATTTTACTTGGTATCCACCCCGGTCGGGTGACTAATCCAAGGATCCACTCTCCTCATATTCTCATACACTATGAAAGTCTCCTTCTTGAGGTGGAGAAACCTCTTACAAGCTTTCACAAAGATACAACAAGAAACAAAGCAAATACAAATGAAATCTTACAAGATTTACAATGGATAAGCTCACACTTTGCTTTCCTTGCTATCTTCAAGCTTGTGATCGTCTCTAGAACTTTGGAAGTGCACCAACACTAAGCCCCAAAGCTTCTCTTGAAATGGCGTTGAAGAAGGAAGAAGAGTTGCGCTTCAAACCTGCGTGAAAATCTTTATACCCGACGCCTAGGGTTTCTGAATCGATCACCCAATCGATTACCACGTAGGATTTAGCCGTTCAACGACTAGTTTTCGACCCATAATCGATTACCCAATCGATTACGAGTGTCCTGAATCGATTACCGAATCGATTCAGAACCCTTCTGTCTCTCGCGCAAACTACCGTAATCGATTAGCCAATCGATTACCGATACTCTGAATCGATTGCCTAATCGATTCAGGGCTCTTCTGTCCTCTCGCGCAAACCGCTCTAATCGATCACCTGATCGATTCACTCAATCGATTACCCAATCGATTGAGCCTTACCTAACTTGCTTTCACAAGCCTAGGAACCCCTACCAAGTGTCCGGTCAACCTCTTTGACCAACCTGGATTTCTACTGCCTAGCTCTCAGCTCGGACTTAGCCTGGTTCCCAACCAGATTCGCCTAACCCTCGAGTTAGGTCTAGTCTCTCGGTAGACTTCCACCTTGCCAGCATGCGATCTTCCCGATCCACCTGGACTTCACCTAGTCCACCTAGGTGTGCCTAGTCTCACTAGGACTTTTCCCGTGCCAGCGTGCGATCTCCCCGATCCACCTGGACTTCACCTAGTCCCACTAGGTGTGCCTAGTCCCACTAGGACTTTTCCTGTGCCAGCGTGCGATCTCTCCGATCCACCTGGACTTCACCTAGTCCCACTAGGTGTGCTTAGTCCCACTAGGACTTTTCCCGTGCCAGCGTGCGATCTCCCCGATCCACCTGGACTTCACCTAGTCCCACTAGGTGTGCCTAGTCCCACCAGGTCTTTTCCCAGTCAAGCCTCCAGTCAACCTTGACCCACTTGACTCACACATCATGACCACTCAAACATCATTATCAAACATCGAAACATACGACCTCAAGCTCACCCGAGCTCTGTCAAACTAGGTCAACCCTGACCTAATCAACATTGCACCAACAATCTCCCCCTTTTTGATGTTTGACAATATGTTTGAGAAAGACTAATCCCTATTAGCCTTTCAATCTTCTCCCCCTTTGACACACATCAAAAACTCTACCCGAGAGTCTATATGGTCAAAGGTATACCCAATGAAAATCCCATACTTTTCATTGAACCTATGCTCAACCTTGAGCACTCATGAAGATTCCCAATCTCCATTCATTCACTTATCCCAAAAAGAAAATTTAAACACATGCCTTTAAGGAAGACCTCCCCCTCAAAACATGCTCTAAACCTCTATCATTGCACCAACAATGATTTTGAGTTCCTAAACCTTTAGGAAAACTCAACTTGAGGTAATGAGACTTTGAGATTCAAGACTTGAATCAAAATCTCTCCTTAATCTTATAGTTTTCACCGAACCATCTCCCATTGTGATTTCACAATGAAATTTACCCAAATATACTTATAAAAGTATTTCAAGGGGCTAGGGATTGGTAGGTTACTCACAAATGGGTTATTGGACTGAAATTAGACAGTTTCAGTCTCATCAATCGATTGGTGTTGGGGACCAATCGATTAAGACATGCCTTAATCGATCAACGGATCGATTACAACTGTCTTTAATCGATCAATGGATCAATTACGCGAGCTTCTGTGCTCGCAACAAGATCTACCAATCGATTGGCTATGATTCCAATCGATCACCTGATCGATTGGGAGTTTCTGATTTCTGAAAACAATTTCAGCCCGAATTTCAGAAACCCCTAAATAATTCTACAAAAATCGAAAAATCTTAAAATTTCGTGTAGACATTATTTATACCATATACTATCAGGGACAAATAATTTTCTATGAAAATAATCCCCTTTTTCAATGATTGATACAAAATTGGAAATCATTGAAATACTTCAATGTTTTTCATATTTTGTAACCATTTCATCAATGATGAGTGCTATCAAAAGATAGTCTTCACCAAGGTTTTCCAAGATAGTTTTAAAATATTTTTTAAAAATAATATCCAACCATGTTCCTTGGGCTAAATGCACATGACTTGTACATTAGCTTTTGTTAGTGATATGAGAGAAGTGTCCTAAGGCAATCGCCTTATGATTGTAAACATTTATTTTAATAAATGATAATTCACTATTTGAGTATACATGTTTGTGTATTTGATTGGGATCTTAAACTCATCTACTGAATGTCCGCAATATGATTCACAACATAAGAGAATTTGTGATGGGATCACAACTAGTGATTATCTCTACATATGCAATTGTGAAGTATTGAAAGTATCCCTAGTCGATGAATTGATAAAACGGACACTGTCAATTCTGTTGAGACTAGCATGGGTTATTCTCTAATCAGCTGATTCTCACTGGCTGGTGACATTGGGATGTCTGGAGATAAACATGGATGCTAGTTAAGGGAACTAGTTCATTGGAGTGACTAGCTGTAAAACTTCATATGGTAATCTATATAGATATGTCAATGAAGTTCTTACTGCAGCTTAAGTGCGATGTTCCTTTGACTTGCGGTGTTCAAGTCATCTTGGTCATAGAGACTTATACTTTAACATCTTAAAGCAAGCATCTCCAAGGAGATGTAAACCCAGGATGATTGGGTATAAGCCGAAGTGTCCGAAGATGTTTGAGCAGCCTACAAAGGATTCACCACTCCTTGCGAGGAGATGTATACCCGGGCCTATCGTCGGATTGTTACTCAAAGCCTCTGGCCAGAGCATATCATGTTTAGAGTATGAGTCTCTTAAACACATGAGAGTAATTAGAAATCCAAAGGACGAGAAAGACACTACTTGGGCTAGGTGTGAAATAGTCAGCCTAGTGGGGACTGACACACATAGACCGTATCCTGAACCAAGTGGGTATAAGATGGTGAAGGGAATGGGGCACGACTCATTATGGCTGCTGAAGGGTTTCAGAATTGTTTCTGAGGTCAACCGTTGATCTTTCGATTAATTGGGGGTCATGATGTACTACTAGGTGCCACTCATGATCATTCTATGATTAGTTGATTATAGACGGCCAACATAAATCGAAAGCCTATTTAGTCACACGCACTACGAGTAATCCGAGGGATTTAAAACGAGTTGAAAATTAGATTTTCCGATCAAGAGAAATAAGTCGAATCTGAATTTATCAGAGGCGCAATGGAAGCTAAAAATGGCTAAGTCTTTTGAAGGCTTATTGGGCGAATTAAATGAGTTTAATTCGCGATGGGATCGGCTTGGTTTGACCGGCCAAAGAGGGTGTCCACCCTCTTGGTTTGGCCGGCCAAAGAAATGGGGAGAAACCAATTTAATTGGTTTAATTAATAAAATAAATCTAGCAAGATTTGTTTTATAAATTATGGATAAATAAATTTGTATAAAGAAATTTATATAAATAAATTTATAGAAATTTATTCCTTTTTTTTGGAAATTAAAATAATCCGTGGAATGGTTTATTTTAATAAAATCAATTATGGATTGATTTTTCCATTAAAAGAAAATTTATAAGTTTCTTATAAAATTTATTCCATAATTAAAGAAGAGAATTATTTGTTTTATTATAAAGTTAGTTATAATAAAACTAGGCATAACGGAATAATTCATAAGAGAATTTATAAGATAAATTTCTTATGGAAATTAATTCCGTTAATTCCGTTAAAGAGGAGACTTAGCAAGGGAGAGGCTACTATATAAAGGAACCAAAGGCTAGTCTTGAATTCCAATCAATTGAGTTATCAAGAGATTAGTAGCTCCCTCTCTCTCTCTCTCTTATTCTCTTCTCCCTTCCCCTTAGGGCCGGCGCCCACATCCCCTCCTCCTAGGGCCGGCGCCCAAGCTCCTCCACCTAGGGTCGACGTCTCTTCCTCCTAGGGCCGGCGCAAGCAACCATCACCAAGAAGGAGCCGAAGAAGAAGAAGAAGAAGCGGATCGCATCTCCTTCCTTCCCGGAATTTAGATTCCGATTCTTGGTGGTCAGTTTCCTTTCTTCTCTCTTGATCTTCTAGTTGTGCCTTTAGAGAATCTAGTAGTTCTCGTCGGCACAAAACTCGTGACTTTGCGAAGTCATCCCGAAGAGAACTCGGCGTGGACGCAAATAGAGGCGGAGCTTCCAAGGGACGCTACGGTTGGATCTCGTCCCTTACTTCAAGTTACGCGAGGTACCAAGTAAATTAGTTTACTTTTCCGAAAAGTTTTAATTTATGATCATGTCCACACATCATAAGGTTGCATGCTAGATACGTGGTTAAAATAATTTAAGAAATTATTTTATGCTAATTCTTCCGCTGCACGTAAAATTTTAAAATTCTACGAACCCGTATCCTTGTCAACATGCACCCGGTCCCAACAACTTTCCCAATGATTGGAGTTCATTGAACTTCATGATTTGATGATACTAAAGACTCAATAAGATGAAGATAAATCAACATCTTGAGTTTTATTCATCACCCTAGCATCTCACTTGTTCTAATGTGTTTCAAACACACACACAAGTCAACTTATGGTCTTAGTGAGATGTGTAAGTCATGTTCTCCCTAAACTAAGGGTTCATGCATTTCTACCTAGGCATTATAAACCTTGATCATCCACCTAGGATGCCAATTAATGCCAATATCCTTAATTTCAATGATAATTAAAATCATGCATAAAAATGACTATGGCATGCATCATATGAGGATTTTCAAAAGAAACTATTATAGTTAGATGATGCATGTATGACATGACATATAATATTTTCATAATAAAATATGAATGATGAATTATGATGTCATGGCATGTGATAGGGCATACAAAACATGACATAGTTGTACAAAAGAAAATACCTAGATTTTCTATCTAAGTATCAATAACTCATCGCTAAGCCATTGATAATCCTAATCTTGCCCCTAATTTCAAAGATAATGCCAAAACTCCCCAACTTGGCATATCTTTGGATTCTAACCTAGTTGTGCCAACTTTATCAAGTTTAATCTTTCAAAAATATAGTTTGACACAAATTTACTCCTCCTAGAGTAAATAAATGACTTCTTCATTTTCAAGGGTAATAGTTCCTTGAAAATTCCTCAAAGTGCCAACTTCATCAAGGTTGGGTTAACTACCCTTCCAATTAGAGTTGACACTCCCTAGTCCTATCTAGGGTGTGGCGAACACACTCTTAGGAACCCAAAACCTATTGGTGCTCCTTGGGTGTTCTAGGTATTCACTAGGGATGACTTCCCTTGATACCTTCCTAAAGACTTTCTTAGGTTTCTCCGAAGCCTTAGTCGTTTTAGTCTTATCTTGGTCAACTCTAGGGATGGCTTCCCTTGTGACCTTCGTGAGATCGTGGCGTATGCTAGAGGGGGGGGGTGGATAGCACTTTTTCGGCTTCTTCTTCTACAAATGGTTAGCACAATACAAGAAAATAGAAGAAAACAAAGCCACAATGCTAACTCACGAGATTTTACTTGGTATCCACCCCTAAGGGTGACTAATCCAAGGATCCACACCAGTTCGCACCTCCACTATGAAAAGCCTCCTTCAAGGTGGAGAAAACCTTCACAAGGTTGCCCTCTTCCTCTTTACAAGATGCAAAGAAAGCTAGAGGAAGAGCTGGTCACTTTGGGCACTATTAGCACTTTGTTGCTCACAAAGACCATAGCCAACTCGAGCCAAAACGTGCCCCTTAAATAAGAGTAGAGGATGACCTTTCAAGTCATCCAGCCCGCGTACCAGTCGACTGCCCAAAAGGGGCAGTCGACTGGTGAAGCCAATAACACTAGCCAACGGCTAGTTTAATGGCTAATTTCGGGTTAGCAGTCGACTGCCCCAAATGGGCAGTCGACTGCTCGAAGCCAAAATGGCTACTGTTCGTCGACCAGTCGACTGCCCCAAATGGGCAGTCGACTGGTAAACCCCCGAGACCCTACTGTGAGTCTTGGCAGTCGACTGCCCTTTGGGCCAGTCGACTGCTGAGTTCATTACATCACTCAAACTCACTCCAAACACTCTCCTTCACGTATGCCTTCAGGTATGCTTCCCTAGCTTGCCCCTTGAAGTCATCTTCCTCTGGCTATCGTCCCTCGGATGCGCACGCAAGCCTTCCTTGGCTTGCCTCCATGCCACCCTTCACGTGTGCCCTTAAAGTCCACTTCCCGGCTTGCTCTTGGAGCTCTCCTTCCTCGGCTCTCGTCCCTCAGATATGTTTTTCCTTTGTGATTCTCCAAGTCCTGCAAACTCAATCACACATATTAAAACAACATAACACCCTTAACTCTAAACTTATTGACACACACATCAAAACTGTGATCTTCCCGATCATTCTTGGTTCGATTGCCTCAACAATCTCCCCCTTTTTGATGTATGACAATACGTTTAAGTTTAGGGATAAAAATACCAGTCAACAGTATAAACATAGCAATTAAATAAAGTAAGACATATCAAAACCTAAGAGGTATCCTTCCCCCTTAATCCATGTCCTTACCTTTTTCAATTCTACTCATTTTCAACCATTCCAAGTTGAAAATCCAACTTAACCACTCATTCTCCCCCTTTGACACCATCAAAAACGATTGCCGCAAGCAAACTTAACCCTTGGTATCAAATGAGAGACAAACCAACGTTTCTGAAACACACTCAGCAGCTGAAACCAGCCGTGCCAGTCGACTGCCCACAGGGGCAGTCGACTGGTGAACCTTACAGAAGGTTCTGTTCGGTGGCAGCAGTCGACTGCCCCATTGGGCAGTCGACTGGTACTCTGCCAGTCACAGATTTCAGCTTCTGATCCGAAGTTCAGAAACCTCCTAAAAAATCCAGAAAATCTCAAAAATTATAAAAATTTGCAAGCAAGTTTGAAATGATATACATGATCAAGGAAAAATATTAGCCCATATAAAATTTCAAACATGCTTGACTTTCACTAAAATTCAAAATAGATGAAAATCACTAAGGTTTGTACCAAATTCTCATTCTAAGCTTGCAAACCTATTTCCTTCAAATGCATGGCAGTGTGCGTCAAACATAAAATGGTTTCAAAGGTTTAAAATGTCCAACTATGATCTTTGAGCAAAATGTCCACGAATTAAACATTTGCCTTCCCCATAGTTGGTCTATTTTTATATTTTGATACTTTTATGGACCCAACAATGTGCCACAAGCACAAGTGGACCACATGTATCATCCTAATGGATCAAGCACACCTTTCCCAATCTATTTCCCAAAAATCCACTCTATATTTCTACAAAACACATCCCAAGGCCTCTTCTTAAGGATGTAAACTCCGATTCGGGAAGAGGCTTGGTGAAAATATCAGCTAGGTTTGACTTTGACTCAACATAGTGCAAATCTATGTCTCCCCTTGCCACATGATCTCTAATGAAGTGATGTTTCACTTCTATGTGTTTTGTCCTAGAGTGATTAACCGGATTTTTTGTCAAATTGATTGTACTTATATTATCACACAAGACTTTTACCTTGAAATAGTGTAAATCATAATCCTCTAAAGTGTGCATGATCCAAAGTAGTTGGGAAACCCAACCACCCATTGCCACATATTCGGCCTCCGTTGTTGATAGGGCAACACATGGTTGTTTCCTACTACTCCAACTAACTAAAGAACACCCAAGAAAATGACACCCACCACTAGTACTCTTCCTATCTAGCTTACACCCCGCATAGTCCGAGTCGGTGTATCCAATGAGTTCTACACTAGGTGTTCTAGAATACCAAAGTGCAACATTAAGAGTACCTTTAACATATCTAAGTATCCTTTTTACAACAATCAAATGGGACTCTTTAGGACATGATTGATACCTTGCACACATACCTACCGCAAAAAGTATATCGGGTCTACTAGCGGTTAGGTACAATAAGCTACCAATCATACTCCTATATTGCTTTGAGTCCACCATTTTCCCTTCATTGTCACTATCCATCTTCACATTGTTTCCTATAGGGGTGGATGCTACCTTAGCATTTTCTAGACCAAATTTCCTTTTTTTTGGCATACTTAGTTTGAAACACATGCGTTCCCTCACTAGTTTGCTTAACTTGTAGGCCTAAAAAGAATGTTAGCTCCCCTACAAGACTCATTTCAAATTTATTTTTCATGCATTGGATGAACTCTTATAAGAAGTCATTATTTGTTGACCCAAAAATAATGTCATCTACATACACTTGGGCAACAAATATATCCTTATCCTTAGATTTTAGGAACAAAGTAGGGTCAATTGTTCCTCTCCTAAACCCCTTAGACACTAGAAATGAAGAAAACCTCTTATACCAAGCTCAGGGAGCTTGTTTCAATCCATATAAGGCTTTCCTTAACTTGTACACATGTCTAGGGTGATTTGAATCTTCAAACCCGGGAGGTTGTTCTACATAAACTTCTTCCTTAATGACCCCATTAAGAAATGTCGACTTCACATCCATTTGATGAAGTGTGAATCCCATGTGAGCGGCATAGGCTAGTAGGATTCGAATTGACTCTAGTCTAGCTACCGGGGCATAGGTTTCATCATAACCCAATCCCTCAACTTGGTTAAATCCCCTAGCTACCAACCTAGCCTTATTCCTAGTAATCTTTCCTTGATCATCTAGTTTGTTCCTAAAGACCCATCTAGTGGTTACAATAGTGCAATCATTGGGCCTAGGAACCAACTCCCAAACTTCACTTCTCTCAAATTGGTTTAGCTCTTCTTGCATGGCTAACACCCAATCCACATCTTTCAATGCTTCATCAATAGACTTAGGTTCCAATTGAGAGATTAAGACTATTTGACTTACTTGATTTCTAAAGGAGGACCTAGTGTTGGTGCAGAAAGCACCCAAGTCAAACCTGTGTTTTGATATTGGCAAAAGAGTTCAAAAGTTAAGAATTAAGTGTTATCTAACAAGCTACTTAAGTGTAAAGGAAAAAGCCCTAGCGAAGGAATGCTAGGCTCTGGCGAAGGATCGCCAGAACGGACAAGCCCTAGCAAAGGAATGCTAGGCCCTGGCGAAGGGCTGCCAGAAGAAAAGACCTAGCGAAGGGCTGCTAGGCACCAAGCAAAGGGCAGCTTGGTACCTCAAGACCTGGCGAAGGACTGCCGGGCAAAAGTCCAACTGGAGGAGCCGGTTGGTGTAAGATCGATGCACGTGAGAGGGGGGTGAATCACGTGACTTTTAAAAAATTAAATCAGAGTGCTTTAAAGAGCGTGCACAGCGGAAATGAAAGAGACGAAAAACAAACACGCAAACACGAACGATTTTTACTTCGTTCGGAGCCTTCGGCGACTCCTACTCGAAGGCCCAGGTCCCTCGGACCTTTCCGTTGGGCAATCTACTAAAACTCTCTATCGGTCAACCCCGATAGAGTAGGCGAGTACAAATGAAATGAAAGTATGACAACCCCACACTTTCAAGTAATTAAGTGCAATAAAGTATTAAAAGAAATTCTTCTTTTTACCGACGTCCGGAGTAGGTCGACTCTTTCGGGGCAGCGGGACGTCGTCGGCTCGAAGTGTAGCGTTTCCGGAGCAGGGCGCGAGCGTAGAAGAACTTGGAGCGTTGAAAAAAGTGTTGTACTTTGAAGAGGGTCGAGGCCCTCTTTATATAGGGCAGGGGGCGCCCGACATGCTCGGGGCGCCCCCCACGTGGCTGTAGATCCGGCGATGCTCCGGTCAGAGCTAATCTCGTCTACTTCGGGATTGCTTTTGACTGGGGCGCCCGACGCGCGCGGGGCGCCCGATTGACCGGTCAAAATCCCATCTTCTGGCTCCGCGAGGGTGAGCTGCAGCCGCCTTCAGTGGCGTGGCACAGTGGGCGCCCGAGACATGCGGGGCGCCCCCAATTGCGCTGCTGTCGGGGCGTTTACCTCTCCGCTGACTTTGGGTTGACTCTGGGGCGCCCGACACATCCGGGGCGCCCTGCTCAGCTACGGCCTCACTCCTTTAAGGCTCTCTGAGCTGCAGAAACACAGTCCTTCGGTCCTGCATCCAGGGTTAGTCCAAAACAAGGATAGCACAATTTTATATGGACTAAAATAAGATATAATTCTAAGTTAATTAGATCCTGTCTCCCAGACCAGGATCTAACCAGGACTCAACTTAGATCACCTAAATGGGTCTAAGTTGGACCGCGCCTAAAGTCCAAGATTGGACTCGTCCTCACTGGGTCGCTCCTCCAGTGACTTACCTTACTTACCCATTGTGCAGTTCTACTTGACTTCTTGATCCTACCAGGACTTCCTGCCAAGGCTCAACCACCTTGGTCTTCTTGCCAAGTCTCAACCAACTTGGTCTTCAGCCAGTTGTCAGGTCCCGCGGACCCAACTGGACTTCCCGCCAGGACTCAACTATCCTGGACTTCAGCCTGGTGTCTGGTCCTAAGTCTTTCAATCCTGCACACTTGGTAAAGAGGTTAAACACACACAACCCTAACTTTAACCACTTTGTCATACATCAAAACCCGAGTTTGACCGTTAGTGCAAACTGCACCAACAATCTCCCCCTTTTTGATGTATTGACAACTCAGGTTAAAGTTAGAGAAAAACTAGCAGATACATGCAAGTAAAAAAATAAGCATGAAAGAATTAAGTAGCAAATAGAATTTTCTAAGCTTTAACCCTACTCTCCCCCTTTGTCATTCATCAAAAAAAACATACGTATATTAAGTTACGGAGAGTAGGATCCAAAGCTAAGTGATAGGGAAAACTAGACTTAGGCAAAATAGATTAAGTAAGATAAATAGTCAAAAAAACTCCCCCTAAATCAATTAACTTAGCTTTTATTAACTTAGCTTTCAAAACTAACAAATAGTTTTCAACAACATTAATTCGAAATATTTTCAAAGTTAAGCTTGACAATATATAAAAATTTCCCAAATAATACATATTTTTCAAAGCCAAAAGAAACTTTGCTACTGAGCTGTAAATCAATTAAAGTATTTTGATACTTTTTAGTATAAGAACAAGCTAATAGTGGATTTTCAAAAAAACATAAGTGTTTTTATTTTAAAGTTAATTTGAAAAAAGGAGATTTGCAAGACAGAATTTTCAATGCTAAATAGGAATTGCAAGGAACTATTTATAAGCATAATAACTTTTAAGGGAGTAGAAATATATGCTAAGTGTTAAAAAAAACTAGTCTTAAATTTTTTAACTTAGTTTTTTTTTTTTAAAAATTCCCTTTTTTTTTTTTAGAAAATATAATATCAAAAAAATTTTAGGGATCAATATTTATCAAAATTTTCAAATGTGTTTTGTTAAAAATGACATTTTGAAAAAGTATTTTGACCTCAGCTCCCCCTGGACCAAGTAATGATTGTGGTCCCTTTTCATATGTCTAACTCTAGTTACTGACTAACTATCTAGATGATAGTAGTGTTCACTGAGTTAGTCAAGTCAAGTAATAATGTCTAGCTCAAATTTCAGTGCAAGACTACTTGACTTGATCACTGTAACGTAGGTATTTTACGCCCAGACTTACTGTGATGCACTGACTTAAGCATTCGGAAGTCCAGGCAGAGTCCTATGCATCTCACAACCGTTCTATGTTTTTGCAAACACAAACAAGGTAATCTTAATGTGTTTTGTGAGATGCGGCTACCTAAATCTATAGGTTCATGCAATTCTAGGGGTCAGAGCCTAGGCTAAGTCTGCCAGTTTTGAAAATCAGATTTTGAAAGACAATAAAAGTTTTTGAAAACCACATTTGAAAAGTTCGTGTTTAAGTTAAATTTTGAAATATAATAAACTTTGAAAAACAAGTTTGAAAAAGTCCATGTGAAAAAAAAGTTAACTTAAGCTTATCAGGTCAGTCCTAGTCTATAACACACATTCCTATTAATCTTCTCAAGTTGCTAAATTCAGATTCAGGAAGTGGTTTGGTAAATATATCAGCTAGGTTAGACTTGGATTCAACATGGTTAAGTTCAATTTCTCCTTTATTTACATGATCTCTGACAAAATGGTGTTTGATTTCTATCTGTTTGGTCCTAGAGTGGTGGATTGGGTTTTTGGTTAAATTGATTGAACTTAGGTTATCTATATAAATTTTGACTTTCTTAAAATCTAAGTTAAAATCTTTTAAGGTATGCATCATTCAAAGTAGTTGGGCTACACATTCACCCATTGCTATGTACTCAGCTTCAGTGGTGGATAGGGCAACACAGTGTTGTTTTCTACTAAACCAACTAACTAGTGAGGGTCCTAGAAGTTGGCATCCACCACTGGTACTTTTTCTGTCTAATTTACAGCCAGCATAATCTGAGTCAGAATATCCAATAAGTTCAAACTGGGCTGTTCTAGGGTACCAAATTCCTAAACTTTCTGTCCCTTTGAGATACCTAAATATCCTTTTAACTAGGGTTAGATGTGATTCTTTAGCACATGTTTGATACCTAGCACACATACTAACTGCAAAGAGAATATCAGGTCGACTTGCAGTTAGGTAAAGTAAGCTACCTATAGCACTTCTATAATACTTAAGGTCAACAGGTTTGCCATTTGTGTCACTATCTATAGTTTGATTGGTAGCCATAGGTGTCTTAATTTCTTTAGCACTATCCATTCCAAATTTTCTAAGTAATTCTTTAGTGTATTTTTGTTGATAGACAAAAGTACCCTCACTAGTCTGTTTTATTTGTAGCCCTAAAAAGAAAGTTAATTTACCTACTAAACTCATTTCAAATTCAGTTTCCATTATCTTTGTGAAATCTTGTAAAAAGTCAGAGTTGGTTGAGCCAAATACTATATCATCTACATATACTTGGGCTACAAAAATATCATTTTTTAGGGTTTTAACAAATAGTGTTGGGTCAATTTTGCCTTGGTTAAAGTCTTTAGAAACTAAGTAGTTAGACAGTCTTTCATACCAGGCCCTAGGGGCTTGCTTAAGTCCATATAAGGTTTTCTTAAGTCTAAAGACATAGTCAGGGTGTTCTAAGCTTTCAAAACCAGGAGGTTGACCTACATAAACCTCTTCTTTAATTAGGCCATTCAGGAAGGCTGACTTAACATCCATTTGATAAAGCTTAAAGCCCTTATGGGCTGCATAACTTAAGAGCATTCTAATGGATTCAAGTCTGGCTACAGGGGCATAGGTTTCATCATAATCAAGACCTTCTACTTGGCTAAACCCCTTAGCTACTAGCCTAGCCTTATTCCTTATTGTTTCTCCTTGTTCGTTAAGTTTATTCCTAAAGACCCATTTAGTTTCAATAAATTTCTTGCCTTTAGGTAAGGGTACTAAGTCCCAGACTTGACTACGTTCAAATTGGGCTAACTCTTCCTGCATGGCTATGATCCAATCAGGGTCAAGTAAGGACTCTTCTATAGACTTGGGTTCAATTTTTGAAATCAATGCAATTTGACTAAGGTTCCTAAAAGCTGATCTAGTCTGAACCCTTAGTTCTGGATTACCTAAGATTTGATTAGTTGGGTGGTCTGAGTTAACTCGTACAGTTCTGGGTTGGTTAGGTTCAGTTTCAGGTGTGGGTTCAGTTAGATCATCGTTTTGGTCCTCAATTGGCCTTTCATCAGGGTCAGTACTGGATCTAACAAAGTCAATTGGTTGGTAGGTGGTTTGATCAGAGTTATTTGGGTCAGATTTTTCATCAAATTTTACATTTGTAGTTTCTTCAATTTTTAGGGTAGTTTTGTTATAAACTCTATAGGCTCTACTGGTTAGGGAATAACCTACAAAGATACCTTCCTCAACCTTAGAAGTAAATTTTCCTAAGTGTTCTCTAGTATTTAAGATATAGACTTTACATCCAAATACTTTAAGGTATTTAATGTTTGGTTGTTTGTTATAATAGATTTCAAAAGAGGTCTTTCCTAGGTTTTTAATTAGAGTTATTCTATTTTGTACATAACAAGCTGTACTAACAGCCTCAGCCCAAAGGTATTTAGGTAAGTTGTATTCATTAAGCATTGTTCTAGCTGCTTCTTGTAGTGTTCTATTTTTTCTTTCTACAATTCCATTTTGTTGAGGTGTTTTAGGGCAAGAGAATTCGTGATGGTAGCCTTTTTCTAGACAAAATTGATTAAATTTATGATTTTTGAATTCTCCGCCATTATCGCTCCTAAATCTTTTGATTTTAACCCCCTTTTCATTTTCCGTTAATTTACAAAATTGAGTGAGTGTATCAAAAGTTTCATCTTTATTTTTTAAGAATTTTACCCAGGTAAATCTTGAATAGTCATCTATAATTACTAGGCAGTATAGGTTACCATTAATTGATTTAACCCCATGTGAGTCAAATAGGTCTAGGTGAATTAATTCCAGAATTGACTTGGTTTGAGTTTGATTAGTTGGTTTGTGGGTTGACCTAGTTTGTTTTCCTTGTTGACAAGCATTACATAAGGTTGACTCAAGGTTAGATAACTTTGGTAGGCCTCTAACTAAACCATTTAGTTTAGGTAGTTTTCTGAAGTGAGTATGTGAAAGTCTCCTATGCCAGAGCCAAGTCTCATCCTTATGGGTTAAGAGGCAATTTTCTAAGGGACAGGTTAACTTAATTTCATAAATGTTATTGTGCCTAAGTCCTCTAAGTGTGATGTTTGGGTTGTCATTGTGTTTGATCAGACATTCATTTGATAGGAACCTAACCTTATAACCAGTGTCACACAATTGGCTAATGCTTAGTAAATTGAAGTTAAAATTCTCAACAAGTAATACATTTGTTATTATGAAATCAGACTCAAGTTCAATATTGCCTAGGCCAATTACCTTAAGTTTACCGTTGTTTCCAAAAGCAACGGTCCCTAGTCTTTTGTACTTGAGTTCTGTAAATTTGGTGGGATCCCCAGTCATGTGTCTGGAGCATCCACTGTCAATAATCCATTTGTTTTCCTACAGTTAAGTAAAAGGTTTAGACCTTAGGTTGAGTTTTTTTTTAAAAAAAATCTAAGAAGATTTAAAAACTTGAGTTTGAATTTTGAATTTGAGTTATGTTAATTTTGATTTTGAATTTTAATTTGAATTTTAATTTTAATTTTAATTTTAATTTTAATTTTAATTTGAATTTTAATTTGAATTTTAATTTTAATTTTAATTTTAATTTGAATTTGAATTTTAATTTTAATTTTAATTTGAATTTGAATTTTAATTTTAATTTTAATTTGAATTTGAATTTTAATTTTAATTTTAATTTGAATTTGAATTTGAATTTTAATTTTAATTTTAATTTTAATTTGAATTTTAATTTTAATTTTAATTTTAATTTGAATTTGAATTTGAATTTTAATTTTAATTTTAATTTTAATTTGAATTTGAATTTTAATTTTAATTTTAATTTTAATTTTGAATTTGAATTTTAATTTTAATTTTAATTTTAATTTGAATTTGGTTATCCTTATTCATCTCACTCGGTCTAAGTTATCAATCAATGGAGTCTTATGATTTTGTGAGATGATTTTGAGTTTGATTAGAAAAGTTAACTTGACCTTGTGTTAGATCCAAGTTTAACAAGTAGTAATTTAAAAGTACACTTCAATAATTGGCTTCCAGGCCATGGCGAGGCACAGTGGCCTTCTTTGGCCGAAGCCTTATTGGAGCAACAACCATTTTCTAGGCAAAGCCGCTTAAAGAAGTTGAACTTTTAACTTACTCATTGAAAACCTTGGTACTAAATAGTACAAGATTCAAATTAACTTTGAAGCTAATCCTAAGTGCCCACCTGGGCAGAGGCTGATTTTAAGGTGCCAACTAGTTTGGAGCCTCCCCCTAAATTGTAGACTGGGTGTTTAGGGTCAATGTAATGGATGTCCCTTTTTGGGACATAAAATTGATTCTGACCTACTTGCTTTGTTAGATAAGCTTTCGGAACCCACGCTTTTCGTTGATTTTTGCGGGGGTGGATAAAGGAGATAAAAGATCTTTGGTTCGATCTTGATTTATATCCAATCCCAGATTTGTTGTACATGCCCTTTTGTGATCCAAGAATAAGGTCAAGGTTCTTGGATCGGGTTGTGAAAGTTGCTAGTAGATCCTTAAGTTTTAGGACTTCACCCTTTAGGGTTAAGTTTTCAGTTTCAAGCTCAATTAATTTTTGATTTTTAGTTTGTTCAGTTAATGTTATGGTATTAATTAATTGCTCCTTAAGGTCTTGATTTTCCTTAAGAAGCTGGTCATTTCTAGATTCAGATTCAAGCAATTTTTTATTTAAAACAGAAATAATTTTAAAGAACTTTTTATTTACTGAATCTAAATATACCTTAGTCGAGTCGTCCGAAAAGAGTCCGATCTCTTGACTCGACTCGTATTCGGAATCCTCGTCTTGCTCCGAGTCCGATTCTGGTCCGGTTGCCATCAGTGCGAGGTAGCTTGCATTCTTCGGTTGTTCATCGTCGGAATCGTCCGAGCTTTCATCCCACGTGGCTTGAAGAGCCTTCTTCTTTTTGTTCTTAGTGGGTTGGTCCTCTTTCTTGTAAGGGCATTCATGTTTGAAGTGCCCTTTTCTGTTACAGCCGAAGCAGATCATTTTGCTTTTACCTTCAGTGCTGTAGGGCTTCATCACCTTTTGAATATCCTTCTTTGAAAGTTTGTTCTTCCTTCTGGTGAACATTTTTCTTACCAAGTTCACCAGTTGTTCTTCTTCATCAGAGCCTGACTCATCTTCAGGTTCTTCTTGGACTTTTCTCTTTGATTTGGCTTCCTTTGGTGAACCTGCAAATAAAGCTAGCCCTTTCTCGGCCTTGGCGTTAGTCTGTTCGTGCAGTTCTAATTCACAAAACAATTCATCTAAATTAATTTTAGAAAGGTTCCTAGAAATTTTATAGGCATCTATAATAGATGCCCATAGTGAATTTCTAGGGAATGCATTTAAAGCGTACCTTATTATGTCCCGGTTCTCCTGTTTGTGCCCGATCATGTGGAGTCCATTCAGTATGTCCTTGATCCGGGCGTGGAGTTGGCTAGCAGATTCTCCTTCCTGCATTTTTATATTAAATAACTTATTTAAAGTAAATCCCTTTTTGTTACCTTGGCATCAGAGGTGCCTTCATGTAGTTCAATTAATTTGTCCCATAGCTCCTTTGCTGAGTCGGTTGGTCCAATTCTGTTTAGCTCCTCTTTGGTAAGTCCGCACTGGAGGGTGTTCTGGGCTTTGAACTCGGTCTGAGCCTTTTTCTTCATTTCTGAGTTCCATCTGTCGGGCCTTAGTGGAGCATTATTTCCCTCATCCATTGGCGGTGTGTAGCCTGTTTGAACTGCAAACCACTGATCCATGTCGGTCTTCAGATACACCTCCATCCTTCTCTTCCAGTAGGGAAAGTCTTCCCCATTAAAGAGGGGAGGGCGAGCAGTGCTATAGCCTTCACCTTGGGCCATTTAACTTCTGTGCACACGAAATAAAAGTAGAAAAAATATCCCAAGACTGGGTCTTGGATTAGTAGTGCGGGAAATGATAAACTAACTAAAAAGCAACTTGAACGGTGTTGCACCAGATTCAAGTAAAATCAAACGAACGGAAAAAGTAATCCAAATCTAGGCAACAATACCTAATTTAGATCAAGTGTAGCGAAAAACCAAAACTCGAAAAAAAAAACTGGATTTCCCCCGGCTCTTATGGTGGTTGCACCGATACAGAGCGTACCAGGCTCTGATACCACTTGTAAGATCGATGCACGTGAGAGGGGGGTGAATCACGTGACTTTTAAAAAATTAAATCAGAGTGCTTTAAAGAGCGTGCACAGCGGAAATGAAAGAGACGAAAAACAAACACGCAAACACGAACGATTTTTACTTCGTTCGGAGCCTTCGGCGACTCCTACTCGAAGGCCCAGGTCCCTCGGACCTTTCCGTTGGGCAATCTACTAAAACTCTCTATCGGTCAACCCCGATAGAGTAGGCGAGTACAAATGAAATGAAAGTGTGACAACCCCACACTTTCAAGTAATTAAGTGCAATAAAGTATTAAAAGAAATTCTTCTTTTTACCGACGTCCGGAGTAGGTCGACTCTTTCGGGGCAGCGGGACGTCGTCGGCTCGAAGTGTAGCGTTTTCGAAGCAGGGCGCGAGCGTAGAAGAACTTGGAGCGTTGAAAAAAGTGTTCTTTGAAGAGGGTCGAGGCCCTCTTTATATAGGGTAGGGGGCGCCCGACATGCTCGGGGCGCCCCCCACGTGGCTGTAGATCCGGCGATGCTCCGGTCAGAGCTAATCTCGTCTACTTCGGGATTGCTTTTGACTGGGGCGCCCGACGCGCGCGGGGCGCCCGATTGACCGGTCAAAATCCCATCTTCTGGCTTCGCGAGGGTGAGCTGCAGCCGCCTTCAGTGGCGTGGCACAGTGGGCGCCCGAGACATGCGGGGCGCCCCCAATTGCGCTGCTGTCGGGGCGTTTACCTCTCCGCTGACTTTGGGTTGACTCTGGGGCGCCCGACACATCCGGGGCGCCCTGCTCAGCTACGGCCTCACTCCTTTGAGGCTCTCTGAGCTGCAGAAACACAGTCCTTCGGTCCTGCATCCAGGGTTAGTCCAAAACAAGGATAGCACAATTTTATATGGACTAAAATAAGATATAATTCTAAGTTAATTAGATCCTGTCTCCCAGACCAGGATCTAACCAGGACTCAACTTAGATCACCTAAATGGGTCTAAGTTGGACCGCGCCTAAAGTCCAAGATTGGACTCGTCCTCACTGGGTCGCTCCTCCAGTGACTTACCTTACTTACCCATTGTGCAGTTCTACTTGACTTCTTGATCCTACCAGGACTTCCTGCCAAGGCTCAACCACCTTGGTCTTCTTGCCAAGTCTCAACCAACTTGGTCTTCAGCCAGTTGTCAGGTCCCGCGGACCCAACTGGACTTCCCGCCAGGACTCAACCATCCTGGACTTCAGCCTGGTGTCTGGTCCTAAGTCTTTCAATCCTGCACACTTGGTAAAGAGGTTAAACACACACAACCCTAACTTTAACCACTTTGTCATACATCAAAACCCGAGTTTGACCGTTAGTGCAAACTGCACCAACAGTTGCACCACTTCTCAGTATGAACGTTCCCCTCCCGAACATTAGCGTCGGTTTGACC